>BCKB01000004.1:289547-820276 GCA_001950555.1 Pichiaceae sp. JCM 15000 | reverse complement strand
ACGTCAACCACGTCAACTACGTCAACCACGTCAACCACATCAACCACATCAACCACATCAAGCTCTACTTCCAGTACATGTGTCACTTCAATTGGTGTTTGCACTGCAGACGCCGATTGCTGCATCACCGCCAATTCATGCATTGATGCAGGAGGAAATTCATCCACTTGTGGTCTTCCATCAACTTCAACTACTTCCACCTGTGTAACATCCAGTGGTGTCTGCACAGCGGACGCTGATTGTTGTGATAGTACAAACTCTTGCATAGACGCTGGCGGAAGCTCCTCTACATGCGGTACTGTTACCACTTCAAGTACTAATACCACATCCAGCCGTGCTACCACGTCCAGTGCTTCTACTTCTAGCACTTCCTGCGTTATGCCAAGTGGCGCTTGCACGGACGACTTTGACTGCTGTGACACTGAAAATTCATGCATAGATGCAGGCTCCGGCACATCAACGTGCGGTATATCATCTTCTACGCTGACTTCTTCTACCTGTGTTATGCCAAGTTCAAGCTGTGGAAGCGACGACGACTGTTGCACTGGATCATGCATTTTAGGTAGCAATGGTTACAGCTGTGGAACCACGTCTCACTCAAGTACTGTTCTGAGTACACCTGTGACCACAACTGCCTCTGGAAAGACCACCACTATCACCAAAACATGCGCAAAGTGCTCTGAGAGTACGATTGTGCCGACCTCCAAGTGTACCAACGATGGATGTATCAATACTGTGACCGTTATTGTCACCACAGAATGCGAGACAGATTCTGAAGCCAAAGGAACTACTGTGGCAGCACAGTCTATTACCAGTGAACCAGGTACTGAGCCAGCAACTGCTGTCGAAATTACCACTGGAATCATTACTGAGAATGGAGCTGTTGAGACTGGATCTGCTACTGAGACCGGAGCGTCGGAAATCTCGACATCTGCTGAGTCATCACAGGCACAAATCTCGACATACGAAGGAGCTGGCCACCAAATGTCTGTCCTAGTCTACCACCTTATTCCGCTACTGGCAGTGTTCATTTAAATCGTTTGAGGCTATATACAAATACGAATTAGGCTGTTATGAACTGGCTCCTGTAATGAACGGCTTGACATACTCTTCCAAGTCGGAAGTGAACTGTTCAAAGTCGGGCTCATCTGCTTCCCACTTAAGACTGGCCTCGAGCTCGTCGGCAATCTGCTTGTCAGCGTCTGTGAAGTCATGGACCTTGGATCCGTTCAACTGCTCACTCCGGCGTCTCTGATCCTTGCGTTCGGCATCGTTGCCCCACTGGTCATTGTACTTGGTTCTGTTATACAACCAGCGAGTGATGAACCAAGCGATTGGATCTGCTTCCTTAGACGACTTGGCCAAGGCTGGAGAGATCAGAGAACAGAGTGCCTCGTAGTATAGGTCGTTGTGGTGCAAACGCTTGAACAGCTCCGCGAGAGCCAAAGCCTGGACAGGGTTTTTGGCGGCAACCCTCTTGAGAAGAGAGATAGCGGCCAGGCGCTGCACTGGGCCTTGCTTTTCAGCAACATACTTGAAAGAGGCAGGCAGGTCAAGTTTGTTGACCTTTCCCTCAACAGTAGCAATGTCCTTAGCGTTGAACAGCCTTCTTAGAGACTCCAAGTCAGCTTTGTGCTTCTGAGAAAACAGAGACTCCAAAGGAAGTTGCAAAGCTGCCTGCTGCTTGGCGGACTTCTGCGTGAATGAACTGTTCCAGTCCAAACCATTCTTCTTGGCGACTTTGCTGAGACGGCGTGGGAGATTGTGCTTGATGGCAGTATCGTGAGTCATGAAACCTTCGTGGCTCAGACGCTTAGCCAACTCGAGCCAGCCCTGATCAACAGGCGTGACCTTCAACTGCTTGTCCATCAAAAGCGCAAGAGCAGTCGCTTTCAGGTTCTTACCAGTCAATCTTCTGAAAGATCCGGCAAAGCCCAAGGCAAGATAAGGCTGCTCACGAACGAGATATTCGAGTATCTGGAAACCAACAGAGATTGGGATGTCCTTTCCCAATGCAAGAGCCTGGAAGGTGATATAATCACGGGCCATATTGAATCTGTGCTGTGAAAGCATCACCTGAACAACGGTCTGGATCACACCTGGAGTGGCCTCAACTCTCGAGAGCATCGAACCAAGGTCCTCGCTGGCAGTGAGCTCGGCATCAGGAATGATTGACGATGGTTCCAAGCCTTTGCTCTTCAAGATCTGCAAGAAGTTGGCTCTCTCGGACTTTGGCATCGCATAGTACACTCTGTAGAGAATGTTTGAGTCGACGTTCACACCAGACTCTTTCATGTTGCTGATGTGCTTTTTCAACAGCGAGTTGTCCTTGTCGTTGTCAGCGTATCTGAACAACAACTCAAAGAACTCCGGGCCATACTCCTTGGCAGGGCAGATATCGTTTCTGATCTTGAATGCAGACTTGTAAGAACCCTTACGGAGGAAGTATTCTGTTAGGTACAGCATGGTATTCTTGGTGAATAACTTCGTGGCAGGCTCCGACTTCATGATCTCATCGATAATCGCCTTGACGGTACCGTTCTGCTTCGGATACAGATGGTGGGTGAGTTGTTCGATGTAGGTTTCCAACGATTCCGGAGTCAGTTCCTTGAAAGGCTCTGGCAACGATGAATAGAAGATTCTCTGGTTGGAGAACGGCTCATACCATTCGTGGAGAGGCTGTATTTCGCTGGATGCTTCAGGAAGAAGGCCCACGAGTGGGAAGATGACAGAATCCCACGTTGTATCCTCTTTGAGATCATCAAGCGACTTCTCTTGCTCTATTTTGTCTTGAGCAAGCTTGAACGGACTGGTGACTTCTGGAGCAGCTGTCGAATACAAGGCCCTCTGCCTTGTAGCAGCAAGGGATGCCTTTGCTAATCTAGAGAACATGCTAAAGAAAAGTGAAGGAATTTTTCATTATCAACTTTTACTTACTCCAAATCCATACCATCGTCACTATCTTCGCCGCGCTTCAAATCTTCGACGACGAGGTCCAAATCTTTACCTTCGCCAATGAACCGGACGTTCTTGACACCACGGACCACCGGGGTCTCAGCGGCACTCATACGTCTCTTAACCTTGACGTTAGCCTCGAGGGCCTTGTTGAGAAGATCGGTAGCGATAGGGTCACTTGGCTGACGGGCCAGCGCATTATGTAGCATCTCGATGGCCTTGGAAACATTATCGAGCTTCAAGTAGATGAGTCCCAAAGATGAACAGACGTTGGAGTCTGTACGGGACATCCGCATCACTTCCTCAAAGTGATCTATGGCCAGCTCGAGCCGGTTCAACCGGCGGTAGACGTGGCCCAGGTTGCAATGGATAGAGCACCAGACTTTGGACCCAGAGTCCAAGTTCTGTGCAGATACGAGAGCCTTCTGTAAGAATGACTCGGCCTTCGTTAGTTCGTCATTATTGTAGTAAAGGACACCCAGTTCGTTCAGGAGAAGCGGATCTTTAGGGCACAGTGTCAACGACGAGTTGAGGTATTCCTGTGCCAGGATTAGGTTGTTCATTTGCAAGTACTGCATACCCAAGAAGAGATTTGGCAGGTGCGAACCAGGGAACAATCTAGATGCGGTTGCGTAAGCACTGATGGCTTGCTCATGCTCTCCCTCGCTCGCAAATGTATGTGCAAACCCGATCCAGGCTGGTCCAAAGCTTGGATCAAGGATCGAGGCCTTGGAAAAGAACAGCCGGGCATCATTGGTCTTACCGATGGCAAAGTAATAGACACCAATGGCTAACCAGGTAACATGACTGTTGGGATAGCTTTCAGCGAGCCTGTGGGCGACCAAAAACAACTCATTCTTGCCTCCAGTCTCGTAGAGACAACTCAAATAGTTTGGAATGATATCGAGATTGAGCTCGTTTTTGGCCAGAATGGCACGACACACTTCGAGACATTCTTGGAACTGGCATTGAACGGACAACAGATCGGATTTGGCCAGGAGTAGGTCAAGATTCCCGTCCAGACTATACTCATCCTTGAGCCTGCGTTCGGCCTCCTCGAAACGCCACGAGTTCTTGTACTTTGTGAGCCGGGTCGTGTATAAAAGTCTGACAAGATCCGCGTTATCCTCGGCATCGTCAAAGTCCAGATGCGATAGAAGGTCCCACTCCTCGTCCGGGGTTAGCATAGAATTCTTGACGAGCTCATCGAATGCTTCAAAGCATTTGACGTCCACTAGAACCGCCTCTCGGAAACAGTCCTTGGCTCGTTGGAAGTTGTTCTGGCGAGCATATATGACTCCACGTAGATAGCACATTGATGCCTCCAATTTGATCCCCCCGTCAGGGTTCCTGATGCCATGATCGGTCTTGAATGGATTGATTTCTCCAACAATGTCAAGGGCCTCGTCAAATTTCTCTAATTTAACCAGACACAGCCCTGACAGGTACCTGCAGCTGACGGAATCCAAGAACTGCCGTCCTGAAAGCAGATTACGTGCCATCTGATAGTCTCCCTTGCTGTAATAAACCTGTGCGAGCCAAAAGGCGTCGTTAGGGTCGTTGGTCATAGTCAGCACTTTATCCCCAATATATATCGCGGTATCGTAGTGATGTTGCAGCAGAGCATCGTGCCGCCATAGCCGCAACTTATCAGCCTGAGTGAGAGGCATCTTCTCCAAAGGCAGTGTAATATCGCTGACATTACGCTGTGTGCGTTGCTTTGATTGTTGTTGCTTCTGGGGTAGTTGCTGCTGTTGATCCTGAGACGGCTGCTTGGGCGAGCTCAGCAATCGATGCATACTATGGACTCTTCTACCAGGAGGAGGTGTCTCGAAGTCGCGCCGATTCACCATCGGTGAGATAGTGAGGGTCGAATTGTTTGGTGAATTCATCCTTAGTATAAATAAAAGAATTGAATCAGATTTGAGATGGGATTTCTAGGGATGATTGATTTAGTAAGAGTGGATTTAGTTAGAGTGGATTTCTTCTGCAGTGGATTTGGAGTGGGGATTTAACTGGAAGCCGTGTATAGAGTCGTTTTAAGGGTTGAAGTATTTAGTATTTCCTGAAATGTCACATGTACCAAAATCATCACATTTAGTAGTCTGATACCAGTTAAGGTATAGGAGCTAGTTTCAATCACACTACCACCCCTGAAATATCCAATTACTCACCCTATTAGAAAGACTCATTAGTGACTAATCTAGCAATGCCCGCCTCCTATAAATTTTCACCCGCGATAATTTTTCAGTTCTGATTCATCTTAACTGACTCTTCTTTCGAAAACCACCATGGGTAAGACCAAGATTCAACTTAGAGCCGAGACCAAGCCACTGGAGGCTCGTGCATGCCTGACTCCAACTACTGTGAAGAAGTTGCTGGACACTGGCGACTTTGAGATCGCTGTCGAGGAGAGCGAACAATCTATCTTTGATATCCAGGAGTACGCAGAGGCAGGTGCCAAAATCGTGCCAGCTGGCTCGTGGGTTGACACTCCAAAGGACGTTATCGTTGTCGGATTGAAAGAGCTTCCAGAGGAGTCCTTCCCTCTGAAGAACGACCACATCCAGTTCGCCCACTGCTACAAGAACCAGGACGGATGGCAGAAGGTGTTGGAAAGATTCCCACTTGGCGGTGGTACCCTGTACGACCTGGAGTTCCTCGAGAACGATAAGGGCCGCCGTGTTGCCGCCTTTGGATTCTACGCTGGATTTGCTGGTGCCGCCCTCGGATTGGAGGACTGGGCCTTCAAGCAGCTGTACCCAGACTCGGAGGACTTGCCATCGGTCTCTCCTTACCCTAACGAGGACTTGCTGGTCGCCGACGTTTCGGCCTTGGTGTCTCAGGCCGTCAAGGTTGTCGGAAGATACCCTAAGGTCTTGATCATTGGTGCCCTCGGAAGATGCGGTAGCGGTGCCGTCAAGATGTGCCACAGAGCGGGTGTTCCAGACGAAAACTTGCTCAAGTGGGACATTAACGAGACCAAGAAGGGAGGTCCATTCCAGGAGATTGCAGACGCTGATGTGTTCATCAACTGCATCTACTTGAACAAGCCAATCCCACCTTTCATCACCATGGAGATGCTCAGCAAGCCAGACAGAAAGCTCAGAACGGTGGTCGATGTCTCTGCCGACACCACCAACCCTCACAACCCAGTTCCTATCTACACGATCGCTACTGACTTTGATGAGCCAACTGTCCTCGTCGAAACCACAGCCGGTCCAAAGATCAGCGTCGTGTCCATCGACCACTTGCCTTCGTTGCTCCCAAGAGAGAGTTCCGAGTTCTTTGCCCACGACCTCTTGCCAAGTCTGAAGCAGCTTCCTCACAAGGACACCGCCCCTGTGTGGAAGAGAGCCGAGAACCTCTTCAATGAGAAGGTCAAGGCTTTGAACAAGTCTAAATTGTGAGTATATAATTGAATACACTAGTTGTAAGCCGTTCTAATCTATTAGGTCTATTCCATGCTCACCTTCAGCAGTTTTCTCTTCTTGGTCTTCTGACCTTTACCACCGCGGCGTCTCTTCATCGTCTCTGTCAACTGCTCTTCCTCTTCCTCTTCCTCTTCCTCGCTCTCAGCTTCGCTGACAGCAGCTTTAGAATGGATGGCCAATGGCTCGTCCAGATGCTCGATGGCCTCTTGCACCGTCGAAACCACATTCAGTCTCTCTCCAGTGGCATACACAGCCACTTGGTCCTTGACATCCATGTCCCATATGACGATACGGCCGTCCGATGAGATAGAAACGATGTAGGTGAACACTTTTCCATCGCTCAGTCGCTTCTCTTGGTAGATCGACATGTCTTTCACTCTAGTTGCATGCCCTTGAAGTTTGAACTCTGGCTCTCCAATTTGGATCTCCGAAGACACTTCGTCGTTGTCATCACTATCGCTGTCCTCGTCGCTACCGCTCTCGCTGTCTTCATCCTCACCCTTCTTCTTCTCCTTCTTCTCCTCCTTGGCCTCACCTGCCTCTTGCATCTTCTTAAAGTCGTAGAAACACAGTGATCCGTCGTTCTCTCCAAGGATCAGATACTCCATATCACCGAGTTTCAAGAACTCCATGCACATGAGCGTTTTCTTGAGCAAAAACAGCTTTCTCACGCTGGTGTCACGAGTCTTGTAGATGAGTAATCTAGTGGTGAGTCCCACGATGAAGTGTTCGCCAGAATGGTCAAACTTACAGAAGTATGGGATCTGTCCCAAAGTGACTTTACCTCTCAGTTTCAACACAGAGGCCTTGCGAGCAGTCATCAGATTCCATAACCTTAGGGTACGATCGCTGCTGATCGAGATGGCCACTCTTCCAGATGGATGGATGCTCAAATCGTTGACACTTCCCTTATGACCCTTGAGAACACCAAACTGCTCCCAGTCTTTGACTCTCCAGATTAAGATCTTGCCGTCCTCGGCAGCACTGAGCAACCAGCGGCCCCTCTTATGGCTGAGGTACTCAAACTGTTCATCTTTCACTTTGGCACCTTCATCCGAGAACACCAGCTTGGTGATCGAACCCTGATGTTGTAACAAGCCACCGAGCTCCTTGCGCTTTTGCAAATCATAGATCCGTATATGCTCATCGTTGGATCCACTTACAAGGAACCTCTTACCGACATCGAGGGATCTCACAGAAAGGGAGTGTGCCTGGAAGTGGAAAATTGTATGGAAATGGGCAATTCGGTCCTCAGTATTCGACTCCGGGATATTCACCGATAGACATTGTATCGTATGCTCGTAGGATCCCACTATTATGCGGAACTGAGTCATATTTTGGGGGAGTTTAGTACTGTCTAGTAGTGGTATCTAAGCTAAAAGAATTACTTCAATTGCTTGAATTTTTTATATCGCACAATAAAATTCCAGCCAGGTCAGCCTTTATCATGTCGGATACTAATACTGAACCAATCGAGGAGAAGCCCGCTGCGGAGGTTGTGAAAACGGACGAGCAGGCAGAGAAAATCCAGGAGAGGCCTAAACTGCCCACTCAGCCAGCGGCTGCTGGCCGTAGAAGAGACAGTCGAGGTGACCGGGATCGCAGGGATGACCGAGGCGATAGACGCGGCAAGAGGAACAACGAGCCTGTTGCTACACTGTACGTTCGCAATTTCCAAGACGACGTGACGGCACAGACTCTGGGACAGTTCTTTGAAGAGTATGGAATGATTGCCCATGCTACAGTGCTGCCTCCATGGCGTGATGGACTGATGCCTTACGGATACATCTCTTTCCGTCATATCAAGGATATGGAGAAGGTTCTCGAGATGTACGAAGACGGAACAGTGTTCGGCCAAGATCTGTCGAGAGATCCTCGTGGATTGAAGATCGAGAAGGCTAAGCGCATGCCATATACACCAGGAGCAAGAAGAGGTGGTAGAGATGGCGGTCGTGGCGGCCGTGGTGGCCGTGACAGGGACGGAAGAGGTCGTGATCATCATGGAGATGGTCGCAGAGATGACCGTGGAGACAGAGAACGGTCTCCGAGACGCAGAAATGACAGAGACAGGCAGTATAGGGACAGACCTCGTAGAGAGTCTCAGGACCAAGAGGCTGCCTCCGACCAGCCTCCACCACCTGCTCCAGAGGTGGCAGAAGCACCTGCCGCTGAAGCACCTGCCGCTGAAGCACCCCCAACTGAACAAGCTGCACCTTCCGAGGAAGCTTGAATGATTGTCTAGGCCATCGCCAACTGAAATAACCGGATCTCACATCCAGATCTCACTGTAAGATCGCAAAACGTACTCAAAACAAGTTAACAGAAACTACCAGGACAACCGGGCCACCGATATCCACCGAATAGACCAATTGGCCCGCACTACTTTGCTACTGATATACCATAATGACCCATTACTACGACTCAGTTCGTAAACATTGCTCCGTAATTAAATGCTTACAATTGAATTTTCATCCATTTTTTTCTTCCTTCCATTTCGAACACGTCCTGATGCAGTTCGATACCTCCCCACTGGAAGCTGGGCCGGACATGTTCGACACTGAACTGTTCGACGAGCTTCTTGACTCGGGTATGTACGATGATCCGCACGATATCCTTGGAGAACCGCTCAGTATCCCTTACGAATCACCCGTCGAAAACGCCCTCGACATCCAACGTTACGAAGAGGCCAAATATGAGTTGATGCAGCTGAAGTTTGGCGGCCGTCCCTTGCCTGAAGAGGAGGAGAAGGGCCCGATCCCGGAAACGTCAGAGCTTTGCCAGTCACCGATCCCTCAGGAGTATTTAGAGGCTTCCGATCTGCCTTACTCTCTTAAGATATCAGACTTGCCCTCATATTCTCGCGTCGAGACTCAGATCAAGCTCAAGCTGACTGTGAGTCCGGCACCTCCGCAGTTCTTACTACATGTGCCACGCGATACCGTTGCCAAGCCGAAACTGACCTTGCTTTCTCCGGAGGTTCCACCAGCTGCCGCCAAACAGATGCTTTTCCTTGAAACGTATGTGGTGGGTAGCAACCCTGAAGAACAACCTTACTCTTACCAAGTGTGTCGCCGGTGTATGAGACGCGAGTTGAAACGTGCTTCACGCCGCAAGGCCGGTGCTGGTGAGTCTTCCGGTTGGACCATGGAGCATCCGAAACGTGCTATCATCTTCAACTGTAAAGAAGTGGTCTCCTTCCCACAGCCTTCTGCCGTCGATGAGAGTTTCCGCACTATGGAGCTGTTCTCGCGTATCGTGTGCTACTGCCGCCACCACGGGGAGAATAAGGGCTTCCGTCTGTTCTGTGTCTTGAAGGACAGCCAGGGCCGGGTCTTGGCCAAGTCTTTCTCGGACCCTATCATGATCATGGATCGAAAGAAAGGTTTCGTTCCAACTGGTGGTAAGACCGAGTCACTACGTAGCGGCAAGGCATCACCAAATTCCGACGAGAAAGGTTCCAACATATCGGACTCATCCGAGGTGACCAGCTCTACAACGACCGCCATTCCGCCAGATACTACCGAACACCATGCCAAGCGGAAACGCACATGGTCGCCGGGCGACACTACATCGCAGCGCAACCCTACATTCTTTGACCAGCAGCGTAGACAGGCGTCTGTTGCTTCTGTCAAGAAAGAACCTATCTCTCCGATGAGTTCCGACACACTCTCGCCACAAAACAACTTGTACGCGTCTTCCGCCACATCGGTCTTCTCGACGACCCCTGAAAAGAAGTATGCCGTGCCTGTTACTGCCAGCACACAGATACAACAACGGCAGCAGACTTCACATCAACAGCCACAACAGAACTTGCAATCGACATCAGGCCCTTCGCCAAGCTTGGCTCCTGCAGGACCGGCACCTTCTATCCAGCGCATTATCCCTGCCCAGGGCCCAGTGCGTGGTGGAATCGAGGTGACGCTCTTGGGTGCCAACTTCCGGCCTGGAATGAAGGTCAAGTTTGGTGCTTCGCTTTCCTTGGCTACCCACTGCTGGTCGCCTTCTACCTTGGTGACTTACCTACCGCCAGCATCACAACCGGGCCCGGTGCTCGTTACTATCGAGGAAGGTAACAGCATAGTTGACACCGGTTCACAACAGATATTCACATACACTGACGACTCTGACCGCCAACTCATCGAGCTGGCATTGCAGATCGTCGGACTCCAGATGAATGGTCGTCTAGAGGATGCAAAGAACATTGCCAAGAGAATCATCGGAAACAACCACGACAAGGAGGGTGGCGAGCAAGCTAACAATGTTTCCCCTTCAAGTGTCGTCGAGATGTCGCAGGGATCTACTGCTGAATGGTTTGACGAGGCATCGATCAGAATGAAGATGATGAGCAAAGAGGTCCCAGAGGAGCTAATCGTCAGATTCTTGGAGTTATTGGACTTACCGAACTCGCCGGTCATGTCTCCAAACTGGGCTGTCTGCACCACCGAGGGACAGACGATGCTCCATCTCGCATGCATGAAAGGTTATATGCAGTTGGCCAAGTATCTGATCCATCATGGATCCAAGGTCAACTTCGAGGATTCCAACGGTCTCACGCCCTTGCACATGGCCTACGTGTATGGCCAGAGAGACATGATCCGCCTGCTGGTCCGTTGCAACGCATCGCCAGCTAGTAACCTGCCTGTTTCCTTGCAAGAGATGTCCGATCCTAACGTTCTGGATCTGTTGACGGCATCAATTACTCGTTCGTCATCGATCGACTCTCTGGAGTCGTGGTTCGAAAGAGAGGAAACTCCTATTTGGAAAGAATCCGGCTACGAGTCCGAGGAGTCGGAGCTTGCCGATAACGAGGAGAGCGCCGACGAGGCTCCAGCCAACGTGCTATCCTGTCAGAACAACAAAAAGAAGTCGCTCTGGACGACCGTCAAGGGTGCGTTCAGTGTGGTGAGTGACGATACGACTACGATCGTTGCCGCCGATGAGACTCAAACACTTGTGGATGAGCAAGAGCAGTTACCATCGTACGATGACCTGTTCCCTAACGGTGCTGCATCCACTTTCAGATCGCTGTGGAGTGGTATGCGGGAGAAGAAGCGCCAACAGCAACGGCCTGAGCCTGCACCTGTCGAGGAAGCTATCCTGCTGAAACCTCAGGGACTCAATTCGGATACTCGTCTGATGTTCTTCTGGCTGCCATTCCTGCTGATTCTGTTGCTGATTGTTGTCGGTTCTCACTTACAACTGATCCAGTTGCAGCAATTTGTTATGGTTTCCAATGCTGTCGAAAGTGCGCGGGACTTTGTGGGTGGCATCCTGCTTGGTAATGAGAGGTTCACAAGACTGTTGAACGACAACTTGCAGCTATGGTGATCTACATAATAATATACTAATGATATCTTACCTTCATGATTCTTTCAATGCATAGGCAGCAAGAAATTGACAGGCGATATTTCTGAGTCACTTCACTAACACGGGGAAGCGGGATAGCTCGTATTTCAGGAAATTAGCAGGCCGTTACTCGACTTTACTATTCAATTTCCACTACTATCACAAACCGAGTGACCAGTGACACGATCCTAGAGTCGTTACAGATAGCCCACGATGTCGATGTGGAAATTCAGCCCGGCCTTGAGGGAGATGATTTACAAGGAGGCAACGCTACAACAGACGGGGGTGTCTCTCCGTCAAATGGTTCAATTCGGCAAGAAACCATCGCAAGGCAGTCTGTTCCATGCGTCGTATTTTGCAGTGAACGAGCTGCCTATCCGACTTTCTCACCGTGTTAAAGAGCTCGAGACGTTACCAAATGGACTGGCCAACGAGCCGGCGATCCAGACGGTGCGAGATTGGTACGCCAAGTCGTACGAAGAACTGAAGGCGCTACCAGAACCAGATATCAAGGATGAGGGCTTGCACCGGATCCTTTCTGGCGAGGCAAAACACACACCACGGGCACGCAAGTCGTCGCCCAAACCGTACATATTCTCGGACGACGGGATTGTGATCAACAGGCGGCCACACACTGGGGTTGTGGATAACCTGAATCCTGTGCATCACCATATTAGCCAACTGGCTCCTTCGAAAACATACTACATCAGCACGCCGAAAGATCGCGACCTCGTCTACCCAGCCGAGGTTCAAGACTACAACAAATTGGTCACCAAGACATTGACGAAGATCAAGCGGCGTCACGATGCCACAGTGGCGACTATTGCTCGCGGTGTGCAAGACTGGAAACGGCGTAACAACTTCCAATACCTGGACAATTCGATCAATCAGTTCTTGGACAGATTCTACATGTCACGTATTGGAATCCGAATGCTGATCGGCCAAACGATTGCCTTAAACCAGCAGGCGCAGGGTAACATGTACAGTGACGACTACGTTGGTATCATATGTCTGCACACGAACGTGATGGAGATTGCTCAAGATGCAATCGATGCTGCTCGGTTCGCGTGCGAAGAGTACTACGATATCATGGAGGCGCCTCCAGTGCAATTGTACTGCCCGGAGGACCTGGAGTTCATGTACATTCCAGGCCACCTTGTTCATATGCTGTTCGAGACGCTGAAAAATTCGTTGCGTGCCACGATAGAGTTCCAACAGAGACTACACCCCGAAGCGGAGATCGACGACCTCACATTCCCTCCGATCAAGATCATCGTCGCAGAAGGTGGTGAAGATATTACGATTAAAGTGTCCGATGAGGGCGGTGGAATTCCACGGTCGGCCATCCCGCTCGTCTGGACCTATTTCTACACGACGGCAGACTCCAAAGTGGAAGAGTACGATCCACTCTACACTCCAGGCACGGGAAACTTCAAGCCGCCATTTATGGGACTCGGAGTGGGCCTCCCGCACTCAAGACTGTACGCACGGTACTTCTCCGGAGATCTAAAACTCATCTCCATGGAAGGTTACGGAACAGACGTGTATTTGCATTTGAACCGTCTCTCGAGCTCTTCGGAACCACTTCAATAACTCTAAGTAAAAAAAAAAATTGGCACTCTTCATTATCTCCACATTGTTTAGGTATTTGCCACTAGTACGAAGGCCACTGCTGTATCGATGCAAGTCAACCGTCTCAAAGGTATCTGGAGTCCCTGCAAAAGTGTATTCGTTTGACCTTGACCAATGGTCCGACGATGCAGCGGGCAGAGCTGACGTTGAACTTGCAAAGGCGGTGGCCTCGATGAACTCGTTGAATTCGTCTCAGGAAGGCCCAGAGATCGCTTGGAAGCCTCCTAAAGTGGTCGATGATGATGATGTGATAGTATCGAAGGTTGGATATGCCGTGAAACGGACTGGAGGTGTCAACAGCGAGACTTCCCGGTACTTTAAGAGCGGTATCAGTGAGAAGTTACTCGATATTCCTCCAACACTACCTGCCATACCCACGCGGACGACGCTCAACAAGTATCTGAGAGACATTGCGTACAGAAGATACAGAAAGGATCCAATGAGGCAGATGCAGAGCCTCGTTAGAAGCCAGCTGATAGAATTAGAGATGTATCTGTCATTGGACTCTTTCAACTTGACCACACTATTCTTTGCTAGACGAGGCAACGTGCCGATGCTTTCGACGACGATCAGCAGGTTCCAACAGCTTGGGTTTGTGCTATCGCGCGATACATACGACATCATATTCTACTGCTTGAAACAGGCCCATAGCAAAGGAAAGTTGCATTCACGGAGCAGTCTAGTCTCCACAGCACTGAAAGAGATGACTGAGCGCTTGCAACTGGACACAACTACTTGCAAGATGTTGGCATCGATGGTTGATTCACCTCAGCAGCGATTGGCATTGCTGAGATCCCTGTCGGCGGAAGGACTCGGCCTGCTGGAGTGTCTGCCGGAAATTGTGGATACCATCTGTAAAGAGTGCGAGTACACGTCAGAATTAGAACCGGTCATGGAGAAAGTTGATGCGTTCTTAGATGTGCAGGAGCCCAGCAAGAAGTACCAGCGCGATGTGGTACACTGTATGGCAAGCACGTTGGTGAACACGGGCAGAGTGGCCAAGAGCCAAGAGCTGCTGAAATCTACGCCAGATCTCGTTTCTCCAAGGACTTTGAGGCTCGTTTTGAACCGTTCTGGGCTCGATGCTGCTAAGGACCTTCTGAGTTGGTCTCAGGAGCACAACATCCAACCATTACAGAACCTGCTGGACAGACTTTGCTATAAACATTATACGCGAGAAGCGTTAACCGACTCCGAGAGAGTCTCATCCGGGGACCCTGAATATAGATAGAAGCGAGGAAGATTGACGATCCAAAGATCTTGTAGATAATTAATTGACACACCACTATGATGAAATACTAATGAGCAGTCTGGTAGTTCCTTGCTAGTCGGAACAATCCGCCGTCAATAGCGTGAACCCATCTCTATACGGCTACTAAACTCCGCTGGATTTTACAACCCGCGCGATTACCACATCTGTCAAGTGAAAATTTAGATCGAACCTGAATAGTCATCACAATGTCCGACTTGGAATCGACATCGCAATCGTTGGATTCGTCGGTGAACTCATCATTGGAGCGACAGAAAGTCCAGGAGTATGTGGGCGACGATAATGGTGTTGGGCTGATAAAGACATGCTCGCGCATTTTAACGAGGACTGCCACAATTACACAGGCTATACAGGACGACAATGAATACATTGTAGCAGAAGATGCTCGGAAGATTTACCCTTCGACGGAACCTGCCATCAACGAAAATGACCAGAAAGTCGAGGCATACTTAGAAAAGACGCAAACGAACCTGTCTGCGATCTACAGCGGCGAATTCAACAAGCAAGATATAATCGATCGGCCTCCAGATGGAGGATTTTGGGCTTGGACGTGCGCTGTGTCAGTTATGCTCATTAACACATTTTCCTGGGGTGGTAACTCGTCCTATGGAGTTCTGTTGAACTTCTATAAGAGCAGCAACCATTTTCCAGATGCAAACACTGAGGAATACGCATTGATTGGAGGTCTTAACCTGGGACTTTCTCTGATGGTTTGCAGTGTGGCTAACATGCTAGTGAGACGGTTCAACTATAGAATAATCATGGGTTGTGGCACAGCGTTGCTTGTGGTCAGCTATGTGTGTGCTGCAGAGTGTAAGACGATCGTCCAGCTGATTATAGTGCAAGGACTGCTTCTTTCCATCTCATACGCGCTGACTGCAGGTCCTTCTCAAGTGATGATTCCAACGTGGTTCCTCAAAAAGAGATCACTTGCCGGTGGAATGGCTGCTGGCGGTGCAGGCCTAGCAGGTATCATCTTCAGTCGTTCTGCTCAGGCTGTAATCGATGGACCTGGCTATAAATGGGCCCTGAGAATGATTGGAATCGTGTGTGGTGGCATGCTATGTATCACCATATTCACCATGCGTCCGAGGAGAGACATCGTGGTTGTGACAAAGCAACCGTTCTACAAAGATATCTTGCAGATATTCTGCAGCAAGAAGCTGTACACAAGCAAAGCCATGCAATCGCTCATAGTATGGAACTTCCTATACGGATTTGCCTACGCAATCCTTCTTTTTTCGTTCTCCTCGTTCAGTACTGCCATTGGCCTCACGAGCGCCCAAGGTGCAATGGTGACCACTGTTCAATCGATCGCACAGATGGTGGGGAGGCCTCTTACCGGCTTCATATCTATGTATGCGGGCACGTCCAATTCGACTATCGTGATAACCATATTGATCGGGGTCCTCAGCATGGTGTGGTGGCCGTTTATCACCACTTACGGCAACCTGATCGTCTGGGCATTCATTGCTGGTCTTTTCCAAGGAGTCAACTGGGTCAATTATACTCCGTTCTGCTCGGAAGTCGTCGGAGGTGGTGATGATCTCCTCGCGGCTCTGTCTACACTCAACTTGACAGGTGGTGCTCCCCTGATTGTGGCCGAGATCATCGGTCTCAAGTTGGAAAGGTCCGGTTCGAAACCATTCTTATGGTGCCAGATTCTTGTCGGGGTCACTGCCCTCGTGTCGGCGGTCACCTTAGTACCATTCCGTGAGTTTAAAGTTCGCCGCATGTTTGAAGCTCGCCAGCATTTAATTGATCGTCAGGACCCTAAAGAAAGGTCACCCGCAGACGTCGAGCGTTTGGCAAGGTACAACTATCTTCTTGGAACGACATGGACCTGTTACTGGTTACGTGCACTCTACCCTGTTAAGGCATAGATGGTGTCTAAATAATTCTAGGCTTGCCCTCAACTGCATCATTCCCTACTAATTGCAAGCCGACGAAATTCAATCCCTATATAATATTTCAAGCCGATGAAATTTTCACTAATCATGTATCGCTGTTTCTCTACTACATGCCGGAGGATGGTGTCCTCTTGCAAGGAAGGCACCAAGATCAACATCGACATATACAAGTCGGCATCTCCTCCTGTTGCCAAGAAGGACGCTGACTACCCGGAGTGGCTCTGGAAGCTGTTGGACGAGAAAGCCCTTGCCAAAGAGCTCGAAGAGACCGACCTGTTCAAGTTCAAGCGGAAGCAGGCCAGAAAACAGAACGTGGCACGCTGCAGAGAGAACAACTACTTTGCACGCACTCGCTAGGCGATTTGCCCTCCCTTCTCCCATGTAATCTTAATCATGTATATACCAATCTCATGAATATTTCAATTTCTTCAATGTTCAGAACCGTTCATTCCACCACCAAGCTTGGACGAAGGTACCTCGGGGAGGTCCGAAGGACCACTGGGCGTGGAAAGGTCGCCACTTATGGGAAGACTGCTCCCAAACGTCCAGAGCAGCCCGCAAAGGAATCGGGAACTCCGTTTGCAAACTCCATAGTGTTCCAACTGTTCCTGATCGTTGGTGCCATGGGTGCGGGTTATTCTCTGGGAAAATCCGTTATAGAAGAGAACACCCCAGCTGGTCTGTTCCCTCTGGGGTCTACAACCAAGTTGAAGGACCTCGAAGGTCAAAAGACCAAGGCTTACGGCGACTATGACAAGTTCCGTCGCTGCATTCTTCGGATCTTACAAGGACAGGGCTACGACGTTGACGTGAAGAACAACCAGAACGACAAGCTGTACGAAGATCCGTTCATGAGCAAAGATGTCGCAGAGGTGATGAACGAGGTCGATAAATTACAGGATGTGTTTCTAGGACGGACTCTGGACGAGACGAAGACATGGACTTTCTATCCTGAGAATACCGAGCAAGTGAGCGCCATCCTTGCCACTTGCAACGAGTTCAAGATCCCTGTGTTCACTACGGAAGATGGGTACAATGTGTGTGGGAACTACAAGTTTCTACTGGACTTGAGCCGTATCAATACGATCAAATTTGGTTCAGGGACTGTTGAGGTTGGTCCTGGCACCGACTGTTCTCTGCTTTACTCCAAGTTGAAAGAGTCTGGTCAAGTAATCAACGATACAGACGCTCTCAGAATTGTTCTGGCTTCTCTGGGCATACGGCTCAATAGTTCTGATCAGGTTTGCGGCAAATATGACAGGTCCCAAATCCAAAACGTCACAGCAGTTCTTCCCGATGGAACAACTCTCACTGTTGGACAGACCACTCCGATAGAAAGGCAATTGTTCGATTTGGTCGTCGATACTGGTGTGATAACCGCTGTTAAAATGACTCCACAACAGTCGGACCAAGTTATTGGGATTGTTGAAGCAGATACACTTGCTCAAGTTAACGATACGGTTAAACGGATCACCAAACGGATCCCACTGGATGTTACATTCGTCAACGGAATCAACTGCAGGCCGTTGCAAAAGGCGTATGGCCACGACACTCTGGCAGTGATGAAGATGCCACGTTCAGATGCTAAGAGATACAACCTGAAAGTGTTTGAACTTACAGACCTCCCGCCTGTGGCTCCCACGCTCTACTACTCGTCGCAAGTCAAGGGTGATACGAGCAGCGCATTGATCGTGTCAACTGGTAATGAGGTGACGAGCTTTGTGGAGACAACTCAAATAGCAGAGACTCGGGCCGCAAACGAGACTGAGCAGCTGGACCTGTATAGAAAGGTCCATATGGCTGTGGATCCGGGCCAGATCCTGGATCCAAACTTGAAGGTTCTTACGAAGGTTTCAAAGGACTAGCTAAGTCAATAATACGTGTATATACTCATTTCCAACCGTAGGTGCTCTTAAAACGGTTGCACGTAATCTTGGGTGGAATTGGCTCCAGTCTTCCCACTTCTTGGAGATTGGTGACAGAATTTGAAGTCCTTCCTCACCTTCTTTCTGGAAGAGGAAAGTAAGACTACCGAAGTCTTCATGAGTACCGGCAATGTTAACGTCCTTGTACTCCGCCGCATGAAAATCCCATCCGGTGTACAGGCGTCACCAGCAAACTCCACGCCCGTTTCTGCCACTATAGTTTCGTGTACACAATATTACTTTTCCACTGTTATTTCCAAGCTTGTTGTTCTACGATGCCCCGTAGAACTCGCAGATCCACGGCTAAAGCCCGGGCAAAACGCAATGCAGTGCCTATTGCGCCCGAGTTGACTGACAATACGCCGGCTCTTTACGAGAACTTGGACGCAAATCCTTCAATTGGGACTACAGACCCCATACCAGGTATCGACTCCTTGCCCGACCTCTTAGCACCTGTTCAATCGAATCCAATCATCACGACGCCTGGAAGTGCAGACACGCCGGTTTCTACGCACGAATATGTGGACAACAACTACGAGTTGACCGCTCTAGACTCTCCAAAGAAAACCACCAAGGCCAAACCGAAGAAGGTCCCTACCAAGAGGCCGGCGTTTGTGATGAAGTTGTGGAATATGGTGAACGATCCAAGCAACTCCAAGTACATATCGTGGTTACCCGACGGAAAGGCATTCCAAGTGAACGACAGGGAGAGTTTCATGAAGCATGTTCTGCCAAAGTACTTTAAACATAACAACTTTGCCTCTTTCGTCCGTCAATTGAACATGTACGGCTGGCATAAAGTGCAGGACGTTAGCTCTGGCTCAATGATGGGAGGTGATGAAGTGTGGCAGTTCGAAAACCCCAACTTCCAGCGTGGACGCGACGATCTATTGGACAATATCGTGCGTAACAGACCAGCTAAAGAGACTGAAGACGAAGATGTCGATATCAATTCGTTGATGCAAGAGTTGGACGATATGCGCAAGTCACAGAAACTGATCTCTGATGACCTGCGTCGTGTCAAGGAGGACAATGAGATGCTTTGGAAAGAGAACTATATGGTACGCGAGCGCCATAAGGCTCAGTCGAACACCTTGGACAAGATTCTGCGGTTCTTGGCATCGATCTACGGCAACAACTCCACCAAGTTCCTCGAGAATGTCAGTAGCAGCGACCTCAATGACGGAGGACTGGGTGATTTCGACCAGCAGACGTCTCCATTGAGTGGTGCGGGACAGAACTTGTACGATTACAACTACGACGGCAACGCCGGCAGAAGACAGCTGATGATCTCCAACAAGGCATACACCAACGAGTCTCCAATGGGATCTATAGCCACAGAGGGTGGTGCAGGCCCACCTCCACCGGCTGCTGCTGCTGCCAATATGGGCACGTCTGATTCTAACGACGGTCCAATCGAAGAGATCCACAGAGGACCCGAAAACCGCAATAGTGATCCGTTCTTCTCGCACTTCCCTTCGATATCTTCAGTCACGCCCGGCAGCACTCCTGGTGGTGGTGGACAGTACCTACCGGATTTAAACAGAACCAATTCTCTGTTTGGACCGGATGGCAAGTCCTCCTCGATATCGTCCAATCCAGAGGAAGTCATGGGTAACATACATTCACGGGTAGACCAGAATGAAAACCAGTTGCAACACCTCAATGAGTGGGTTAACCGGTTGTCCACAAGCAAACCGAGCGAAGCTATGCATGATGATGAGCTAGCAGAGCTGTTGTTGCCTCAGGACGTTGAACAGAATGGTGACATTCCTGCCCTCTACCGCATTCCTAGTGTTCCCGCCGCTACCTCCGTCGACAACCCTAAAAAGCGTGCCGCTGAAGTGACTTCAGCCCCATCTAAGAAACTCAAAAGATGATATGTACATTAATCTGCCCATAGGTAATATAATGCTCTTCCATGACCGATAGAAGCTGTGATCCGGTAGTTGTTACTAAGGCAGTGCTAATCCAAAACACAAAAAAATAAGTATGTGCGACCTCCGAGGATTGAACTCAGGACCTCAAGAACTTCAGTCTTGCGCTCTCCCAACTGAGCTAAGCTCGCCCACTTGACAGTATCGTTAACCAGGAGTCATATACTGGACAGAAAGCAGATTCCGAGGCGAATGACTTGTTTCGGAGCCATACTCGTTAGGTGTAGGCTTCTGATATTGTGCAAAACTAGCAGGAAGTTCGGTAGGAGGTTACCAAGCGGTTTGCAAAAGATGTGAATCTGCCAAAAACTCAAATGTACTATCATCTTTCAAGGCCTCATATGAGATGTTAATGATTATATTCAATATTAATGAGCATATGCGATATTAATGTACACTTAGAAAAGGATCCACTCAAGAATGACAAGAATGAACTTGAAAACACCTTTGATGAGTCTCCAAACCTCGACAGCACCCCAGATAAACCAAAGAACCAAGACGATGAGTCTCTCGACACAATTATACAGGACGTTCGTGAGAGTGTCAATGTCAGTGAGAACGAGGTTCTGACAGCGCTCAGACAGGTCGCGGATCTTGAGAGTAACAGAAGTATTGATCTCACCATTGGTGCGGTCGCAATAACCGAACGACTCTTCCATTCTTGCGGCCTTGCTGTTACAGACAGAGGTCAACTTATCGATAGAAGTATCGAGATCTTCGAGCTTTTTGGCAAGTTCGTCGCACCGCTCCTGGCTCAGCAACTGCAACGACTCAAACTGGGCCAGTTTAGAGTCGAATTGAGTCCGTTTTGAGTCAATGGCAGATTCGATGTCGAATTGCGAGTTGTCAAGTTTCTGGGACGCGACAGCAAGTTCCGATTTCAACCGGTTCAGAGTACCGAGTTGGGCCGACATTGAAGCTGAACCAGTCTCAGTCTCGGACCTGGTGGATGCCATTGACGAGATTCGCACCGAGGGAGAATCGGATCTTCTCCGAGTGGGCGAAACTGTACGATGAGGAGGCGATAGCATCCGCTCACTGTCATTGCCAACATTCCACAGACTAGAACGACCGTGCCGACCATACTGACCCTGGCGAGCAAGAGATGCAGAACTCTCACTTGTCTTCTTTAACGAGCCAGAGCCTGAACCAGACCGAGAATACGATGCTGGCGACGACGACCGCTCTCTAAGATAGTCTGGATCGAAGCTGGCGAAATGCTGCGAATGCTTGCTTTTTCTCGACTGTCGCCCAAACCACAGCTTACCATCGGGTCCTCGCAACTCGTTCCAATGCTGCTTGCGCCACTCCAGATCTCCCGTGTACTCGTAAGGGTTGATCTGCCAAATCAGATGCTGTTTCGAATACTTGCTGAAAGATTGCGACGGCATCTTGACCCAGGCTATCGAGCCCTTCCGAAGACTCTCTCCGGCTTTCTTTCGAATCCGCCGATCTCTCATGATCTGTAGAGGGTTGAAAACGTCCTGGACGCCTGGATATTCGACTTCAGGTCCGGGGTTTACACCAGCGTTCAACGCATCGTAGTAAGCTCCAAATGACATCTTAACTACGTCCACTCTTCCCACAGTCGATGCCTGTAGATGCAACTCGGGATTTTCGCTGAGCTTCGTGCCATTATCAGTGCGTAGTTCCATCATCATCCGTTGCCTGTCTCTGACCATTTTGCCCAGATCTTCCGCCCCCAGACTCGTACTGTAACCAGCATCCGACCCAAGTGTGGAGTTACCTTCGCTACCATTATGGTCGTTCAATGTCTCCAATACAGACCCTGTCGCTCGTACGAGTTCTGTCATAGGGGATATAATGGGATGCGATATTAGAGGAGAGACAGTATTTAGAATTTAAACCTTCAATGTCCTACTACTTTTCTATAGTAGGCACCAACGATACTCCGCTATATGAGTTGGAGATCGGCACATACCATCAGTCGGGCGACGGCACGCCTCATATAGCGCCGGAAATCAAGGAGCTGGAGCAGTTCATAGTGAATGCATCTCTGGACGTGCTCCAAGACGCCCAATTCAAGGACAACAGCATCTTCACGAAGAAACTAGACTCATTCTACGGATACCAGATCATAAGCTACCTGACGCAGGGCAACGCGAAGTTTCTGGTGTTGACTGACGTGAAAAACCACATGGAAAGCATTCGGCAGTTTCTAATCGAGATCAACGAGCTCTACGTGAAGCATCTTCTCAACCCATTCTACAGGCCGAACAACGCCATAACGAGCGCCGAGTTCGACTCGCGAGTCCGTGCGCTCGCGAAAAGGTATCTCTAACTAATAAACATCACATTATTGTACAGTCCATCTCTGTAAGAGTCTCAGCAGCTCGAGTGCATCCGCATCGTTGATTTTCGCCAACCGCCGCGAGATATCGGTGTTTTTGGTGTCGGCCAGAGTCTTCACTGCAACCGACGACTGCTTTGCTCGGTGGATATTCTCTTTGAAGTTCTCTACCAGCTCCACGAGCTTCAGAAGCGTGTTTCTGCGATTCAATTCGGGACCTGCAGACACCCATTGCTCTGGCTTCTCTTCGTAGACATCTGCTATCGAAGGTGGTAGTTCTAACGAAAGACCCTCCCACTGGGTTTTCTCCTTGCGTAACTCTTCCAATTGCACCCGATATTGTTGTAACAGCTCTCTGTTGCGAACATTGGTATCATTAGGTTTGACAATGTTCGGCCGCGACCCACGAACTTGCGGCATAGACTTCCACCAGCTGATATCGATATTACCATCGGCAAGTCCCTTGGTGAGCTCGTCTTTCACAGCACGTGCCATTTCAACAGGTCTCTGGTCCTTGCGTGATTGAGCAAAATCAATTCGTTTGCAACACCAGACCAGCAATTGCCTCATCTTCCTAGGATCCGGCATGCTTTCATCAAAGTACCTGTAGAACTCTTCGATCGGCACTTCTGGGTGCGGCTCTGAAGTGAACCCGTTCCCAACCGACGATAACCTCTTACCGCGGTGGAACGAAGATCTTCTATGCTTTGAGACCGTATCTTGCTGGTCTTCCACAGATGGATTCAGTGGCACTTTTACTAAGGAGTAGTCGAATCCATAGTCATATTGCTCGATCGGCTGAGACTGGGACTGAGACGACTGAGACGACTGAATTTGCTGTGTAGGTTTCAGCTGTGTAAGTTTCCGCTGTGTAGGTTCGGGTTCGGGTTCGGGTTCAGATTCAGGTTCAGGCTCTTGCTCCAGCTCCTGCTCCTGCTCCAGCTCCTGCTCTTGCTCAGGTTCTTCCATGAATCCCTGGTCTGGTTCATCCCACTCTTCGGACAGTGGCTCGGGAGATTTAGTAGACTCTGAAGGAGACCCTGGCAACGACGCCGGTTGTGATATCGTCTCAGGACCACTCTCAGCTACTGTATCAAACACGGGTTCCGGCTCTACGTCAGTATCGGACTCTAGATCCGTCTTCGTAACCACTCTCCTGCGGCTAGGACCGTTCCAAGGGACTCTCGTTGTGATCTTGGTCAAATGAACTTTCGGATCCACTTTCAATGGTTTCACATTCAGCGGTCTCTTTGAAAATCCTTCACTATCTGAGTTTTCCAGCGCCAATCCACGGTCTGGAACACCTTCGTCGTCACTGATCTCGAACTCCAAAAGGTCAAGCATCGTCGAAGCCTTGGACGTTTCAGGTTGTACCACAGGCTTGGCAGATATGACCCGTCTTGGCCTTTTTATGACTCTCGTAGTCTTCTTGCGACTCGAAACTTTCCGCTTTTTCAGAACTGGTTGCTTGTGTGTTGTTCTTTTAGCTTTGCCAGTCGACTTGATCTCAGTAGGGGTTTGGGTCCTTTTGAACTTGAAACCCATGTCGTCCTCTTCAAACCCTTCAGAACGCTGGCTCTGACTGTTTACCAGAGACCCCTGTGGCGTCAGAAGGCGCTCCAACCTGCGCGGCCGCCCTCCAAAGAGGTTTTTTCGAGGCATGTCGAAGTAACCCACTGATAAACAAACTTGAGTGTTTTCCCGATGAGGAATATTTGATTTAATAGGGAGTCTATTTATTTATGGGGCCTCGCCAATTGCATCGGAATTGCTTGCAGGGCCGCCACTATTTCTAGTAAATACGTTGGTTATCGTCGACTGAGGGATAATTCCAGGTGTATCCATTGGTGGAGACACATGGCCATTACGGTCAGGTAGGTTTAGTAAAGTCTTACCGGCGAGATTCGTGGCAGACGACGAGTTTGCTGCCAGTTGTGACTCCAAGACTCGTCTCCGGCGCATTGCACTGGCCTGGATGCCGTCGAGGTTTAATTGTGTCAGTTGGTCTTGAATGCCTCGTGTAGGCCGGCCAGCTGCGGACGGTGACGGAGACCGCGACCTGAGTCTGGCAGCAGCAGCATTGCTACTGCGACCACGTATCAAGCGAGGCCTTGGAGCAGTGTAACTGAAGTAGTCGCCCATCTCTGCGGAATCGTTAGATCCATTCGACTTGATCGACGCTGGTGACTTCAATGCGGCAATAGCAGGGCTGGTGGGCTCAAGTGATGACGCCGAATTGGACGAGGCTATCGTATGAGGACCGGTAGCTGCTGCTGAATTGGCTGTGGTAGTACCACCGGGAGATGGCTTGATCCGACGGAACGTTGGCAAGTGCAACGACGATGAGGAATCATTAAGATGCATAGTAAGAGACTTGCTCTCGAGCGAAGACGACTGACCTGTGGTGTGAGACTGGTAGTCGGCGATAGACGAGGCAGCAGAGGCACTTGGATGCATTTCAACGGACGATTCCAACGATTGGAACGATCTATTGCGTTCAAGAATATCCGAGAAACTGCACAAGTCTGCAAGACAGTCTAACCAGTGATTTGCCACCTCTTCAGACTGACATCTGAATGTATACTTGGACTTGGATTCGCTCTTTGGATGCACACGAATGACGAAGCGGCAAGGGTCATCTGCAAATGGAGACACTTTGATATCATCGACAGCATACGAGTTGAGCGGTCTCGATTCGTTCTTCCGATTGTTGGTCTTGAATTCGTGCAAGTAATTGCACGTGAGCACATAGTAAAGCCGGGAGTAGTTTTTCAGGTACTTGGACTTCTTCTCCAAGTAACCGGACATGATGCAACAGGAGATCCGGTCTTTTGCGTACGGGTAGATGATATCAGACTTCTTCCGAAAGTGCTTCTCCTTGGATAGCACCTGCTTAGCCGTTAGAGGTAGCAAATTGGTACCGGAATCGTTCGAAATGAAGTAGTCCCAGTCTCTATGAGGGTCCTGACGAAGGAGACCTTCCGTGAAATCAGCAACCAGATTGTCCTTGGCGCTATCAAGCTCAGCATTGACGAGGTTCGAGTAAGTACCCAAAGCAGATTGCAATTCCGTGTAAAGAATGGTTTCCAATTGGACAGCCTTGCGCTCAAGGCTCATGTATGACTCCTTGAGGTGAGCTTCAGTGAACAACTGATCTTTCAATTGCAAGTCGAGCTTCAACCGAAGCAAGTATGGGTCATCGGGCGGAGATTCATCCACCTTATTGAACTTGACTGTCGTTCCTAAAGAAGTCTTGGTTTCACCCTTGGTGAGCAGCTCGACGGAACAGATATAGTCACTGAGAATGGCACCGGTCTTGGCGATCTCGGTCTTGAGATCATGTGTAGAAAAATCGGAACTGGTGCCACGCAGTGACGACAGCTGTCGGATGGTCTCATTAAGAGACTCTTTCAAGTTCTCCAATCTCGGGACCAACTTGAGTGTCAACTGGCTATGCGTGACCAACTCCCTGTCGGACACGGCCGAATGGTAGTTGAATAGTGTGGATGCAATGCTCATGATGGAATGGTCTCCTGGGGGCAAGAATGAGTCCTGGATAAACCTGTCTAGTGAAGAAGAGGGCGCAGCTGTATCCTGGTACGGATCGGCCGATCCACCGTTCATATGGGGCTCTTTCCTGGTCAAATCCGGTGACGAGAACGACTTCTTGAGTTTCTGGGCAGCGTTCTGACCTGTGAGTCGTAATCTGCCAGCATTCTGCTTCTTCAACACCTCCAAATTCTCTAACATCGCCTTATCACCCATATAAACCTGCTTCTTGAAGATGCTCATTTCCTTCAGGTAGAAGATCACCTGCTTGATCAGCATCTTCCACACTCTGAATCTGCGGATCAGTTGGTCCACAGGCCGAGGCTCTTCTGACCCGGTGAATGGTGTATAATAGGGAGAGTTGTAACTGGTAGGTGGTAACACGGTGGAATTGCCAAAACTCTCCTTATGGGTAGAAGGCACACTGTATAGAGAATTCTGGTCGTAATTGGAAAACAGGTCTCCCGGCTTGGCATCGACAGGCGTAGGCGGCTGCACATACAATGCAGGCCGCGGTAGTTCCATGTTTCCGGACTGGTACTCAGAATCCGAATCCATTTCGCAAAGAAAGACGTGTTAAATGAGCAGGGAAGTAAGGAATTCCGTAGGGCCCAATATCTAATCAGGGGCGGTGGGGGAAGAAAAATATCTGCCGAGCGCGTTGAGTATGGGGAAGTTTCAGAAGGACTTGGAGGAGTCAAATGGAGCTTTTTAGATAGCAGCGGTAGAAGGGATAGAGGGAACACACAAGCAAGGTGGGTAGAATGATTTAGAAGACATTCCGTGCATACAGCATACACAGAATACACACACACAAAACACACACAAAACACATATCCTAAACCCATTTCTCATTAATGATACTTTGAAACTATAACTATAAACTTCATCACGGCCCTGCAATCGGATCAGCTTTCCCCAAAGCTTCACCGGGGCAGGACACGATTAAAAACAGTCTCTTCACATCTCAACACCCATGACCATGGCCAAGAGGGCCATTCTAACGAACATACCGTAACGCATCTCTCTGAAGTAGGCAGCTCTCTGGTCAAAGTCCACCTCCTCTTTAATCTCGTGGATTCTTGGGAGTGGGTGCATAACACACATGTGTTGTTTGGCATACGACAACACCTTGTTGTCGATAACGTACGAGTCCTTGAGTCTCTCGTAGTCGGCAGGGTCGGCGAACCGTTCCTGTTGCACTCTAGTGCAGTAAAGCACATCCGACCGAGACACAATGTCCTTGGTGAGTTCCTCGGACTCGATGACAGACTTGCCGTTCTCCTTGAGGAGGTCCACAAGGTTTCTTGGTAGTCTGAGCTCCTTTGGAGCCACCAGCTGGATCTTAACTTGGTAATCACACAGCAGTTTGATTAACGAGTGGACAGGTCTGCCGTATTTGAGATCACCCATGAAGGTGATCGTGATACCGTTAATGGTACCGAGCTCTTCACGGATCGTGAACATATCCAGGAAGGCCTGTGTTGGGTGCTCTCTGGATCCGTTACCACCGTTGATGATAGGAACAGGAGAGAACTTGGCAGCAATACCGGCAGACTCCTCCGATGGGTGTCTGAGCACGATGGCATCAGAGTAGCAAGCCATCGTTCTGATGGTATCTTGCAAAGTCTCACCCTTCTTCACAGATGAATTCTGGCCCGTCACTGTCACCACACGTCCACCGAGTCTCTGCATAGCAGCATTGAACGACGATGCAGTTCTAGTAGATGGCTCGAAGAAAGCCGTTGTCAGTACACGGCCCTTCAAGATATCCAGGACTCCCTGTCTTTCGACACCGAGCTTCATCTCTTGAGCAACGGCAAACAGAGCATGCAAGTCGCTTCTGGTAACATGGTTAACAGAGAGCATGTGCTTGCGCAGGAATGGGTTGTTGGATCTGATCAGAGAAGAGATGGCATTTGGTGGACTCAACTCACGAGGAGGCAGCGACGAAACCAGGTCGGCTCCGTTCGGTCCTTCCTCCTTGGTGTCTTCGACGGCAAACTCCTTGAGAGGTGCCTTGAACACAGGTCTCTTAGAAGCATCGAACGAGAATCTCGACGATCTTCTCCGCATAGGAGAACCAAGACCCGTTGGAGTTCCTGTGACAGAATCCTGTTGAGGTGGTGGCAACTGTCCAAGAGTGTCCTGCGACGCAATAGTAGCAGGGTGCTGGGCAGTGATGATAGACTCTCTTCCCAATGGCTCGTCAATGACAAACTCACCTTCCAAGCAGGCTGTATCCTCATTGACCAGAACACGCTCGACGGCACCGGTCAGGTTCTTACCCTCAAATGGCGACCAAGTGTCGGTTCTGGTCTTTAAAGATGACACACGACGATCAATGTCAACTTCAACGGTGGCATTAACGTCACCAAGTCCCAGAATCTCCACAGGGTTGTCGTGCATCTTCACGATAATATCTTCGATTGTGAGCTTATTCTCCTTGACAGCACCGATGAGCAGTGGAATAACGTCACCAAAGCCAATACCGGGAGTGGCCGATTTACCGACAAATCCAGCGAGCTGGGTAGGAATCACACCAACAGAAAGACAGTCAATCTGGTACATGTGGTCCCAGAGAGCCTTCTGGTCCTCCTTGGTTGGCAAGAACGTGGCGCCTGGGTAGTCCTCCTGTGAAAGGAAGAGCGAGTACACAGACACATCGCAAGTGATGCTCATGTTCTTCTCCTTGGCCATAGAAATGATTCCCAAATCGCTGGCACTTGTCACGTTGGTGACATGAATACGCGTAGAGAACAGCGAAGCGAGCAACAGAACAGAGGCGAGGTCGGTTCTCTTGGCGTCGGCAATAACAGGCTTAGTCTGTGGCCACTCTGTGAAGTGGGACGAGATCGACATCACCTTGTCAGACAAGTTGAAGTCATCAGCCTTGATGTAAAGCGACGAAGCAAGTGCAGCAGCAGACTGGATCATCTCGGAGTTGTCAGGAGTGGCAGCAATCGAGAATGAGTAATCCGTGAAGGCGGCATCCTGGATGGCATCATGAATGAGACCCAAAGAACGGGCGTCCACAATGTTAGCACCAGCTTTGAAGTCGTGAGGCAGGATTGAAGCAAATGTGAATCCAGAGGCAAGAGCCACTTTGGTGGTCTTCTCAAATGCTTCACGGGCTCTCACACTGTCCAATTCAGGAACGAAAGTCGACAGGGCAACAAGACCTGGCAGCTCGATCGTCTGGTGAGACGACTGCGAGTCGATAGTGCCGACTTCCAAATCAATGTGACGAGAAATGGCCTCGATGAGAAGCTTGGCACACTTGACATTGGTGACAAGCGGCACAGCGTAGTCGACGGCCATCCGTCTGGTTCTGTAACCCTTAGAGACGTAGTTTGCAGGACGTCTGAACCGGTTTGCAGATGGCAGGTTGATGTAAAGGTCAATCATGTTGTTTGCCAAGTGCTGTGTCAGCGAGTACTCAGCCTTCTGCTCATCCTCATCATCAGGAAGTAACTCCAAGTACTTGACAGGAATGTTATGCTCGTGAATGAAGTCAGCGGTACCCGAAGTAGCGAAAAGAGCATAGCCCATCTCGTGCAACTTGCGGATCGATGGCAGCATCTCTTGCTTCTCCTTATAGGAACCAATAGAGAGAAGAATGTTCTTCTTTGGAAGTGTGAAGCCAGAAGCGATCAATGACTTGAGGTATGCCTCGTACTTGTTGTGACCAAAGCAGGCCACTTCACCAGTAGAAGCCATCTCGACACCCAAGACAGGGTCTGCACCTGTGAGTCTTGAGAAGGAGAATTGTGGAACCTTGATGGCACAGTAATCCTGAGGAAGCTTCTTTCCAGGGTATGGAGTGACAGGAATGTCCATAATAGCCTTGGTAGCCATCTCGATCAAGTCGGTACCCACAACTTTAGAGTTGTATGGGAACGAGCGAGATGCTCTCACATTACACTCGATGACCTTGATCTCATTGTCCTTGGCCATGAACTGGATGTTGTAAGGACCGGTGATGGCAAGGGCCTTACCGATCTTGGCAGTGGCCTCGACAATCCGCTTGACGGTCTGCTCAGACAGGTCCTGAGGCGGAACACACAGGGTGGCATCACCAGAGTGAACACCAGCGTTCTCAACGTGCTCCGCAACAACGTGCATGATCAACTTACCGTCTTTGGCGACGGCATCCATCTCGATCTCCTTAGCGTTCTCGATATACTTGGTGATCACAACCGGGTAGTCTGGAGAGACCGTGACAGCTTGGTTCAAGTAGTTTGCCAGATCGTCCTTAGAATAGCACGTGTTCATGGCAGCACCGGAAAGCACATAGGAAGGTCTCACAAGAACTGGGTACGACACCTTGTCAGCGAAATCGGAAGCCTCATCGAAGGAGGTGAGCTCTTTCCAAGCGGGCTGGTCGACTCCAATGCGGTCGAGCATACGAGAGAACTTGTAACGGTTCTCAGCAGAGTCGATCATCTCCGGCGAGGTACCAAGGACGTTCAAGTTCTGTCTAGAGAGTTGTAAAGCAATGTTGTTCGAAGTCTGGCCACCCATAGAGACGACCACACCTTGAGCCTTCTCCAACTCATAGATATCCAAGACTCTTTCCAAGTTGATTGGCTCAAAGTAGAGTCTGTCAGCCTCGTCGTAGTCAGTTGAAACAGTTTCGGGGTTATAGTTGACCATGATGGTCTTGAAACCATTCTCACGGATAGTTCTGATGGCTCTGACGGCACACCAATCGAACTCGACAGAAGAACCAATACGGTAAACACCGGAACCCAACACCATGACACCGTGGTCATCAAAGTCCACATCACTCTCATCAGCAGAGTAAGTCACGTAGAGGTAGTTGGTGTATGCAGGGAACTCAGCAGCAACGGTATCGATCTGCTTAACGAATGGAATGATACCTGCATCTTTACGGATCCGACGGATTGCCATCTCGTTCGAGTTGACAAACTGGGCGATTTGACGGTCCTCGAATCCAAGCTGCTTAGCTTCACGGAGAACCTTGATTGGAATCTTCTCATTGCTTCCGTAAGTGTGAATCTTGTGGCCGAACTCAATGAGGCGGTGCAGCTTGTGAAGGAACCAGAGGTCAATCTTGGTGAGCTCGTGAACTTTCTCAGGAGTGTATCCCTTGAGGCCCATGGCGGCAGCAATCATGTAGAGACGCTGATCGGTGGCAACCTTCAATTCCTCATCCAAGTCGATGTAGCTGAAGGACTCATTCTCGGTGAATCCGAGGTTCTGGTAGTCCGTAGAGCGGATGGCCTTCTGAATGGCCTCCTCAAAAGTACGGCCAATGGCCATGACTTCACCGACAGACTTCATGGAAGAGGAAAGCTCAGTGGAGACTCTTGTAAACTTACGCAAGTCCCAACGTGGAATCTTCACAACCAAGTAGTCGAGCGAAGGCTCAAAGCAGGAACAAGTTTCCTTGGTGACACTGTTCTTGATATCGGTGAGCGCAATGTTGAGACCCAACTTGGCGGCCGTGTAAGCGAGCGGATAACCGGTGGCCTTGGAAGCCAAGGCAGAGGATCTGGACAGACGGGCATTCACTTCAATGATACAGTACTCCTGGGAGTCAGGGTTAAGAGCGTACTGAATGTTACACTCACCCACAACACCGAGGTGACGGATGACGTTGACAGCAGTAGTTCTCAACATGTTGTAGTCAGCGTCGGAAAGAGTCTGCGATGGAGCGACAACGATCGAATCACCGGTGTGGATACCGAGAGGATCGAAGTTCTCCATGTTACAGACCGTAATGCAGTTATCGAAGGCATCACGGACAACCTCGTACTCAATCTCCTTCCAACCTTTCATGGAACGCTCAATTAACACTTGTGGAGAGGCAGCAAAGGCCTTCTCACACAACTTGATGAGTTCTTGGTCGTTGTAAGCGAAACCAGAACCGAGACCACCCAGAGCATAGGCAGCACGGCAGATAACAGGGTAACCAATATCATTGGCGGCCTTGACAGCCTCCTTGATATTATTGGCAGATTCGGACCGTGCACACTTCTCGTTGATCTCCTCCATAGCCTCGGCAAAGAGCTCTCTGTCCTCGGTCTTCATGATGGTCTCAATAGGAGTACCGAGAACCCTGACACCGAGAGACTGTAATTCGCTGCGCAACTGGACACCAACGTTCAGAGCAGTCTGGCCACCGAAAGTGACACAGATGGCGTCAGGACGCTCGTGCTTGATCACCTTACGAACAAACTCAGGGTTGACAGGCAAGAAGTAGACCTTGTCGGCCATACCGCTGGAAGTCTGGATGGTGGCAATGTTAGGGTTGATGAGGATGGTGTAGATGCCTTCCTCTTTGAGGGCCTTTATGGCCTGGGAACCAGAGTAATCGAACTCACCGGCCTGACCGATGGAAAGACCACCAGATCCAAGCACAAGCACCTTCTTGACATCGACTCTCTGATGAGCGGCCAAGTTATCAGCAATCTTACCACCAGGGAACTGGATGGCCTTCAAAGTGTGAGTGGACTTAAAGTCAGCGACGGCATCGATGAAAGTGTCGAAGAGGAACTCAGTGTCGCGAGGACCTGGAGTAGACTCTGGGTGGAACTGAACGGAGAAGAATGGTTTGGAAGTGTGGTAGATACCTTCGTTAGATCCATCGTTGGCGTTGACGAAGAGCTCTTTCCAGCCATCTGTCAGGGAGTCAACATCGACAGCATAACCGTGGTTCTGCGAGGTGATGTAACAACGGCCCGAGACAGTACAAGTACATGGGATGTTCTGACCACGGTTACCGAACTTTAACTTGACGGTGGAGGCACCAGAGGCACGGCCAAGAAGCTGGTGACCAAGACAGATACCGAAGATAGGCGTCTTGGCTTCTTTGAGCGTGGTAGCGAGCCTATTGACCAAATCACCCATGACAGAAGGATCACCGGGACCGTTCGAAACGAACAGACCGTCGTACTCTTCCTTGGTGAAATCGTAATCGTAAGGAACAACCTTAAGGGAAACACCGCGCTGCACGAAGCAGCGGATCTGGTTGTTCTTCATACCGACATCGATGGCCACAATCCGCAGAGTCTTGCCGTCGACTTGACGTGCAAGGTTTGCTGGTGGATCATAGACGACAGGTTTGGTATGGGAGACTCTAGCAACGAGGTTGTCGACGTTAGGGTTCACCCACTCAGGGATGGTGAAGTAGGACTCGAGACTGAAGTAGTCGGACTCGAGGGCAGCCTTGGAAGCCTGGGCACCTTCACCTTGCTGGATACAGAGACGTCCCAGGGTGGAACCGCCGGTACGCAGCTCCTTGGTGAGAGCTCTGGTATCGACACCGTAGATGGCAGGGATACCTTCGCTCTTGAGCCACTGAGCCAGCGAAGAGTTGGCCAGATAGTGAGAGTAGTCGTCAGTGTAAGAGGCAACAACGATACCTGCAACGTGAATACGGTTGGACTCAAAGTATTTAGGCAGCGACTCGACCAGTTCGTCCTTGACGTCTCTGTCCGGGACACCGTAGTTACCGACCAACGGGTAAGTCATCACGAGAATCTGACCTTCGTAAGAAGGATCCGTGATGGCTTCAGGGTAGCCCACCATACCAGTCTGGAAGACGAGCTCACCAGCCGATGAGACATCCGCACCAAAGGAATAACCTTTGACGGTGGTGCCTGAGTGGGTCTGCAAGACCATCAGCTTGGCACTGTCGTCATCACCGAGGGGAGCGGAGATTGGGGCAGAAAACTTCATAACTTGGTGTTGTTATTGCTAGTGACCTGTTTTGGGGAGATGAGATCGCTAACGCGTTGTTAGTTACTGGGGGGTGGGGGAAATAGGACTACGAAGGCTAATATTGACCTTCTCTCCTGACTTACCTTGCTTGACGGTACAAAACCCGATAATGAAGCTGTCTTGGCTAGTAAGGAGAGAAGAAGAAGAAGAAGAAAGAAGAGAGGAAGGGAGAAGAGTTTGACCAACCCGCGTAAGACTATGTAGGGATCGACCCGTCTGAAAAAAAAAAAAAAAATTTTAAAAATTTTTCAGAAGGTATTGTGCTTTTTGAATAGGGTGACGAATGCAGGGTGCATATTTTAACTGTTGACATCAGAAAGACTACAGATATATTCTAGTGAGTCATGTATTATTGAGATGAGATCAGAAGATGGCCTGGTCAATTCTGGCGGCAGGGTTGGTCTCGATGAAGTCGAGGTTGACCTTGTGTCCAAGAAGCTCACGGATGTTCTTGACACCGTACTTGATCATTGTAGGTCTCTCCAGAGACAGTCCCCATCCGAGAACACGCAAGTCCTTTGGAAGACCCATGGCCTCGAGCATCTCAGGTCTGAACATACCCGAGTTACCGATCTCGACCCACTCTTTCAGACCTTCGTGCCACGAGTAGATCTCCATGGAAGGCTCGGTGTATGGGTTGTAAGTGGCCTTGAACCGGAGGTCCGTGACACCCATGTGCTCAAAGAACTGCTGCATGAAGCCAATGAGGTCACCCAGGGTCAGGTTGTAGTCGGCAAAGACACCTTCGACCTGGTGGAACTCGGCCAGGTGCGTGGCGTCGACGGCCTCGTTTCTAAAGACACGGTCGATCGAGAACAGTCTGGTTGGCTTAGGGTCGTCTGCGAGCTTCTTGAGCATCTGCGACGAGATGGCAGTTGTGTGGGTTCTGAGCACCTCACGGAGAGCCTCGCTAGACTTCCATGGGTACCGGTAACCGATCGAGCCGTAAGCACCGTCCTGGTGCACCTGCTTGACGTTCTCCCAGTACTGCTTATCCTCAGGAGGGTGGGCCTCAGCTGGGTCTTTCAAGTAGAAAGTATCTTGCAAGTCACGGGCAGGGTGCTGCTGAGGCACATACAGAGCGTCGAAGTTCCAGAAGCACGACTCAACGTACTGGTTGGAAGGCATCTCGGTGAATCCCAACGAGAAGAAGATCTGGCGGAACTCCTCACGCACCTTATTGAGCGGATGAAGAGCTCCACACACTGGTAGAACACCTTCAGAGTTAAAGTTGTAAGGCTTGAAAGAGGCGCTCTTCCACGATCCCGTCTGGACCATCTCCGCGGTGATATCAGTCTCCAACTGCTTCACCTCCAGGGCAAACTCAGCACCTTTGGCAACAGAGTAGGTGAACACTTTCGTTGGAATCACCAACTTGCGCTTCTTCAACTCCGTCAGATCCTTCTTGTTGCTCAGCGTACCTGCCTTGCTCACCTCGCGCAACTTCTCGGCCGTCTCGTCCTCCACCGTTGTGCCCGCAGCCACTTTAGACTGCAGCGTATCTCCATCCTTCTTGATCCATCCGTTCTTGAAGGCTCTACCTTGGGCCACTTTGCCGCTCTTGCCCATGATTCCCTCCACGTCAGAGATCTTCAAGCCTGACATCGATTCCACCACCTTCTGGTAGAGCAGGTACTCGTGGGATCCGTTTTCCGCGATCTGCTTTCCTTCTTCCGTCAGCGTATACTTGTCACTGCTGTGGGATTTGTAGGTGATCATATCTCTAGAAGCGAGAGAGTTTAACGTAGCCAGGATCTTCTGCGACTCGATCCCGACGAATTCCACGGACGTGTCCGCAATCGATCCCTTCTGGTCCAGTCTTTGGAGCACTGTATCTTGCAAGTCGGCCATTATCCTATGGAGAGGAAAATTTTTAGAGGCGCTCAGTGTTGAAAAAGGCTTCCTTCTAAAACCTCGAGACCTTTTCTAATCGAGAATTGAAACGTTCCTCTTGGTCGACGATGAGTGTAACCGATGAGGATCTGTTGGCAGAGTTTGCACGTATGAAGGAAGAGGCCCGTGATGGCGCCAAGCAGGGTGCTGCTGCCGATGTGAGCAACGGGTTACAAGACGGATCAACCGATACTGATACGCTGGGAGTTGTCGACACGGCAAGGCTGATAGAGGTGCTGAAGGCACGCCAGGACAACGAAAGAATCGACTACTCTGGTGCAGTGGACAGCAAAGATGTGAATCAGACGATATCGGACGTCTATCTGACTTCAGAGATAGAGTTGAACCCTCAAGTGAAGGCATCGATCAGAGATTCGGTGAAATTGGCCATGGCCAAGTCGCAGAAGGACGAGGTGGCCGCACTAACGGACAGCATTATAGATGGATGGGACGAGCAGACGTTGCAGGCCAACGTGCAAGTCTTGGAAGACTATTACGGGAAGCTTACGGCACTCAAGGGAGTGTTGGACAAGCAACTGCACGAGGTGAGCTCACAGGTCAGATACAGCACGGCACGCAAGGAGCTGTTGATCGATGCGTTGGCACATAAGGAGACAGAAGAATAATAGTTCAATATATACGTTACTCGTTTCTAAACTTGACGAGTTCGAGCGGCTGGTAGTTATGGTGATACATGTAATCTTCGGCCTCTTTGCCCGCGTACAGACGTCTAGTATCGACGAAACGGCGGTTCAACTCGCCGATGTTTCTCACACCAAGCAACCGCATGTCCATGATGAGCTCGTCTTTGAGCAACTGGATCGCTCTACGCACACCGGCTTCACCATAGTCGGAGTTGGCATACAGGAATGGACGTCCCATTCCGATACCGATCCGCACTTTACCGTCACCGAGTGCCAGTGCCTTCAGCATGTCTGTTCCTCTTCTGACACCACCATCGATGAAGATCTCAAACCCTGGCTTCAACTTCTCCATGTTGTTGAGCAAAGGCACGGCCTCCGCAAGAACCTCCACCGGCGGTGGAGCTCCATCCAGCTGTCTACCACCGTGATTCGAGATCACAACTCCTTGGCATCCGTGGTCGGCAGCTGCCACTATATCTTCGACACGCTGAATACCTTTGATGAGAACAGGTAGCTTGGTCAGACTTCTGATGTGGTCAATATCGTCCCAGACGAGACGGCAATCGATGAACGACGAAAGAGCCTGAGATGCTCCCGAGCTTCTCTCCACATCGTCTCCAAGAACATCAGCACTGTCGTCAAACTTGACCCGCTTGTCCTTCTCTCTGTTACCGAGCGTTGGAGCGTCGACTGTCACGAAGATGGCCTTCATGCCAAGAGTCTCGGCCTTCTTGATCATATCAGCCATGACCTTGCGGTCCTCATTCACATACAACTGGAACCATTGTGTAGCCCCAGGCTGTCTGTTGGCGGCAATATCCTCGAGCGAATCCGACGACAGAGTCGAGATCATCTGGATAACACCTTCCTTACCGGCACCTCTGGCAATGGAGCACTCTCCGCCAGGGTTTCCGAGTTTGGCCAGTGCAGCTGCACTCACATAGAATGGGACTTCTGTCTTGGTACCAAGCAATTCGGTACTGGTGTCGATCTCCGAAACGTCCACCAGAACTCTTGGCCGGAAGAAGATCCGCTGGTATGCGTAGTGGTTCTCTCTCATGGACAGCTCGTCATCGGCACCACACGAGTAGTAAGCCCATGCACTAGGAGTGAGAATGTTCTTGGCCAAGTACTCGAAGTCCTGGATGTTCTGAACCGACGACAACGGCGGCAAGTTGGCCAGACAGTCCAGACGATGGTCTTCGTCAGGTCCGAGATCCACAGGAAGCACCGGTGCTTCTCCGTCCAACTCACCGATGTGCTTCTCAGGAGGCAAGAACCGCTCGATGACTCCTTTTGGGTGGATCGGTTCGAAGATGCTGGTGGCATCGTATCCAGCGTTCTTAATAATAGGGGCCCGTCCTCCAGGATGCTGAGGAATGAAATCAGTCATATCATAGACCTGGCCCTTGATACAGACCCAGGCGTCATCGGGCTTGTTGTGCTTGACAAACTCTTCAACGGACACTTTACGAAGTGGTTCTTCGGGGGATTCGTTGGCAATGTCTTGCATCGCGTACAGCGTATAACCGGAGACCATCGTAGCCACCGTCGCAAAAGCCCAGTGAGTGGGGGTGAATTTGGTCCCAGAAGAGGTGTGTATGTTCCTGGTGAGGGCACCAAAGGCACCGGAGGAACCTCTTTGAAGGCGGAACGCTCCGTTTCTAGTGATTCTATTAAAGGAACGACAAAGCATGAAGAGAATCAAGAGAATGAAGCACTCCGGGGGATGCGACCTTTATATGTGTATCCCGTTTACTGTGGGGTCGGTGAAAAATTCCACGCAAAAAATACGTGGGGAACCGTGGCTGACTTTTTACCGCTACATGGTTGGCTCAATGCGAGGGGTAACAGTGGGATATCGTGACCATTGGAGCGGGGTTGCAAGGGAGAGAGACGTATGAGTGCGTACTGGTGCCCATAGTATATGACATGAGTGCAATTGAGTCGGCCCTGTCTCGGGAAATGCTAACATATAAGATCCCCACGATTCTCCGACTCGAATTCTTTCTCCGCCAACCCACGGAGTTCTCTTCCGCCCACGCTTCGTGTCCAGATGGACATTCAGTGATATATTATTGCATGCTTTATGTGGTGCGGTGTATGTGATGAATGGAAAGAGCGTATTCAATATAGTCTACTAGATTTTGTTCCACCTTCGTGGCTGGTCTTGTTGTCGAGATCTGGCAACCGATGTAGGGGGGTGAACCACTAGTGGATGGGATGGGTTTGGTGGTAATTTGGGCATTATTTGAAAGTATTGACCACACAGAACAACCCAACCATCCTAGCGTGGTCATACAATGGCAACAACCCCACTGATAACTGCACCTACGCTAGTTCGAACACTCCGAAACCTCGTCCTCTCTATAATCCCTATTTTTACCCACCCTCTATATGTGGGATGAAAAATTCCTTCCCGGGACCCTTCACTCTATGCAATTGGGACAGTCCTGTAAGTATCCACGCAACCGTTTAGCCACCAACTAACACGCAGTAAAGTTGAAGTCGCCACCGACTGACCTTATCACGTCAGTCAATTTCATTCATGACGCCCTCTATGTGACGTCTTTCACCCAGATCAAGGTGTACCAGGAGCTGACAGAGGAATGCCAACCACGCACGATAGATGCCGTCAAAGAGCCCGTTTTAGATGCGACCACCGATGGAAACTCTCTATACGTGGGACTTCTATCTGGATCCGTGTATAAAGTGGCCGAACCACCTGTGAAACTCGCTCAACATGCCGACGGTGTCCAAACGGTCGTGTTCAATGACGCGCATCGCCTACTAATAACGGGATCTTGGGACCGCACGGCCAAGATAATACCGCTAGGCGAGACTGGAATCACTGAACTGCACTTTGATGGCAAGGTGCAGTCATGCGATACCACTGGAGACTATGTGGTATTCGGTATTTCTTCTGGGAAGAATATCGTGTACGATCTACGCAACTACTCGACGCCAGCAGCTACAGAGGGCAACGGATTCAAGCTGCCTCTTACCACCACAATCGCTATGATCCCATCGGGTGGTGGCTACGTCCAAGGATCCATGGAAGGTAAAGTCTCCGTCAATACGTTCTCTCCTCAGGAAAAGTATACATTCAAATGTCACAGGACCGTGCTATCGGACGACGTGGAGTTCATCGGCCCAGTCAATGATATAAGCTTCTGTTCGCCAACGAGATTCTTCACTGGCGGATCCAATGTCGATAGGAAAGTGTGTATGTGGGATTACACCACGAAGAAGCGTGTCAAGCAGTTCAAGAACCTACCACTGGGAGTCGCTCGTCTCAAATACAACCAGAACCTCCGCGCGCTCGTCGTGGCAATGAGTGACGACTCGTTCAAGAACTCGGTCAGCCTCGACGATCCTACGTTACAATTGTCCGATTCCATCATCACAGTCATTCATGTATAGTTTGCTAGTTATCAACATCCGTGTCAACATCTTCCTGTTGCAACTCCGTAGGCAGTTCGCTGTGCACTGCTGTCGAACGAGGCTCATCCTCATCCTCGTCGTCATCATCATCTTCCTCATCGTTTTCGTCGCTCGTCTCGTCGTAATGTTTGTAACAGTCTCTGATCACATACCGAACCCACCGCCGGCGACGGAAGTGACCGCGGGTCTTCTTGCCCACGGATAGTCCAAGAGACGAGACTCCACTCACGTTGACCTTGGTCACAAGGTCATAGGCCCACTTGGTATCAGGGTCCACCTCGAGCACTTCATCCACATAGTTTTCACGGGCCCACTCTTCCGGTTGCAAGTCCATATACCAACCGTAGATTTCTTTCGCGGCACTAAGTGGTTGGCGCTCGTTCGACGAAGTGCGACGGTGCTTGGCGGAAACAACAGGTTCGAGAAGTTCCGATGCTTGCACTTTGGCCATCGTGCTTATCTGTGAGAATGTAGACGACGATTTACCCATGTGTGTGGCGGTAGTAACATCATTGACGAATGACCAACCAGCGGGCGGTTCAACGTTCAACAGACTCGAACAACCGGGAACCGCAAGCCCGTTCAACCGTAGATGAGAGTTAGGAGGACAGATGTCATTCGTGAAACACATCGGCTCCCATGTCTTAGACTCACCATCGAGCTTTTGAAGCTCATATACTTCCAACTGGCGCACTTCTCTGTCCTCTGTGAAATCGAGCTCGGCGTCGATTTTCGACTCGAAGTTGTTTGTCATCGACAGCCACCGCAGACGAGTATCTTCAGAATGGAAGAACTCTTGAATTCTCTTACTGTTGCGCGGATGCAACGAGATGAGGAACAGCCACACGGTAACGATCGATGCGAACTTCAGCAGCGGTAGGAATATGATGATGGCAGGCGTGCCAAACATCGTCACGAAAACGCCAGTAGCCAATGCGCCCAGGAAGACTGCCGTGGTCAATTGCTCGTGCCGGAAGTAGAGGTACTTCTTCGTCCACTTCAAGCCGTTATTCCAAGGCGTAATGTAGAGCATCATGGCATTCTGCAAATCGGTCAAGTTCAGTAGGAACTCTCTCGACAGCTCCGGCACCGGCTGTGGGTACTGGACAGATTTCAACTGCGGTCCTTCTGTGATGGATCCATCTGACGGATCAAGAGGGTGTCGTTTTAAGAATGCCGGCACGATCACCTCGAAGCACAGCAAAAACAACGGCATGCTTACCAAGAGAATCGGTTGTAATATGAGCAATGTCACTGCCAGCAAGAAACTCAGTGTGTATATCGGGTTCTTCCAAGTGAGAATGATCACTGTCTGGTCTATGAGGGAGAAAGGCACCGATAGTCGCTGTAAAGTCCATATAGTGTTCCTACTCAGAGTTTGAACATTGAAGGCTGGTCGTGACTTTTGGATCTCAATTCTAAACAGAACACCTTTCAATTCAGACTCATCCTGTGTAGTTGTCGTGGGAATAGCCATTGACAGCAACCGCTGCATCAATTTATCGGCTACCTGTTGTGGATAGTTTGCTTCGTCTTCGGCGGTACCACCAAGAGCTGCCGTCAACGGATCGTTGGCGTCTGCGCCGTTTGGAGTTATCGTCGACTCCTCATCCGCTATAGTCGAGAGCTCAGACGAATCGTCTTCTTTCTTGCGATGGTGGTGTCGGTGCTTGTGATTACCGAACAAATCGTCCCAGAACGACGAGTCGCTTCCCCTTCGATGTGAGAAAAGACTCCATTTGGAGATGTGATGGTGTTTTAGCTCTTTGGCCTCTTTGGCCTCTTTGGACGACTTCTTGGAGGTAATGCTTGAAGACCTTGAACCCACACTGGCCTTAGACGTGATGCTGGCCTTAGAGCTGGCACTCGCCTTAGATGTCCCGCTGGCTGTGCTTTTTCTCTTGGGGATTCCATTCGCCCCCGGAGCTGTTGCAGCCGGTTTAGTTTGTAGCCATGCCTCCATCTCTTTGGCCTCATTCTTCATCAATTGATTGTGCTCTTCGCGTTGTTTAGCCACTTTATCTGGGTTTCGCCTTTCACCGGCCTGGTGTAATGTATCTAGTGGGTCTGGCGTTTGCCCATTACCCACAATCTGGTATACGGAGTCCCAGAGCTGTTCCATGCTGGTTAGAAAAAGGTTAAGAAATTTAGCTGGGGAAAATTAGATAGTGGGGGGGGGAAATGGGAGAGAGGAGTGAGATTAAATGAGATAGATTACTTTGGGAGTCGATTAAATGAGATAGTACAACATCCTTAGATTGCCTCATGCTTTACTCATCTCCTAAACATCACCAACTATCCAGTCTATGACAGACTCAAAGGAGTCCCCTGCAGCATCTCCAGATAGATCTTTCAAGCTCAACATGAACAGACCTATGTCCAATAACAGTTCCACCTGGGAGCCGTTGCTCTCTATATATATCTTTCCGTTGTCCATGGAGATACCCAAGTAGTCCATGATCATCTGATGATGTAGAGATGAATTCAGCAACAGTTTGGCGCGGCGATTGTGAACGTCTATCCGGCCAGAACGAGACGATGCCCGTTTTGGTTTGACACGGCGAGCATCTGATGATACAGAGGTCTGTCTCTTCTTCAATATGGTATCTAAGTCATCGATGAGATCGACTTTGTTGAATAGGATCACGAACGGAACCTGCTGTGTGTCGTTATCGTATAGCAAGGCCGATACCAACCTATCTGTGGCATCCTGTAAGGTCAAACTGTCTGAAATATCCACCATATACACGATGCAGTTCAACCTAGATGCATGTGTGGACATAAACTCATTCCAAAGATGCCTGTTCCTGGCCTGGCCACTCAAATCGTACACTTTCATCACCAATTGAGACATGTTTTCTTGATCGTTGCCAGCAATCTGTTGCTGTCGACTGTAATTGTCGCCCAAAAGGGCTGTATTTTCGTCCACAATCCGCATTTGAGACTCATCCACTTTCTTGTGCAGATGTACAGTGCTGACCCTCATCGATAGAGTCGGTATTGTATCGTCTCTGATGTCTCCCTCTGAAAGGGCATCAACGAAACTGGTCTTGCCGGCATCTTTGAAACCGAGCAATAGCACATCCAATTGATAGTACTAGTATGTTAGTACACTCACTTGTAGTGTATCGAGACTTACCGCAGTGGGTCGGACCAACTGTTTGATCCAGGAGAGGCAGGAATTAAAACATGATAACATGCTTCAGCCTTGCAGAAAAGTTATGTTGGGGGTCTATTTCGATTATCTATGAAAAGAGCTTCTTGAAGAAACTCTTCTTACGTTCCTTCGTTTTAGGAGCAGACGAGTGAATACTTGGACTAGCATACGACAAAGACTTGGCGGATCTGATGCTGGTGCCACTGTGCAAACTGCCCTTGGATTCAGAAGGACTCAACTGTGGAGACACGCTGAACCGCAACGACTGTGCACGAGGCTTTCCTGACACGTTCTTATAGGCACTGTCGAGTTGGATCATAGGCTTAGACTTGCTGCGGTTACCGGTAGATGAAGAGGCGGATTTCGAGCTCTTCTTGGACGAAATAGAGGAAGCATCGCTAATACTGGCTGGAATCATCGATTTCGGCCGGTAGACGGAGACGTCAGGTGCTCCTGTTAGAGTCCGCACGAGAGCAGCGTCCTGTCCGCCACCTTTGGCAAGCTCAGCAAGGTAAACGCCATAATCGTAGGCGGCATCTGAGATGAGACCCAGCTTATCCTTGAATCTTTCATCGGCTGGTGTTGGATCGCTTTCCAACTCGGCGAGGTTTCGGTAGATATCCAACCGAGTCTCCCACTCACGGTGCTTGACATTGAACGGTGCAGTATCCCTCGTCTGATACGAGACCCTGTCATCATCGTCGTCGTCAGTGTCTGAGACACCTTCGTCGGAATTGATCGAATGGTCGTCGTCGGCGTCAGATGCTCCATCTACTGGTGATAGTATCACAACGGGAGCAGTAGCAGAGCGCCGCTTAGGAGATTGAGGTGGCGAAGTGGCTTCACTCTTTTCAGTCGGCTCTGGATTACCTTCCTCAGGCATGGTGGCCTCACCTTCACTAGTGGCCACGGCTTTACGCCGCGTCACTTCGTCATCGTCGTCATCGTCCTCGTCGCCATCGTCGTCATCGTCGTCGTAGTCGGAGTCCTCAATATTGAATTCGGATTTCAAGAGCCCTGAAAACTGCGGATAGATGTGGACCATCTCTGCGAGATCGTCGGAAGCCGTTTTATTATCAGGAGCACTCTTCTTGAGCGAGACCAGCTGGTCATCCAACGAGAAGAACCCGGCAGTGTCGAGCTCATCGTTAATCTCATGTTCGGCCTCGTTATCTCCACCTTCTAGCACATAGCCGTTCTCAGCAGCAAGTCGCATCCGCTTGTCTAAAGTGCGGAACAGCTTGCTCTGGAACATGCTCATGTTAAGAGATGGAATCACGATAACTGGGATCGGGAAGTTCTTAACCATTCTATCGGTAATCCGCGAGGTTTGCCACGCCTTGGTCGAAGGGGCAGCAGTGGGTTTCGTCGCAGTGCACACGAGAGAAGGTACATACAGACTGTACATGTCCTTGAGCACGTCCTTGGTAGGACCGACACCGAGCTCAACAACAATCTTGATAATCTTATCTGAGTTGATAACAGCCAGTGCATACTTCATCAGATTAGCCGTGACGGCTTTGGTGTATTCAGGAGACCGCCGGATGCTCTCCTCAGTGACGGCTTCTGGGCTGACACTGAGCGCTCTTCCAGGAGAGAGTCTCCGTTGGAGAGATCTTGCCCAGTTTGGCCGGATAGAAGCAATAATAATAAGTGTATCACCATCTTCAAGTAACTGGTTGCAACACCAATCGATGGCGACCCATGTGTGTCTGCGACCGCTCACATAGCAGACAATGTTTCTGTTAGGCAGGTGCGCCGTGCGCGGCCGCAGCCGACCAGAATAGAGGTCATCAAACAGCCGGTGCTTCTTTGTATATGTGCAGGAGTCATGCGTGATAATCGGGGTCGTAGGGTACTTGCGGAAGTTGTCAATGGCTTTCTTTCTCGTAGGAGATCCTTTCCTCGGTGGAGACTTGCTCCGTTCAGAAGGCAGCCGACTTCTCGGCGAGAGATCTCGGCTCGTTGGTGACAGGCTCCGGTTACGGCTAGGACGCCAATCGTCGGAAGTGGCACTATCCTGAGTGAATCCAAATTCCTTGTCTAGCAGGGACGAAGAGCTGCTGTTTCTGCGTCCTTTGCGCCCGTTAGGGGAAGCGGCGTGAACGACATCGTCAGAGAACTGTAAATTGACCGTATCAAACGAAACTCTGGTTTGAAAGGCATCGTTGGTTGGGTGGGCACTCTTTTTCTTGGCCATTGCAGACTTCAGATGGTGCTCGTGTCGTTCTTCCTCTGCCAGCTTGGATCTCGATACCGACCGCATTGGAGACGGAGAGGCAGCCCTTTTCACTGCATCGTCTCTTTGCCTTTCGGCCTCTCTAGTGAGCAGCTCCTTGGGAGTTGTGGGCACCAGAGCATACGGCAACTTCTCGTGCAAGTGCACATACTCGTACGCTGGCACTTCTGCATTGACAGGTACCTCCTCAGAGTGTACAGAGCGGCCTGAGTGTGTGAGGCTCTTTCGTAGTTGCGACCGCAGTGACCCGTTCGGCGGAGACGCTGTCGGGGACAATCCAGACGAATTTGCATGGCCCGTGAACGCCTTAGGCGTAGTAGCCTGCTGTAGCGGGGCCCCCATTGACGTCTGAGGCCGAGATGTCATGTTATATTAAGAGATACAATTCACAATCTCAGTAAAAAAATAAAGAAGGGCCAGTCGGCTGAACCAAGCGAAAAATTGCAAGATCTCCAGGAAAGAAGCCTTGGCACAATAAATTCCGCGACGCGTAAGCTCAGTCCCTTATTCAATAGAGATGGTCCTATTAAAGTTTAACGAGCCGTTGGTGTCTCCAAAGGGGACCATATCGACCAAGACGTTGCTTGTGAGACTGGAATCGTTGCATAATGAGCTGGCCTCGCTTGAACAGGACTCCGTTGATGTCAATTCGCTGGAGACGGTCAAAGACGCCCTCATCAGTAGTAAGCTGACCAAGAACAGCAACCAGGGCGTGCAAGTGTACGTTGCCTGCTGTATTGTGGACATTCTTCGCTTCTACGCTCCGGATGCGCCTTATAACGGAACCCAATTGTCAGAAGTGTTCCGACTATTCTTCCGTCAGATCAAACAGTTGAAAAGCACCGACTCTGGCTTCTACAACGAGCAGGCCTACCTCGTTCAACGAATGGCCGAGGTCAAAGTATCGGTGATCCTTACCGATCTTCCTGATAGTGTCAGATTGACGGATTCTGCGTTCGATGTAATCTTTTCAGTGGCCGAATCCAAGCACTTTGATGAGTCCTTGGAACCTCAATTACTGGAAATCCTGTCCGAGGTGATCGCTGAGTCGGCCACGCTGCCTCCGAAGGCCATGAAACGTATTCTCAACAAGTTCTTGGCACATTCCAAGACCTCCGTGCCCGGATTCTCCTTCACTCTCAAGCTGTGCTCTGTCAATGCCGACAGTCTGTCACGGCTTGTCACCGGATTCATGTCCGAAACCGTCTACGAGCTAACCAACCACGAGATCCTCGATATCGACAAGCTCAACAAAGTGCACCTGATCATCGTCGAAGTCTGGCGCTACGTTCCTCAGATGCTCGCTACAGTAATGGGTCTCGTGAACAACGAATTGGAGGTGGACGACGAGCGGATTCGCGTGCTGGCCACGCAGGCCATTGGAGAGATGCTCGTGTGTAACTCTTCGCTCAGATTCTCCTCAGATCATGTCAATACATACCGTTCCTGGGTTAAGAAGCCACGCGATAGGTCGCCGATGGTGCGCACTGCTTGGGTCCATACAACTTCGGAGATCTTCGCTAAAGGCACTGCCAACGTGTACGACGATCTGCGTGCCGGTATTCAGAAGACGCTTGTTGATCTCGACGAAAAGGTTCGTTTGGCTACACTCAACGAGCTCTGCAAATTGCACAGCGAGACTTTCTTCAATCGCGTGCTCTCTGAGAGTCTCTTGGACGTGCTCAAGAAGCTGCTCCGTGAACGTACGGGCGAGATTCGCCAGAGTTGCATCCAATTGCTCACCAATCTTTACAACGACTCGCCAGAAGAGGCGTCGTGGGTGCCTGAAGAACTGTTCAAGCTCGTCTACATCAATGACCCGCGTGTCAATGCCCAGATGGATACTGCCATCATCGAGAAGGTTCTACCATACAACACAGATCCAGAGGCTCGTGTCCAGCGGCTTCTCTACACATTCTCCGTTCTCTCGGATCGTGCACGGAGCTCGTTCTTTGCATTTGTTCGGCGTCAGGCACAGTTGGCCGAGATGCTGCCTCGTACGTTCGACCTTGCTGAACAGTACGCAGAAGACGTCAGTCTCGAACCTAAACTTGACACAATTGTGTTATGGTTGACCCGGGACTTCCCTCCAGAGTTCAACTCGGTGGCTGCTCTCAAACAGTTTTTAGTGCTTAACAACCACAGATACTTTAGAACCATCAAGCTGGCACTCACTTCTGACTACGAGGCTGTTCATGACTCTATTGAAGAGCTTCTGGACGAAGTTCATATAGCTCAAAACATCCGTGTCCAAGGCAGCAGCATCCCGTCGGTGTCGACTGTTCAGATGCAAAACACTCTCCGGCTTCTTTGCTACCGTGCTGCCAACATCATCTACAATAAGAGCAACATCCCCACGATCTTGGAAGTGAACAACTCTCAAACCGCCCTGCAACCGGCTGCCGCACAAGTCCTCGATAGCATCTCATCGGTGAACCCGGCCGCTCTCAAGGCAAGTATGACCCAATTGATCCAGTCGATCGGTGGTTCTGGCCACCAAGAGGCCAACCTCAAAGCTATCTACAACTTTGCATCGCAGTTTCCTGAGACTGTTAGCGACCGGATGGGTGAATTCCAAGAGAAGCTGGTGCAACTTGCGGCGCAAGGTTCCTATAAGGAAGCCAAATACAGCGTACGGATAATCGGCTCGTCTCATTTGACTTTCAAAGGGTCTCTCTTGCAAGACGTGCTGGATGCGAGCTGGCCGCTGGATGAGACTTCGGGTCTGTTGAACACTCACCTGGCCGCCATTTCGGAACTGTTTGTGGCTGACCTGGTTCTCATGGAGAGCAAGGCAAAGGAGTTGAGCGATATATTGGCGTCACGGATCCTGCTTCACAACCAGACTGTTGGCAGCGAGAATGACAATGATACAGAATGGCTGGATGAAGGAGAAGACACTGCGTGCCTGTCAAAGCTTCTTGCTCTACGGATCTTCACGAGTTGGCTTGATGCCATTCAGAAGGACCGGCAAGAAGAGATCAATGCAGTGGCTGATCCGATCTTTAAGATGCTGGGATCAATTCTCAACAACGGTGGTGAGATTGTCTCACAGAGCGAGGGCACCTACCCTACTCCACGGGCTTTCCAGTCTAGACTACGTTTGGAAGCAGGTGTCCGTCTGTTGAAACTGGCACAGTTCGCTCCCTTCGACTCGAAGTTTGATCGCGATGTCATCAACCGCATGGTCTTCCTTATTCAGGATGAAAACGAACATGTGAGACGGTTCTTCCTTCGCAAGCTGTCCAAAAGACTCACTTCACAGTCGATACCAAAAAGGTTCTTACCGTTAGTGTTCTTCGTTGCGCATGAACCCGTCAAAGAGCTCAAGGATGAGACTTCGACTTGGATCCGTGCTGCTTTCAGACGCCAACTGCTATCCCATGATGGGAGTAACCATCTACTGTTTGAGACATCGTACATTCGGCTGTTGAACATGCTCTCACACCACCAAGAAGTGGAAGAGTTGTACGAGACGTCGATGGAGACGGAGGACGAATTCGAGCAATTGGCTAACTTCACTCTCACCTACATCGTGTTCGCACTCGGTCTCATCTCTACGCAGGATAACATCTCGATGCTGTTCTACTTGACGCAGCGCATCAAGCAGTACAACGATGTGATGGGCAATAACGACCGACTCTATTTCGTGTCGGATCTTGCCCAGATGACCATCAAACAACTTAGTGACATACGTGGCTGGACACTGAAAACCTGGCCGGGCAAGCTGTCGCTTCCAGCAGACATGTATGTGAAGAACAGAGACGAGGAAAGTGTCAAGAGTGTCATTGCTACCTCGTATATCCCGGAGAGGTGGCTGGCCAAGACATGTGAGCTGGTCAAGGCCAAGTGCAAGCGCGCAACTTCGCCTGTGAAACGGACCCGAACTGTCACGAAGAGAGTGCTCGAAGAGAGCAACAGGGCAGAGCCGGCAAAGAAGCTGGCAGCAGAGCACCCTACACGGAAGAGCGCTATTCCCAGAGAGGCTGTCGATTACAACGAGGAAGTCTAAGTAACAGATGTATTAATGCTATGTGGATCACCTACTGCTTCAAAAATTTGACGAGATTGTCTTCACCTTTGAGCTCTATCAATCTCTTCACTATGAGGAGTTCACGTAACTCCTGTTTGTCGAGGTTGCCACTGTCCAACTTGCACTCGTCATCTGCTAGTTGCAGAAGGCGGTCGAAGTTGGTCCTGCGCTGTTGCGGGCTCACAATGGACCGGTTGCTCAGCTGACTCAACCCCCATAGGTAGTCGCGGAGCTCTGGCCTAACTTTGCCGTATGCTATCATATTGTCACTGTCCAGTGTTTGTCGTTCGTTAACTTTGCGAATTTTGGCTCCCTTGATAAAGTCCAAAATGATGCCTTCCTCCCTGAGACGGTAGGTGACGTTGCCAAGCTTGGAATCGTTCAGATACCTTTGCATCGCCTCAGTATAGCTGTAACCGAGTCCGTTGGACTTGTTCTGATAGTTGTAGATTGGGTTGTCTGCCAGAAGCATTTCAGCGCCTCGCTCGTCGTAGACATAGCGCACGTCCAAGTCGTCGTTGTCCACGTTTATGATTTCTATGTTTGCGTCTGCCGGCAGCTTGACACCGCGAGACGTGGAAACGTCGACGGCCGATTGATCTCTGAGTTTCAACCGTGGTGTCACTTCATTATCGGCATGGTTTGGGCACCTCCATTTGGTGCCAAGTCTCTTCACCGAGGCCAGCGGTGGATCGAGGCAGTCAAGATGCCAACCGAGTGGACAGTAATCGCATTGGATGATCTCCTTGTGGTTCAAGCCGGACCCGCCGCACTTGTGACAGAAGATTGGGTTGCCCTCGCTGTCGTATATGCCGTTGAGAGGGTCCTCTTTCTCCTTGACCAATTGGCGATACGTACGAACGGGCTTCATAGAGTCGTCCAGGTAGTCACCAATACGGTCCATGGCAACACCTTCGTATGCCTCGGATATCTCTTTGGGAAGGCGGAATGCAGCAGGGCATGCGAACTCCAAGTCGTCCAAGAGCCGAGCAAAAATACCCACATTGCGTAGGTGTTTCTGGTTAGGGTGATTTTCACGATATCTTTTCCCAAGACACTCTGGACAGTACCAAGTGTCAGGGAGATTTTGCGGGTCCAATGGCGGGTTGAGGCAGCGGAAATGGAACGATTTCGGGCAGCCCTCGCAACAGATGAACGAGCCAGGTTGTCCGCAAGCGGAACAGAAGTCCTGGTTCACGTCTTTCTCCTCGTCTTTATCACCAGCGGGCGTGGCCTCTCTCTCCGAATCTGTCGGGTCAACAACACCTTGCGCGAAGCTGGTGTTCTTGCTCTTTTTAGGAGAAGCCTTGACGATCGAGCGTCTTCTTATTGACAGGATGACCGGCGGCCTATCGGTGTCAGGATCAAGAGGCTCCTGCTTGGTTTTCAGAGCTGTGCGGATCTCACTCGCGTGAGTGATGGGTTCCGACGCTTGTGTCGCGAGACCGGCCTCGTAGTGGGACTGTTCAAGACGAAGACGTTTGTCCGAGGCGACTCGTTCCTCTTGCTCTTTCTTATTGTAGGCACGTTTTCTTGGCAACGCTCCGAGTTCACGCTTCGATACCAAGTTGGGCAGCTCTTCTAGGGGCTGACCTGTTGCACCTGCGACCGGTGTGGCAAGAGGAGGTTCTTGGAACCCGTTGTGAGACAGCGGAGCCTTGAGCCCGCGTAGTTCCGGCTTCTCGCTGGTTCCACGGGTCCGAGGTCTTCTTGCTGTTACGTGCTCTGTAGTCATGCTGGAAGGGGGTGAATGAGACCGCTTCCTGGACTTGATGACTGGCACGAAAAAGAAGAAAGATGTAGTGCAGTGGAAAGAAGGTTTTTTTTACAAACCCCCTAAAGAGATCCGATCTGGCTCGAGGCTAGCTGGACGAGGAGGGGCTCTAGGTTGAGTTGTATAGGCTTTGCGATATCGTTGATTGACGGTGGTGATAAATAGACACAGACGTAGCGTGCAGCGGATATTGTGACAATTTATTTAGTAAGCCTCCGCATCTGACCTGGAGCCAATCTAAAGCGTATCGTGTTAAAGTGAACGAGTCCCCCCGTAAACGTTCGTGACTTGGTGCATCCCAACCACATCCTATGAGTTGTCTGAAATATTTCCCAAACGGGGAACGCGCTTAAGAGGTCTAGTAAGTGACTAATTTTTCACCCTCATCATGCTTCGTAGTTTCTCCACGTCTGCTTGCCGTAGGGCCGTTGACAACTCTAAGTACATCCCCAAGTCGGGATTCTACCCTAAGGGGTACCAGGTGGGAGCTGTGGCTTCAGGAGTGAAGAAGAATGGCCACCTTGACCTGTCGATGCTCAAATCGGAGATTCCAGCGTCGGCAGCTGCTGTTTTCACCACCAACGTGTTTAAGGCTGCACCAGTCTTGGCAGATAAGGCCATCCTAGAGTCCACAGGTGGTAGCGGGATCAGTGCGATCGTCGTCAACAGCGGATGTGCCAATGCCGTCACTGGAGCTGGGGGTTTGGAAGATGCCGAGAAGATTGTGGCTACTGTCGATGAAACTTTGGGCCACAAGACTTCGCCAGCCTCGTTGACGATGTCCACAGGTGTCATTGGAGTTAGACTGCCTATGGATAAGATTCTTCCAGGAATCAAGAAAGTTTCGGGCGTCCTAGGTAGCGATCACGACCACTGGATGACGTGTGCCAAGGGCTGTATGACTACGGATACTTTCCCGAAGCTCGTGTCCAAGAAGTTCACCATGGGGGGAATCGATTACTCTCTTGCAGGCCTTGCCAAGGGTGCTGGTATGATCTGTCCTAACATGGCCACTCTTCTGGGCTTCTTCGTCACCGATGCTCCCGTCGAGCCTAAAGCGCTGCAGAAGATGCTGTCTCACGCTGCGAACCGCTCGTTCAACTGTATCTCTGTTGACGGAGATATGTCCACCAACGATACAATCTCTGCTTTGGCCAACGGAGCCGCCGGTGGTGAACTGATCACTGAATCTCATCCAAACTTTGAGGTTCTCCAAAGCGAAATGACCGATTTCGCCCAGCAATTATCCCAGCTTATCGTCAGGGATGGTGAAGGTGCCACCAAATTCATCACCATCGATGTCGAGGACGCTCCATCGTACGCAGAGGCTAAAAAGATCGCCAATTCGATCGCAAACTCTTCCCTGTTCAAGACGGCCATGTTCGGTCAGGACGCCAATTGGGGCCGCATTCTGTGTGCCATCGGATACTCTGGTGTTCCAGTGGACCCTAAGAAGACAACAGTCTCGTTCGTGCCCCTTGATGGGTCTGAAGAGCTCAAGTTGTTGGTCAATGGAGAGCCAGAATACTTGGATGAGGCCCGCGCCTCTGAGATTCTGGCACCTCGCGACTTGAACGTTCGTGTGAATGTTGGTTCAGGTAAAGGTGAATCGTGCCGGTTCTGGACGTGCGATTTGAGTCACGGCTACGTTACTATCAACGGTGATTATAGATCCTAGATACTTTTTGAAATTTAAATCCTTGAAAAACAGTATCGTCCAAATTTAACCAGCCATGTTTCACGGGCAAGAACCACCTTGGGATGGCCCACCGCCGCAACCGAACCCAAACCAGTCTCGTGGCAACGGTGATAAGCAGCATAAGCGTCCGCAAGTCACTCCACAGCAGATTATACAAGGACTGATGCGAATGGACCCAGAGCAGCGCAGTGCTGTTATCATGAAGAACCCTCAATTGCAAGTGTTCTTACAGCAGTATGAGCACCGCAGAAAGCTTCTGATTCAACAACAACAGGCTCAGGGTGTGGCAGCTCCAAGCGTGCCACAGCCAAGGTCTGCTGTTCCTCCTCCTCGTGCCTCGCAACAGCCTCATTTTAACATGCCTTTCAATGAGAGACAGAGTGCGAAGAAACGGATGAAGAGCAACGCCAAGTCGCCCTTGGAGCCGTCATCACAACGTAACTCGATCGTTGAATCGGATTTGCCTCCTACACCGAGTGCGGTGCCGGCATTCCCTCATGCCAAGAGATTGACTACGCTAAACCAGTTCTCCAAGGAACTCGAGAGTAAAGGCGAGAAAGTGCCGAGCTGGACTCTAATATACGAGGACATGATCAAGCGAGACTACAATTTTGATCTTAATGAGCAAGAAGAGAGGGTGAGACCATTTGATGCCGACAACGCAGAGCGAATGGTCCGCGACCTCAAGTTTTACCAGATGATACGAGACTCGAGATTGAAAGCCATTTCTATGGATCCAGAGATGAATAAGGTGACGGATCGGTTCTGGGGTGAAGCGTATTCGGGATACGGAAATGGATTCACCAACGGCAAGGTCGAAATTATCATGCCAAAGCACAGGAAGAACGCCGAGCTGGCTCCTCAGTTGTATCTGTCACCGGAAAAGATGGCCAACCAGGCACAAGCACAGGAAGAGCTGGTGCCGATTCGACTGGAGTTCGATCAGGATAGAGACGGATTCGAGTTGAGTGACACGTTCCTGTGGAATCTGAACGAAAAGTCGATCTCCTTGGAAGAGTTTGTGCTGACGTTGATGGCCGACTACCGCTTCCCACATACACATAGCAACACCAAGGATAAGATTCTGGAGGCGATTCAATCGCAGATCTCCGAGTTCTTGCCAGCTATACAACCGAAGCAGTCGTCTGGGAACCACAGCGACCTACGGTTCCCAATTGTTCTTGACATCACCATCGCCAACAACCAATTGACAGACCGGTTTGATTGGGACATCTCGGACCCTAGCAACGATCCTGAAGCGTTTGCCGAGGTTCTATGTGCAGATATGTCTCTCCCTGGAGAGTTTGTGTCGGCCGTTTCCCATTCCATCAGAGAGCAGTGTGAAATATACTTGCGGTCGTTGTATCTGATTGGATACAGGTTCGATGAGTCCAAAGTGACCGGTGAGGAGTTGCAAGAGTTCCTGAAACCAAATCTGGATGAACACAACGTCGTGAGACCTCGGTACCTGATCCAGGACTACACTCCATCGTTGCAAGAGTTACGGTACGACTCGCTGGAGAAGCTTAAGAAAGAGCGTGAGCGTGAATTACGTCGCAAGAAACGCGGACAAGTGAGAGTGGGCCGCAGAGGTGGCGTCGTGCTGCCAGACTTGAACGACCTGCCCAAGACTTTCCGTACAGCGGTTCCTTCTGCTACTCTGCCGGGAGGTGTTGATTTGGGACGTCTTGCTGATTCATATTTGGAGTATCCTGTTAGTGTGGAGATTCCAGAGCGCCAACTCAAGGCTTACAACGAGTACAGGAAGGATGAGCAAGAGAAACGCAGCAAGTTGCTTCGTGAGAAAGTCGAGGCACAGGCGGAACTCGACCAAGCGCGTACACAGACCCATATATGGTTGCAAAATGTACGGATGCGGTTGCAGGCAGGTAACCTTCACTCGAAGGTGTCGTATAAGTCCGCCCCTGGTCATTTCGAGGTCAAGTTGAGGCTGTCATAGCGTTATGTAAAATAGTCCATGTTCGATATCTGTTCGTTCCGAATTGGGTCGTGGAATTTTTAAAGAGTGCAAAATAATGAGGGCAATATATTTATTCCTTCCTCATGTCTTCTTCCCAAGAGCTGCAAGACATGTCGCCTGGCGCCGCGGCCGCACGCAGCGCTGACGAGGCATCGACACAGGATGATATAGACACCAGTGCGGTTGTGCAGCAGTCTTTAGTGGACCGCGTGCGCAACCAGGTCCGCTACACATTAGATAACGCTCCGCTGTTACGGTTTATTCGTAGCGGCAACAGATACAACCACCTAGACCCTCTGGGCCACCCTATCGGAGAGGGAACGGAAGGTGTGTTCAGCAACATGTCAGCCAAGCCCACCTTGGGCAACCGGGTGCCATCAGACCAGCTTCCTTCATACGATGAAGCAGCCGACGACCCCGTGCCTCCCTACTGGGAATCGAGCATCATGGCTGGCTACGAGGACGAGATATTCATCGAAGGATTGCCCGTGGCCAACTGGCTCAACTTTGTGTGGAACTTGGTTGTGTCGGTTTGCTTCCAATTCGTCGGATTCCTTATCACGTACCTTCTACACACTTCGCATGCCGCCAAGAATGGATCACAGGCTGGTCTGGGGCTGACGCTTATTCAGTTTGGTTGGTCGACCATCCCACTGTCGCAAGGATCGATCGCCGCCAAGAGTGGCGGTGGTCAGAGGTTCGAGCCGGAGTTGCCGAGCGCTGTTGACGTCGACGGAGCGATGACTATGAACGGAGGGCTGGATGGATTCGAGTCGAGCCTGCCGTCGACTACAGAGGCGGCGGAGGCGGCGGCTGCTGCCAGTGACACTCCAGTGCCTTCTACGACCTATTTTTCGTACATGATACTGGTTCTGGGAGTGTTTATTACCGTGAAGGCCTGCTACGACTATTGGCAGGTCCGCCGCAAGGAGTACAAGTTGACACACCAATCAACCGAAACAGCAACGTCATCTCCAGTGTAATGGACACTGGCCATTCGCATATAGGATTCAAATGTAAAGTTTATGTCTATTAGGTCTAAATGGGTTCCAAAACCGTCATCATCTTCTCGTAGATAGTGAACACAATACCACCGGAAAGAAGCAACCGTCCCAACCGTGGTGTGGCGCCTCTCCAGAATGCAAGCAGGCCTTCGTCTTGGAAGATGCGACGGAAACAGTCAAATGTGTTTTTGTACTTGGAACTAGAGTCCAATGCCTGCATTCTGGTCTTGACCGTATCTATCGGCATCGTCGTGTAGACGGTGATCAGCCCCGAGAATGCACCAACGAGGAACGTCATGGCGGAGGACAGCGGCTGATCTGGCGGAGTGTTGGATGCCTGTTGGATCAGAGTCTTGATCTTATTGTAGGAGCCCATCCGCACGGCCTGGTTGGCACCTTGACGGAGCGCCACAGGAACCAGTCCTTGATACAGTCCACGCATTCCAAGGTCTTTCATGAGACGCACCGTTCCACCGCTTGTCTGGTATTTTGGCACCTCTGCTCTACGATCGTCGATCTTGGCCGTTTTGATAGCCTCGGCGGGAGTCACTGCCAAGATACTCTCGAGCAAACCTGCACCCAGGCCTGCAACGACACCGCGGGAGCCAGACAACTTGCCGTCCTTATCTTGGAGCATCTTCTTGATCGTGTCGAATCCGAAGAACCGCACTGATGCCTTGACTGTGTTACCAATGACGAAAGCTGGGCATCCCACGTAGAGTGCACCGGGACCTTGAGTCTTTGCGACCCTGTAGATCAAGACGAGCGGATTCCGGCTCGCAGTGGACGACTTATCGACCAACTGCAACCGAGTCTTGGCGAACTCGAACGGATATGTGATTGTACCTTCGACGGCGCCGGCAATGCCGCCAGAAACGAACGACTTCCACACTTCTTTGCCACCTTTCTTCTTCTTATCGGTCGACATGGCTAAAAAATTTTCAACCTGGGGCAGCTCGAATATTATAGCCATCGCTCATTCAGCATCGCTCATGTCCATCTCTTCGAAGATCGCCTCGTCTATATCATCATCAGTATCCGTAGCCTTAGGATCCGCCTTAGCATCTTCCTTGGCCGTATCTTTCGCCTTGGCTTCAGCCTCCGCCGCGTCCTCTTCAGCGGCAGCAGCAGCCTCTGCATCTGCTTCGGCCTCGGCCACTTCGAATGCCTCGAATTCGTCGTCTTCGTCATCATCATCTTCGTCTTCCTCGTCTTCTTCTTCTTCCTCCTCGTCCTCTTCGGTTTGACGCTGGCGTAACTGTGCGTAGTATGCAGAAAGAGCATCCACTTCTTCAGCAGTGGATTCATCTGAAAGTCCAGTTGGAGGTGCCTCCTTCTTGATCCTGGTAGCAGTAGCACCAGAAGAGATGGTTGACGATGAGTCCTTGGACTCGGGCTCGTCCTCTTTCTTGACAACGCCCACCGTTGCGCTCTGGCCGACAGCACTCTGTTGATGCCAGGATGGCAACGCATTCTGGCGGAGCTTTTCGTTGCGCTCTTCACGTTGTTGGCGCTCCCGTTGTATCTCTTCGTCGTCTGCAGTGATGGAGACATGCACCGTAGCCTGTGCACGCTTGGCCGCATTGGATTTCTCCTCTTTCTTCTTCCTGCTGGCCTTGCTGGAGATCGTGTATGTAGCCAAGGACGAAGACACCGGTGGAATTGCCTTGACGAGAGACGACTCGAAGTTGTTGTCGGGAACTTTCATCGAGTCGATCTTCTTGAGTGACTCAATGATCGGTTCCAGCTCAGACATGAGCCTTTCGAGCTTCTCTTGGCCCTGTTGAGCCTGTAATCCAGAATCGTCCTCGATCAGTGTATCTCCACAGACAGAGCACTCAAACCTCAGCATATCCTCACTGATGAGGTTCGGCACATCCAGTAACGAGTATCTGGCGTGACAGGTCGGGCAAACGTACCCTTGAGGCTTGTTTAACTGTCCAATCTCCTCCTTGACCTGTTTAACCAGGCAATGCACTTTCCACTTGATCGCGTCTATAGCCTCGATGTAGTGGATATAAAAATAGGTGCGATTGATCCATCTGTACTGGATCTGCATGCCGACAGCCTCCTCCTTCTGTGTATGTGCCACTATGAGCCTGTCCTCGAGTAGCTTTGTTAAGAACGACCGGAACGCCTTCTTGGTCAGCTTGGTCAACTTCAACAGATCTTCCTCGTATACCACACTATGGTGCAACAGCGTCTCTAGAATCAGCACCGATTGGTATGGGTAGAACGACCTGCTCACGAGCCGGAGCAGGTGGTGAACTTCAGCCTCTGTAGAGCTTTGTTGGGAGTTCATGGAGAAAAAGATTTTGGGACTGTCCCACCTATATGGTGAAGCAGTGATCTTGGGTCCACTAGCACAGCCTGGGCGTGGATGGCTGTGTTAATTGATGATTCCTGCCATACAATCCAAGTTATAACTGGATTTGTCACTGGCTTGTCGAATTATCCGGCTGCATTACCTGCGGTCGAGATCTGTTGACCGAGCCAGCGAAATCTCTCTATCTAACCACCACTTCCTCTTCCTAGATGGCTTCAAAGATTACTTGGGAGGCTGTGGATTTGCAAGCACACCCGGTGCTGTCACCAGCTTGGACCTATAAGGATCTGGTGTTTGCTTCAGGATCCGTGGGAACTGAAGATGACGGCAGTTTATCGCCAGACGTCGAAAGACAGACCGAGAAGGCCTTGCTCAATTTACAGAAGGTTTTGGTTGCTGGTGGGTCATCACTGAACAACTGCTTGAAGGTGACTGTGTTCATTGCCAATCCTGGAGATGTTTCCCAGGTTAACAAGGTGTATGCTACGTATTTCCCTACGAAACCGGCCCGTTCTTGCTTTGGAGTGTCCTTCCCAAATAAGGAGTTGCTGGTTGAGATTGAGGCCATTGCGTTCAAGAACCCTACGAGCAAGCTGTAAGAACAAGCAGGAACCAAACAAGCCTGTTGACACTGCCAATATTGACGACACAATTGCAAGTCCAATTTCTCCGCTGTCACTGTGACCTCTCGCTTAAATTCTATGTAATTCAAGCCACCACATGTCGAGCCATTGTTGTAAGTAAGTATTGCCGAACTGCTGTAGATGGCATTAAGAGGTTGCTAGATCCGTTTCTCACTCCACCTTGGACTCATCAATCGCACCCCCCATTAAGCGGTTTTCCACCCTAATATTGCGCTAGTTGATGAGCTTCGCCAAGTACCAAATATACCGCCGCGGCTTAGGCAAATAGATTTTTCACAACGGCGCATACTTAGCAAGTTCACCTCACAGTTTACTAAGTTAGAGATATGGTATCTCAACGTCAGGAGCCACCAAAGGACCCGGATTTCCTCACCTATTCGTCGTTCCCCTCAGGGAAGGCGAAAGAAAAGACGCATTTCGTCGTGGTCGGTGCAGGTATCATTGGGGTGTGTATTGCCTACTATATCACACAACATCCCAAGTTTGACAAGGCCAAGCACTACGTGACCATCCTAGAGAGCAAGCGTGTCGCTGGAGGAGCCTCTGGTAAGGCTGGCGGGCTCTTGGCTCTGTGGGCTTTCCCGCAACAGATCGTTCCTCTCTCTTTCAAGCTACACCAGGAACTCGCTGACAAGTATAACGGACAAGAAGAGTGGGGGTACCGTCGTCTCACTACGATCAGCGTGGAAGGTGACATCTCTGAAGATGCCAAGAGACGCCGCATTAAACAACGGGCTTCCAAGGAGGTGAAACGCAGCGGTTCGTACACATCCAAAATCAAGAAGAACTCAATTGAGATCGAGAAGTCTTCGTCAGAGTCGTCTACGATGGGCTCTGAAGATGATATGGGTAGTCTGCCACGCGACCTGCCTTGGTTCGATCCAGACTGTATCACGGATTGGTCCATGCTGGGAGATACCAAGACGACAGCGCAGGTTCACCCCTACCAATTTACCACATACATGCTGAAGCGGTGTCTCGATACGGGCAGCGTGGAATTGATCATTGGAAAGGCCGAGGATATCATAGTCGATGATTCCACAGGAGCCTGCAAAGGTGTGGTGTACCGACCTTCGTCGACGAAGGCAGAGCACAGCCATTTGAACGAAAAGAAAGTCCAATTGCTTGGCGATAAGGTGATCATGTCTGTTGGACCGTGGATCTCCAAGATACTACCAGACTGTCCGATCTCCGGGTTGCGCGCACACTCGATTCTGATCAAGCCCGAGAATCCCGACCAGATCACCCCATATGCTGTCTTCACAGAGCTCAAGAACGGCCACAAGTTCGTCTCACCAGAGGTGTATGCTCGCAAAGACGAGGTGTACGTTTGCGGAGAGGGCGACAGCAGTGTTCTGATCCCAGAGACAACCGACGACGTCGAAGTGGTGACGGAAAAATGCGACCAGCTCTTCGGCTACGTGTCCAAGATCTCGAGTAACCTTGCTCACGGCAAAGTGATGAAACAGCAGGCCTGCTACCTCCCGGTGCTCGATATTCCGTCCTCGTCGGGACCTCTCATCGGCGAAACTAACGTCGACAACTTGATCTTGGCTTCGGGCCACTCGTGTTGGGGAATCAACAACGCTCCCGCTACTGGTTTGCTGGTGAGTGAGATTCTCTTGGATGGAGAGGCCAAATCCTGTGATATTTCAGCACTCAACCCATCGCTCTACTTTGACGCCTCCTTGGTAGACGATGACGACGATTACAATGATGACGCAGAAGGATACGGCGACGGAGACGATGAAGATGACGATTATGGAGAAGATGACGAGGCAGAAGATGACGACAACGACTACGTTGAATAAGTTGACTTATAACCACCTAGCATAATTTATCGATCGCCCTTGACGTAATTTTTTTTTCTCACTTGTTTACCCAACTATGTGGAAAGCCTTACAATCTGGACTATCCGCTGCAGTCGGTACAGCCGAGCCTGAATATGGCCCGGATTCGATCCGCCCTGTTGGCTATGACCTCAAAGAAGGTGAGAAGTGCTACTCGGCCCTTTCCCGCGACGACATGAAGTACCAGAACCCGTCTTATACCCACGTGGAGACCCAAACGTTCTACTTTGAGGACGACAAGTGGTCTGGTTTTGCCCAGGTGATCCACTCAAACATTGTGGCCATCCACACGACGGCCCAGTTCACTTTCAAGTTGTTTGAGAAGGCCACTCCTGACAAATACATCTGGACCAGCACCAAACTGGAGGACTTTTCGATCGTCGATGGCACCGATTTTGTGGCCAAGGACTTCAGTATCGTCTTGAACGAGGACAGCAACACATACACGTTCAACTCGAGCGTGACCCCGAAGTCCGAGGTGAAGGACCTGAAGTTCGTTCGCGTGGGCGATGGCATCAAGTTCGGCAAGGACGGTACCACGTACTACGGCACGGATGCTGAAAATCCATGGGGTTCCATGAGACATATCTTCTGGCCACGGTGTAAAGCGGGCGGAACAATCATCATTAGAGAGTACCGTGAGCCTAGAGACGACGAGCAGGGACTTATTCTAGACGTGGATCCGTTCGAGGACAGATTCAAGACGTCCGAGACCACCATCGAGCTCGGTGATGACACTTTGGGCATGTACGTGATGGCCTGCCAAGGTATGAAGCCTCACCATGCGGCAGCAACGTGGGACTTCCTCAACTACCAAAGTGTTGCGCACTCTGCCGTGGTCATGGAGTTCACCACTCCTCCTAGCTACAACAAGACCAAAGTCAGCGTCGCCATGGTCGTGGACGCCGACGGCAAAGTCGTCTTGGGTACTCTGGAAAACACCACCGCCCATTTGGACACCCATACGGATGAAGAATGCGGTTGGAACGTGCCAGGAAAGATCAGCTATACTTTCAAAGGTGACGGCTCAGAGTGTGTCATCACAGGCACTCTCAAGAACCTGTCAGAGCGTGTCGATGTGATGAGCGAGATTCCTCAGTTCGTCAAGAACATCGCCACTGCTGCCTCCGGCACCAACCCGTACATTTACCAGTTTTCCAACGACATGCACCTCGAATTGAAATCTACCAAGACTGAGATCAGTGAGAACGGTTACGGTTACTCCGAGTCCACTTTCATCTCAGTTATCTAATCTTTCTATATATACTCAGGCCCCTCTGCCTTTAATCTAATCTTTAATTTCCCTCCCCGTTATCTTTCCCTATGTCTTTATTACCGCAGGGACAGGCCGCAATTCAGAGGCAACAGGCCAGCACAAACTCTGTTTCCAACTACGACTCCTTGCTCTCTTCCCCCTACAAGATCCGGAGCCAAACCGATGACTGGGTCGTGTTCAATGAGCCAGAGGAGGAGATCCTCAGTGAAGAGGAGCAACTCTTGGAAGAGATATCTCTGGACAGGTCTCAAATCGCCACCAACGATCGCATAGAGGAGTGGCGCCATGACCAGGTGTGTATTTTGCTCGGTGAGTTGCTGCCCGACACCAGCACGCCACACGCCCAACAAATCATCGACTCCTGGGGGGTCGACCCCGCAGAGATTCAGAGGCGTCAGGTACAGCCTCCCAAGGCGTACGGGGACGTGTTACAGTACAATGAGCAACAGCTGGCAGCCATAAGGCTCGTTGCCAACGATTTGTCACAGTATTTGCATGGTTATATAGATGCAGAGCACGCACACGCTCGTGCTGAAGGTCGCCAGATTCCGTCTCGGCCTAGACATTCTCCACGAGACGGTCGCACCATGAACAATCCGTTGTTGGAACGGTGTCTTCCAGAGTTCCTCAGAAACCTGATGCACGACAACTTTTGGGAGAATGGTAGCCTCGCCAGTGTTAGTGTGAGTTCTAGCATAACTGGGTATTAGGAGCAAGTTATATAGGTATTAGGTAACAGGTGATCGTCTATCGGCAGTATCAAACGGCCTTCCAACTCAAGCCTCCTAGCTTGATCCGGGAAAGAGTAAAGAAGACTGTGCCAACAGCACATGTAGCACCACAGAACCAAGCCATGGCCTCGTATCCACCTTTGGATGTCGTGATGGCAGTACCGATCGGTAACGAGAACAGATTGGCAACGCTTGCGAACGCATATGCCTGACCATACGCCTTTCCAACGTCCTTGGGCGCAACAATCTTAGATGTGCACAGTGGAGTCAATGACAATGTTCCAGCGACGGCAAATCCATACAAGCAACTGAATGCATACTCTGCTCCCAAGTACTTGCCGAAGGGGGCCCAGATGGCGAAGAGCGACACAGTCATCACCAGCGAACACAGAGTGATCATGGTGTATTCTCCAAACCGCGATGATAGCATTGCCGGAAGGTACCTTCCAGGAATACCGACAGCGTTGAGCACCATCAGGAGCAGCAAGGCCGTGGATTGCGAGTATCCACTGTTCATCGAGTAGTACGGCAGATATGTGAAAGTTAAAACCAGCGAGAACTCGTTCATGATCAAAGCGAGGACCAGCCACGCATAAGTGCGGTTCTTCAACAGCGAAAAGTCCATGATCTCTTTCAACTGCGACATGAATTCTTGCAGGATGTACTTACCTTTGCTCATGCCGCGAACACCGCGGTTCTCGTAGAGTTCAGGTCGGAACACCCGACAGCGGTCGTTCGCTATAGCAATCGCAACGATCATCAATCCCAGAAAGATAAATGCCAAGGTTCGGATCGTCCAGACGTATCCAATCTTCGTGTAAAGACCTCTGCATAGCAGCGGCCACACAACACCTCCCAGCGAAGCTCCTGACATGGCTACACCCATAGCCAGTCCTCTGCGTTTATTGAAGTAGTGGCCGATACAGCCAACGCAGGGCGATGTCATGAAGGAACAACCGAGTCCACAACAGACCGAAAACGACAGAATGAACTGGTATAGCTTTGTGCAACTGGCCGTCGCAAACAGACCACCCACAAGCATCACGGTTCCAAAGATAAGCACCGTTTTCGCCCCGTATCTATCGAAAATCGGTCCAGAGATCATGGTTCCACCGAACGTTAGGAAGCAGTAGATCGAGAAGATCCAAGAGATCTGTGTAGTAGTGTTGTGGATGAGAATATGAGGCTCGATCCACGACTGGATGGCTCCTGTCGAGTTCAGAAGACCGAAATCGCATAATAGCACGAGCCATGCCGCCAAAACGACCAGCCAAGCTCTGGCCCCTCCCTCGGGGAACTTGGCACTGTCATTTTCAGCAAGTGGTGAAGTCTCGTCGTTGATTTCACGCTCTGCCGGCACTTTAGGCTCTGATAATTCCGATTCCTTATCTGTCATGGAAGGAAAAACTGGCGACTTTGGGGGGAAAAATCCGCTCGATAAAATTACACTATATATCCATGGCACTGTCGTCGTTCAAGTACCCTAGACTCTCGCTGCGAGCATACTCGTCGATTTGAGCTTGTAAAACTTCCCTGCTGCTGGCAAACTCCTCCATTATGTCTCCACATTCTGTTTCGTAGTCGCTGTTCAAGTAGTTGTTCAAGAACGCATTGCGATGAACCAATTGGTCGTATTGCGAGGCCACTTTGCGTAGCACCGATGTGATCGAGCTCGTATTCGACAGCATCATACCACTGACAACATCATCAGCATCAGGCCCGGAGCTCAATGCCACATGAACCGACGAAGAACTCCAAGGAGCAAACTGTAACCGTCCCCTGGCTTTGACGAGAGCTTTCTGGATCCATTCAGATTGATCCACCAGTTGATCGTGGCTTCCTCTAAGGATGTCAAACACAGAGATGTTCATGCCCTTCGGGTCGCTGTTCGCGCACATTCTCATTTTCTTATCCAAAACCTCCAAGATCACGTCGTAGGCGGTGGAGCTGCGGACTTCTTTCGCAGCACTGCTCACGTAGTCGGCCGTGAACGGAGTATAGCTCGGTATAAGGAAATGAAGGTTCGGAGTGGGCACCAGTGTCGATATGATACTCGCCAAACTATTGTAGGAGTAACTTGGGAACCGTAGAGTCGACGTGGCCGCACTCATCACGGTCGAAATCAACTTGTTTGTATCATTGTATGATGGAGATAGCACTTGCAAGTTCTCCGACGCTATCGTCATGAGCGAGCTGTTCTCGAACACAATGTTGGCGTCAGAGCATTCTATCAGCCGCCTGAGAGTCAACACTGTGTTATACGGTTGAACAACCACCTCGGATGCTCCGAAAACTGAGTACGTTTGCACGAGCTTCTTAGGGAACTGATCGCTCAACTCTTCCAAGAGCAGTGATCCGAATCCACTGCCCGTTCCACCGGCCACAGAATGAAGCAGTTGGAACCCTTCGAAGTTGTCACAACTGTCGATCTCTCTGCGGATCATATCGACGATCTCATCCTTSTTTTTCAGTGCTGAAACGTAACCTTCTGCCCATCGATTGGCAGCTCCACCTCCATCAGGAGAGACATAGATGTCCTTTGGGTCGAATAATGTGTCATTTGTCTGTTGTCTGATACTGCCGATCACTCGGGGCTCCAGATCGATTAGAAGTGCCCGTGGTGTGTACCTGCCGCCTCTGGAACGGCGGAAAAACGGGCCTGGTTGGTCTCTTCTGTCCGCGTCAACACGCATTCCATCCAGTCCGATTCCGTGCTCATCACACAGCTGTTTCCAGAACTGCTGCCCGACTTGGTTACCACATTGACCTGTCTGTTAGTATTCGTGCTTTAAACCCCTCCATTTCCCTCTACTTACCCGCTTGTATCGTTATGATCTCGCCAGGCATCAAGTAAATAGTCGCGTATACCAGAGGAAAAAATAAGGCCTCAAAATATATCTTTAGCAAACTCTCCCTTGCGATCCCTCAATGCTTTTAAGGCTCATTGTATTACTCTTAGGAGTCTACGTACTGCCTTCGCTGGCTGTCAAGGACTATCTGTTCAAAAAGTGTGGGCAGAATGGATTTTGCAACAGAAACCGCCATTTTGCCACCCAGATAGCCCAGCAAGGGGTGGATTATCAGCCTCGGTACTCTATCGACGTGGCCAGTCTGGAAGTCGATGATAAGGCTGGCACTGTGACAGCCACCGTCTTGAAGCAGCTCAATGACGGGTCCTACGTTGATTTGGCGCTGGAATTGAACGTCTTGGAGAATTCCAACCTCAGATTACAGTTAGACGAAGTCGATAGGGCTTCCAAGATAGGTAACAATGTCTCTGGACTGTCCCTGCAACGGTACAACGAGGCCTCGAAGTGGGCGTTCGTGAAAGAGCCAGCCACCATCAAGTTCAAACATGCTACGACCAACGATGAGCTCGTTCTTCAATGGAGTAAAGACTACGATGCCGTGGTCAAGTTCTTCCCGCTGAGTATCACCGTGAGTTATAAGGGTGAGAAACAACTGATATTGAACGAACGCAACTTGCTCAATGTTGAACACTACCGTACTAGAGACTCCGAGGCAGACCCTAACTCGAACGACATTTCACCTGAGGAGTCCAACTATGGTGCCTATAAGGACAGTTTCAAAGACACCAAGAGTGATACACTCAAATTTGGACCGGAATCCGTCGCATTGGACGTTTCATTCGTTGGTTATTCGAACGTGTATGGAATCCCACAGCACGGTGACCGGCTTTCCTTGGCAGACACCTCCAACAGAGAACCTTACCGGTTGTTCAACGTGGATATCTTCGAGTATCCGGCAGACGCTTCGTCGTATCCAATGTACGGCTCGATTCCATTCATGATCGGTGCCAAGCCCGGCTCTGCATCAGGAGTATTCTGGGTCAACTCCGCCGATACCTATGTCGATATCAAGAAGGTGGCTCCAGAGGAAGATACTCGCCGGATCATCCATCGCAAGACCGCTGCCGAAGTGCAGACTCACTGGATGTCTGAAAACGGTGTTTTAGACGTGATTCTCATTATTAAAGACACTCCTGGTGAGGTTTCTACTGCTTACGGTGCATTGACCGGTTATACGACTCTTCCAAACATCTTCTCGATCGGCTACCATCAATCTCGTTGGAACTATAACGACCAAAAAGATGTGTTGGAAGTTGCTGCACGGTTCGACGAAAATCAAATCCCATGCGACGCCATCTGGCTCGACATCGAGTACACAGACGATAAAAAGTACTTCACTTGGAAACCTTATGCTTTCTCCGAACCTCAGTCGATGGTGGCAGAGCTCAACAAGACCGGCAAGAATCTGATCGTCATTGTGGACCCGCACATCAAGGTCGGATACGACGTGAGTGCCGATCTCATCTCCAGAGGACTCACAATAAAGGAATCTAATGGTAACACTCCTTATAGAGGACACAGTTGGCCTGGAGAGTCTGTATTTGTGGACTCGTTGAATCCAGAAGCATTCACTTTCTGGGATACCAAATTTGCCAACGGTACTGCCTTGCTGGGAGACTCGACCAACATCCATCTCTGGAACGATATGGATGAGCCGTCGATTTTCAATGGTCAGGAAACCACCGCTGCTAAAGACCTGGTCCACTACGGCGGCTGGGAGCACCGGTCGATCCATAACTTATACGGTCTCTCGTTCCACGAGGCCACATACCACGCACTGATTGCTCGCAACCCTAACAAGCGGCCGTTCATTCTGACTCGGTCATTCTTCCCTGGATCCCAACGTACTTCTGCTATGTGGACGGGCGATAACATGTCCAAATGGGAGTACCTTCGTGCGTCCATTTACATGTCGTTGTCATTGAACGTGGCCGGTTTCCCATTTGCGGGAGCAGATGTCGGCGGATTCTTTGGCGATCCAAATGAGGAGTTGCTCGTTAGATGGTACCAGGCTGCCATCTGGACTCCGTTCTTCCGTGCACATGCGCACATCGACACTCGTCGTAGAGAGCCTTTCCTGTTCAAAGATCCTTACCTCAGCTACATGAGAGATGCAGTGCGGTTACGTTACAAGCTTCTTCCTGAATTGTACACGCTGTTCTACCGTGCGTCACAGACAGGAACTCCTATCATGAAGCCATTGTTCTATGACTACCCGGATAACGTGGAAACCTATAACGTGGACGACGAGTTCATCTTTGGCAACTTGCTTGTCAAACCTGTCATGGAAGAGGGTCGCAAGAACACGGAGATCTTGCTGCCAGATAATGAGATCTACTACAGTCTGCAAGACCCTTCGCAGACTTTACAAGGAGCCGGATATCACACGGTTGACGCTCCACTAGACACTATTCCAGCCTACATTCGGTCTGGAGGAATTGTCACTACTAGACAGAGGTATAGACGGTCGGCCAAGCTCATGCTACAGGACCCATACACGTTGTATGTTGCGCTGAATAGCACGGGCAAAGCTACCGGTGAGTTGTACATTGATGACGGTGAGACATTCAGCTATGAGGATGGCGATTACTTGGATGTTTCGTTGAAGGCTACAGGCAAGTCGATCACATCTACCATTGTGGGTGGTTCTATTGATACACCGTTCACTTCCAGCTTCGGTGGTGTCGTTGAACGGGTTGTTTTGCTTGGTTATCAGGCCACCGAGGCTACAGTGATTCAGGATGGCGAGACTTGGACTGCAGAGATCGTCAACGGCACTGTCCGCAACCCAAGAGTGGCCATGAACAAGCCATGGGAAATTCGTATTGCTTAAGTATAGAAGTTAGTGACATGCGAGCGTCGGGCTCTCAGAGAGGTCCTTTGTAGCAAACAAAAAGTGTCCGGCGGCGGCACCTGCGGCAACGGCAAGCATCACCCACAAGTTAAACGTCATGAACACCAGCATGATCGTGAAAGAGTAAAGAACTGAGAGACCGTAAACCATCGACGATCTCAGCTTGAATGACTTCAATTCAGAGTCCGAATAAGTTCCAGCTTGCTCCATCTGATCATATCTCCGATCAAAGGCAACAGCCCACCTTTTAAACAGCTCGTATCCGGCTGTAGCTGCTGCGATGACGATCAACGACAACACCATCTGCCAAAGATGGTGGATGTGCCAAGATGAGGTCAAAATGCACAGATTTTTGTATCCGGTATTCAGAGTCATCGCCATGGAGCACATCTCGTCGTCCATGTCTCCGTGGTTCATTCCACTGTGGTCCATTCCACTATGGTCCATTCCACTATGGTCCATATTACACATTAGAAGATGGATGTGATAAGAAATTTGGTGTACGGAGAAAAAAATAAGGATTGCGACGACCGCTCGGGATTTGAGCTTAGACTGCAATAACGTCGGGGAATTCAATCCAGTACACCCAGAACCTCCTTGCACAGAGATTTCGATCTTATACTCATAGTAATGTCGAACGGGATGGGCTCAATGGCAATGGATTCCGGGAATTGATTCAAAACAAGCGGATTTAATTTGCTCATCGTCGGCTTTTGAAACGTAAAGAGCAGCAGGAACTTGCAAGTCAGCACGTACAACTCTTGAACGGCGAGATTCTGTCCTAGACACATCCGTGATCCTATTCCAAAGGCCAAATTGTGTGGTTCTTGCGCAAGAAATCGTTCAGGAATGAATTCTGTTGGCTTGTATAGAGCTGCTGGGTCGTGGTTTCCTGCCCAGCAGTTCATATACAGCACAGTTCCAACTGGAATCACAGCATTCTTGTAGTAGAGTTGCTCTGTTGTCAGTCTAGGTAGTGCCATGGGTAGTACCGTGAACAGTCGAAGAGATTCTTTGACGATTGCCATGACATAGTCGGACCTGTTCTCGAGGTGGCAGCTGTTGAATGCTTCCACTGGATCGTTATGGTAGCAATCGAGTAGCTCTGCATAGGCACGGTCCACTATATGAGGAGAATGACTCAACTGGTGCAATTCGTACTTGAAATTTAATGGAGTGTTATCCAAGCCGGCACTGACCATCGTCAAACACACACTGGCCATTTGTTGAGCTGATATGTTGGTCTCTCCATCCATGAAGAAGGTGTACATCAAGGAATTCCTCACAGCAGTAGAAGGGTGGGCCACGTTAGTCCTGGCAAAATCAAGATACTTGTCCAGGTACCTCTTCCGCCGCATGTAGAGTCGACTGGAGTGTTGATTGTTATGGGTCCAACTGTTAATGATCCAGGCTAACACCGATGGTAAGAAGTCCTGAACGTTTTGCACGTGCGATCTCAACTTGGTGATCTCGTTCTCGACCTGTGCAATCTCCACAGCCTGGGAGCATTCCTCTGGATATTGGATAGGGTAGCCATAAGTGAGCATTAATGCCACCGCTAAGTGAAAGTACTGGCATTCTCTGGTCATATCAGAAGTTATCATTCCAGAGGATGCCTCAGTCAACCTACGGATCATCTTATCGGCCTCTTGTGAGATGATCTGGCCATTGACAGTCTTGGCTTTGGTACCGTTGAACGCATTAGACGCCAAGAACTTGCGCATCCTCATATATTCTGGCCCCCAGGGAGTGGTTCCAACGGTATAGATACCTTTTTTGGATAGAAGACTGTGGAAAGTAACGCCCATTGGCCTTGAGTTGTTACCACGGCCGTTCTTACAGCACCATAATTGATTGATCGACTCGTAAGAATTGGCTACCACGACGAGTCTGGAGCCTAATCGGATCTGATAGACAGGTCCGTACGTTTCCGATAGCTTCAACAGCTTCATACATGGTGACTGTGTCCAGTCCCGAGCAGGTGGGAAGATCAACGACAGGTTTCTCCAGATGGGCAAGTACGATGGCACTCTAGGGAGCCCCTTGATCCACCTTGGTGACAATAACGCCCAGTCGACCAAGTATCCAATGACAAGCATCAGGGCAACAGAACGTGTCAAGATCCGTATGGCTTCAACGGCTAGATTGTACCCAATATGAGGCATTTCAATAAGCAACGAGAGTATAAATTGAGGTGCCGCCAAGTCCCTTGCCTCATGAGGAATTTACGCAATCAAAAAAAGTTTACCCAGTAAACAACCCATGGACAACCAACTACGCGACTCTTTGGTACAATTATCGGCGTTGTTGCCGGAACTGACGGCAGTTTCCGAGAGTGTGAGTCGAGAGCGTAAGCGGATCGAGCAGATTCTCGAAGAGAAGCGAGCGAACTATGAGAATGAGAAGAGTCGGTTGGCGGAGCAAGAAAACAGGTTGAATGCACAGATCGCCGCCGGCAAACAGGAAGAATCACAGTTAGAGGCGCAGATGGCAAAGCAAGTGCAAGATCGGGATGGGTCGATAATGCGAGTGCGAGAGATGAAGTTGCAAGAGCAGGAGCTGGACTCCCAGATCGCCAAGTACAAGCAAGAGATCGGCACGCTAGAACGGTCGATAGAGGCGAAATTGAAGCAGTTAAACGACGAGAAAACGTTCCTGTTGAACCAGAACTCGATCATCGACGATCGTGCATACGAATACGAGCAGTTGTTGGGGCTGCGGATCGAAACCGGCAGCAAGGGCCACGAATTGAGTTTCGTGTTCCGCAACGTTGATCCCGACAACTTCCAAAGAGAAGTGTACTTCGTGTTGGATCCAGACACTTATCAGGTTGTGAAGACGAGTCCTCAGTTGCCCGAGGAGGTTGTTGATGCGATTGTCAACAAGTTTACGAAACGCAAAGAGATCGGTGTGTTATGGAGAGAGATGCGCAAGGAATTGCGACAGGCTTTACTAAATTAGCAATGAGAGGCATTATGTTTACTTTCAGGTGTAACTGGTTGTAGTTTGTCCTTGTAAGTTGGCTTGGCTGCCCGCATTTTGGCCCATTAATTTGTCTCCCTGACTATAACTACTTTGACCGTATACAATTATTTTTCACCATGACTAGTACAGAGGAACCAGACACGAAGGCGGCGGCGCCTGTCAAGCTGGAGCCCGTGGAGCTTTTGGATTCGAAAGAATCATCTCCGCCGCTCAAGAAGCAGAAGACGTCAATCTCGCCAACTCCACAACCAATACCGCAAGTGGATGTGAAGCAATCCAAGAAGCCTACGACAATCAATAAGCCGATCGAGGAAATCATCGATGGATCGGAACTACGTAAGTTCTTGAATAGGAACCTGACACCGTACCTGGTGAAAGGGTTGAACGAGATGTCGGTAAGATGGGAGGAGAATAAGTTCGAAGGTAAGGATACGAAAGAGGTGTTGGAGACGTTCAGTGAGATCATCAAGAGTTATGCGCAGTGATATATATACAGGTAGATAATGTTAGAGTCGCGAGCTGCCGTAGTCGGATTCGTTTGCAATGAGTTTGAGGGTGAACCGGGACACCGTCTGGATGAGGCCAACTTTCCAGCCCCTGAAGATGGCGCTGATCCCGTTATTCATCTCGTACTTGTCGGTGACCTCGACGTTGACGCCGTCACATTCGACAGGCCTCGTACCTGCCACGATGTAGTACGGTGTCGATATGTAGCCCCAGTAACCGGCAAAGTTGACACAGAGGTCTTCGGAGTCGACGTGCAACGCGGGTGCCAGATTGGTGCTCGTTAGCAAGGCGTTGACTTGGGCACGAGAGTAGAGCGTCTCGAATGGCAGTCTGATGAACATACCCAAGATCCTCAGCACCATTGAGATCGAGTTGTACACGTAGGGCTGGTTGTACTTGCTGATTTGTAGGATGACAGTCAGGAAGTAGTCTGGGTAGTAGCGGGCAAAGGCTGAAATGGAGTTGCTGACGATGCTTGGCACAAGCAACTCGCGAGGCACCTTGAAGAGTGAGAATCGCGGCAGGTTGCTCACGTTCTCACGGAACGACCGTGTTCCTCTGGTAGAAGTGGTGACAATAAACCTCATACGAATGAGACACAGTGTGGACAGAACGACGCTCGTCGCTATCGAACTTCCCATTGACAGCACTAGAGACATGCCAGGGTTTGGAGAGTGCGAGATCTCCACGAAGAGAGGGTCTGGAATGCCCAATAGGCCGGAAACAAACCCGCAGATCCATGATTGCAGAGTGTACTGGAGCATATAGATGAGGAACGATGTGTTGATAGCTTTGAATGCTCCTCTTGGGCCCTCTCTCCCCACCAGAGCCGACACCACGTCCAGCATGTTGGTAGAGGCAGGTTTGATCACAGGTGCCACGACTTGCACTGCGGTGGTTTGAGGTGTTCTTTCGATGGATGAACGTCTTCCAGTCGGTTGGCCCTCGAAATACCGCGGCTCTTCGTCGTCGTCTTCCACCACTGAAGGCTCCTTGCGGAAGGATCCAACCTGCAGCAAGTTCTTGGCCACCTCGAACGGTTGCGATATTAGCATCTTGGAGTAGTTGCGAACCAACGACTTGAAAAGAGACGCCAGCAGCTGCTTCAGGTTGGACCAGTCAAAGTACTCGCTCATTTCCAGGTCCGAATACGGGTTCTTCTTGTAGCCTGTCGATAGAGGGCGAACGTGGCGAATACCCAATGCTCTGCGATCGCCCGCGTTCGTCAACATGGGGATCCCGCTGCTGATTGGCTGCCCCGTGCCGTTGTCTATGATACCAACATAGGGCTTGTAGGAGACCGGGTAGATCCTGTCGAACTCCGCCTTATTGGCGTAGGGACGGGACGATCCCTCCGTATAGGTAGACATGTTTGTGTCAAAATAAATTTAACCCGTGATATGTTCTTCAAGTCGAAGCAGTTTGATCCTGACGAGTTCGAAAAGTCCCTTCGAGCGCTGTCGACGCAGGTTTCCCAGTGCGAGAAGTCTTTACAGTCATGGCAGGCTGCCAAGGTTTACTACCAGAGGACAATTCCGCTCTATTTGGTCTCAGGGCTTGTCATCTATGCCTCTTACCAGTATATGGCGGGCACTATACGAGATCCCGTCACTATATTGCATCTAGTGGTTGCTCCTGTCCTGATCTATCTGTTATACTACAGTCTGGGATATTTCTTCGACTATGTGATAGCTCGAAAGCAGGCCAATCTTGAAGATCTCAAGGAGAGACACTCTGACAAGTTAGATCTGCTCAAAGAGAAGACCAATTTCGACCGCACCAAGGAGTTGCTCATGCGGTATTCGGATGGAGTTGACCTCCAGCAATTGGAGAAGGAGGCCCAGGAGTCGGAGATTAAGAAACAACAGTACTTGAAAGCTATAGAGGAGAATCAGAAGAGTCCAGGCAAGAAACGGTTCAATGTCATGGATACATTGATGGGGGAAGACGAGATGAGTCCAAACAGTCGGTATGCGTTGATCTGTGCCAATTGTAAGCAGCACAATGGACTTGCGCGGCCTGGAGAGGTTCCAAGCGAGGTTGAGTATGTGTGTCCAAGGTGTGGGTATTTGAATGGGAGGAGGGTTTCTGGGGTGCCTGCTGTGCCTGCTGTGCCTGCTGTGCCTGCTGTGCCTGCTACTTCTGAGCTTGCTGCTACTTCGGTTGCCACTTCAGCGCCTGCTTCTTCCGTGCATGCCATCATGAATGACACATCTAATTCTACGTCGGTTCCTGCTCCAGTCCCTGCTCCCTCTCCACCTACTTCATAATATCATTGTCTGATCGCTATTACTATAAACAGCCATCTACTGGGTCAGAGACATGATGGCATTCACAACATCACCCTTATGCTCCTTCAAAGCCTTGATGGCCTTGTTTCTAGACACGTTGGTCTGCTCAACAATCACATCAATGTCGCCAGCCTCAAGACCAGTGGCATCAACTTCCTCGTCGTCGTCCTCGTCCTCCTTAGACTCCTCCAAAGAGGCCTTCTTGAGGTCCTCGGTGATCTCAGCAGCAGTGGATCCAGTGGTGGTGACGTCCTCGCCAGCGCCAGCGGCACTCTTGGCAGCATTCTGGGCAGCCATGGCCTCAGCGTAACGCTTGTTCAAGTCCTCAACCTTGGCCTCTCCGAAAACAACGTAAGATCCACCAGGAGTCTTGTAAACTTCAGGGTTCTCGATGGCCAAGATGTAGTTACCCTTCTTCTTGAAGGTAACTCTGGTGACATCCTTGAGTGGCTTGAGGCCGAGCTTCAACAACTGCTCTCTAGCCTTCTTTTCGTGCTTAGGGATGATGCTGACGTTAGCGCCAGCTGGGATCTGTGTGGTCTCGGTTTCAGTCATGGTAGTGGTGGTGATGGAGAGAGTGTCTGAAAAATTTTTCCACTTTCGGTTGGAACCAGCGTCGCGCCGGTAGTGGCGGTGAATGGATAAGGTTTTCGATGAGGCTGGGGCAAATCATATTTACATGGGATGGCCGGACCAAAACTTGGTTGAGATGGCTTGGTTGCTAATCGACTTGCAACGTCGCCTTTAACTAGAACATACTGCGGCTTCGGGCACAACTTCCACTTTTTACTGCCCTTTACATGAGATCTGTCAGCAATTGAAAAAACTCCCTACTTCGAGTTTCCTGTCCGGGTACGGCTCGCAATTACGCTAAAGCCATCCGGAGATGTTCACATAGTTGTAGGCCACCGGGAGGTGTCGGAACTATACGTATTAGTCGGTAGATAGCAATAGAACCGAATTCCCTTGTCGTAGTGGTAATAGTTCGTTTCCCATCGAATGTCCGACTCATTAAAAGTTGAAAAGTTGAGCCCTAGCTGAGCCCTGGCTAAGCATAAAATTTAACTGTTACAGCTATCAGTGTAAACAGTCTACTCGGTGACGATGTCGCACCAAACACCGAGAGACAAGTTCATTAAGCTTCTCAAGAAGCTATGGCACTTGTACCAGAAGGTGGTGCCGCCTCCAGACACTCGACGGATCTTCGTGAATGAGCCCCTACCTCAAGATATGATCAATCCAAAGACGGGGCACCCGCTCTACCACTATGTCCAGAACAAGGTTCGTACCACCAAATACACCGCGTGGAACTTCATGCCCAAGGACTTGGCGCTGCAGTTCCTCAACATCGCCAACTGTTACTTCCTGTTCATTATCATCCTGGGAGCGTTCCAGATCTTTGGAGTGCAATCGCCTGGAATGCAAGCCGTGCCCCTCGTGGTCATTGTGTGCCTCACTGCCATGAAAGACGCTGTCGAGGACTTCCGTAGGGCCAAGAGTGATCATGTGATGAACACTGCTAGGGTGCATTTGCTCGTGGGAATGCACAATCCGAACGTGTTCATCAAGAAACCTAATGCATATCAACGCTTCTCCATTTGGTGGACCAACAAGTTTTGGGATGCTGGTTCCACCATGGCCAGCTCGTTAAGTCGGTCCAAGCGGAAGCGTAAAAGAGAGAAGAAGAAGCTCCGCAATGAGAAGTATCAATTGGAGAAGAAGCGGAAGCAGCTATTACGTGAAGCTTCTCCAGCCGGTGAAACTGTTCCTGTTGCCTCTCCAGCTGTCGCTACGCCGCCGCCGGTTTCTGCACCCTCTGACTCTACACCGTCTGTCGCTACACCTGAAGTGGCTGCCTACCCGGCTGTGCCAGCTGCTGTGCTGACACCTCCTCCTCCAAACGAATCGGCTCGCACTTCTATTGATACATACCGTACAGCCAATTCTAATGGGTCCCAGGTGTCAGGAATTGGCGAGCTCGCCTCTGTCAATCCAACCAAATCTTACGCTACTGTCAAGATGACTGGCCGTGTCTCTCCGTTCGTCAAGGACACCGTCACCAATCCTCACATCACTCCGCTTGGAACTTACAACTTCCGCAATACCTACTGGAAGTACATCAATGTTGGAGATATCATCCGTGTTCGGTCTGGTGAAGAAGTGCCTGCTGACTGTGTGCTTCTTTCGTCGTCCGATGAGAAAGGTCTGGCATTTGTCGAGACTAAGAACCTCGACGGTGAAACCAACCTCAAGCCAAAGGACTCGCTCAATTGTGGTAAAGGACTGAGACACGCTGGCGATTTCGAAAGAGTCGCCTTCTCCTTAGAGACCGAGCCACCTTGCAAAGAACTGTACAAGTTCAGAGGTGTGCTCAAGTACCATGGTTACGAAGGACTCGAAGATACTGTCGGTACCGATGAGTCCGAGTCCGTCTCCTATAAGAACGTGCTCCTCAGAGGTTGTATCCTGAAAAACGTCGATTGGGCCCTCTGCATTGTGTTTGCCACCGGTCATGAGACTAAAATCATGCTCAACTCTGGTAAAACCCCATCGAAGCGTTCCAAGCTGGCCAAAGGTCTCAATGTCTACGTGATCATCAACTTCTGCCTGCTGTTCGTCATGTGTTTCGTTGCTGGACTCGTCAATGGACTCTACTACCATAAGAAGCACACTTCTCGTGTCTACTTTGAGTACAAGCCGTATGCCGGTTGGAGTGCTGCCGCCAACGGTGCCGTTGACTTCTTCGTCAATTTGATTCTCTATCAAACATTGGTGCCAATCTCTCTTTACATCACCATTGAGATCATCAAGTGCATGCAGGCATTCTTCATCTACTCCGATGTCAAGATGTACTACGACCGGCTCGACTTTCCTTGCACGCCGAAATCGTGGTCGATCTCCGACGACCTCGGACAGATTGAGTACATCTTTTCGGATAAGACCGGTACTTTGACACAGAATGTGATGCAATTCAAGAAGTGTACCGTCAATGGCAAGCAATATGGACTCACCTATACTGATGCTCAGCAAGGTTCCGACAAGCGGTATGGAGTCGACGTTGCTGCCAAGCTAGAGAGGATGACCAAAGAGATCGACCAAGACCGTACCAAGATGCTCGACGAGTTGAAAGAGCATCCGAACGATCAGTTCGAACCTGATGAGTTGACCTTCATCTCTAGTGAGTACGTTAAGGACCTCTATTCATCTGACGATACGCGCAGGAAGAGTAACATCGAGTTTATGGCCGCTCTTGCGTTGTGTCATACTGTGATGACCTCGACCGACGATGATGGTCACATCGAGTACAAAGCCGAGTCTCCTGATGAGGCTGCTCTCGTGTCTGTGGCTCGTGACATGGGTATTGTCTTTACCGACAAGGCCAGAGAAGGCCAGGTTGTTTCGTCGTTTGGTGGCGATCCAAAACTGTACCGAGTGTTGCAGATCATTCCATTCAACTCGACGCGTAAGCGGATGTCGATCGTTCTGAAACGTCCTGATGGCAGAATCGTCCTCTATTGCAAGGGTGCCGACAACGTCATCTATGAGAGACTGTCTGCCAAAGATAACGACCGTGAAATGGCAAGCAAGACTGCAATCCACCTGGGTGAATTTGCCGAGGAAGGTTTGAGAACTCTGTGTATTGCCAAGCGTGAAGTGCCTCAGGTGGAGTTCGATGAGTGGCACGACCGTTATAAGGAGGCTACCAAGTCGCTCGATTCCGATAGAGAGTTGCAAATGGAACGAGTCGGTGAAGAGATCGAGAACGAGCTTGTTCTGCTCGGTGGTACTGCCATCGAGGATAGATTACAGACGGGAGTGCCGTCATCTATCGCCCTCACTAGAGAGGCTGGTATCAAGCTGTGGGTGCTCACCGGTGATAAAGTTGAGACGGCCATTTCGATCGGTTTCTCGTGCAATCTGTTGACTACCGATATGGAGCTGTTGGTCATCAAAGGCAATGGTGAAGAAGAGGACGAATCTGAAGGCCACACTGAGTCGTGTAACCTCGTGAAGCAGTACCTCAAGGAAAAGTTCGACATGGATGGTACCGATGAGGAACTTCAAGCGGCCAAACTGGACCACTCGACACCAACATCTAATGATGCTGTGATCATCGATGGATCGTCGTTGCGTGAAGTGATGATCGACCCAAAGACACAGATCCGATTCCTGCTGCTTTGTAAGCAGTGCAGTTCTGTGCTGTGTTGCCGTGTGTCTCCGGCTCAGAAGGCCGAGATCGTCAAGATGGTCAAAGACAATCTTGATGTGATGACTCTGGCCATCGGTGACGGAGCCAACGATGTTTCTATGATTCAAACTGCCAACATCGGTGTTGGCATTGCCGGAGAGGAAGGCCGCCAGGCCGTGATGTCCTCAGACTATGCCATCGGCCAGTTCCGGTATCTGATTAGATTGCTGCTCGTTCACGGTCGCTGGTCGTATCGTCGGCTCGCCGAAATGATTCCCTGCTTCTTCTACAAGAACGTTGTCTACGTGATGCCCCTCTTCTGGTACGGTATCTTCGTCGACTTTGATGGTACCTACCTCTATGAGTACACGTACCTGATGCTGTTCAACTTGTTTTTCACTTCGATGCCCGTCATCATGATGGGCTGTCTCGATCAGGATGTGACTGCTGCAGTCTCTATGGCTGTGCCACAACTCTACCGTGTGGGTATTCTGAGCAAGCTGTGTACCGTGAAGAGATTCGCATGGTACATGTTTGATGGAATGGTGCAATCGGTGATATGTTTCTTCACTCCGTGGTTGTTACATCACAATGGAGTGTTTGCACGCGATGACGGTCTGATGCTGGACCACCGATTCTGGTTTGGTGTCTACTGTGCGCACATAGCCATCTTTGCCTGCAATACCTACGTGTTGTTCCGTCAATACCGTTGGGACTGGCTGACTCTGCTGCTGTGGTTCCTTTCAGTGATCTTCATTTTCGTGTGGACAGGTCTCTGGACGATCTCGCCGTCAAATTCCGAGGCATTCTTCAAGGCTGCACCTGAGTGTTACGGCTCTGCGTCATTCTGGGCCAGTCTGTTCGTTGGTTACCTCTTCTGTATGGTGCCAAGACTTGTGTACGATGTGGGTAAGCAGAAGCTGGCGCCTGAGGACGTGGATGTTATCCGGGAGCAAGTTCGCCAGGGCAAATACAAACATATTCCTGAGGACTACGACCCAACAAGCCCAGAGTTTGCCGAGATGGCCGCTCGTCGTGGATCTCTCGATGAAGAGGCTGCTATCGATGCTGCCAACGAGAAGAGTAAAGGTGGAAAGTTGAAGTTCTGGAAGCACAAGTCGAAGAAAACTGCTGTTGCCGATCGTTCAAATGCTGGACGTACTGCACTTCAGCGGATCAAGACTGAAATGGAACTTGAAGGTCAGTCGTCGCATAGAAGCTCTTTGGAAGGACTTCGCACCACCAAAGATATCGGTGTTACGTCTGCCACCGGACTCATGAAAGTGTTCACCAGGAAGAGCACGGACAGTACGGAGAAGGCTGCCGAAGTGCAACCGGCCGTCAAGCCTGACAGTGAACCTACTTTGGAGAAGCCTGCTCCATCTGCCATGATTGGAGAGACCACTCAGCAATCCGGACATGATTTGGGTCTGGCCTCTGCTAATGTTCTCATGAACTCGTATTCGACCAAGCCGGAGGATCCATGGCAAGAGAGTGCCGAGGATTTGGCCGGTGAAGACGCTGGCATTCAAATCCAAGATAACGCTAGTTTCGTGGGTGATGATAATGATGATATGGCTACAGCCGAGAAGGTTGTGAGTATTCCAAGTGACTTAGGTTCCGGCCATGATGCCATTGATAACGCTCGTGGAGACGAGGACCCTCACGCTGAGGAAGAGAAGATCGAAAACCTGCCCGAGGACTTTAAGGAGGACGTGCAACGGCAGCTTGCGGAACAGCATCAGGAGAACCAGGAGACTTTGGAAGAAAAGTTCGAACAGGCACAGAGGAAGGTTAAGGATACTAAGCAGCAAGCGGAGAGAGCCAAACGCAAACTCAGTAAGCACTGAACTAAATAGATGTATGAAGTGATACACACCCCCAGTCAGAATAGACGCGTAAATCGACGCGTCGGCACCCATCTAATCGTCGCCACGAAAATATTTAGTGCCCATTTTTAGATTACCTTCGAGACGAGTGGCTTGTTGTAATAAACGGCAATGAGTCAAGCTTCAGAGAGAATGGACGCCAAGCGTCGAAAGGTTTCCGCTGAAGATATCACTAGAGCAGAAAAAAACCCACAACAGCACGACCCGCAACCTATGGAAAAGTCCGTCATCACCGACAGCTGTGCGGTCAACTCAAAAGAGCTCTTGAATGCCTACATCTACGACTATCTTCTGAAATCCGGGTTTCACAACGCTGCTGGTGCACTCTATCATGAGGCTCACATGCCCGTGTTCGAGAACCGCAACGGTGGACCCCCTGGACCGTCAGACGGTGCCGTGCTGCCATCAGCTCGTATGACGATGGATTCGCCGCAAGGCTTCCTCTACGAGTGGTGGAGGATCTTCTGGGACGCTTTCAACGCCCGTACGGAACGCGGTGGATCCACTAATGCGTCTCAGTACTATCAGTATATCAATCTGAAGATGAACCACGACAGACAGTCGCAACCTCATGAGATGGGTCCGCAGCAGCCTGTTCCGGTGCCTGGACCTCCAGCAGGCCCTGGTAATGGCCCACAAGGACCAATGATGCAGCAGCCGGTGTCTATTCCAGGAGATCCAAGAGGAAGTGTGTCTCAGTACGTTCCACACGCCTCAGTATCTGCAGCTGCCCGCAATCTGGGACTTTTCCGGCCTCAACGTCAACAGGCTCAAGGTCCTCAAGGTCCGCAGGGTAGCCAAGGTCCGCAACCACCTTCACAGCAAGGTGAACCACCTTCACAACAACAACAACAACAACAACAGCAACAACAACAACCGTCTGGACATCAACCGGGCCAATCGCAGCCGTACAGTACTCTCAATAATCAACAGGCCCAGTCGCAGATGAACAGTCTACGGCAGCAACAGGGCGGTGAGATGCCGCACCAAGGACAGCAACCGCCAGTGGTTATGCCTCAAGGTATGATGATGCCTGGGCAGTTCGGGTCGAATTCCAACAACGCTCCTCCATATATGATGAATCAGGGCCGCCCTGGTCACTACAACTACATCGTTCCTCCCAACTTCCCTCAACAGATGCCTCCTCAGGTTCTGATGCAGCAGATGCCGCAACAGATGAACACTCCACAGAGCGCTGGTAGCAGCAACGGACCTCCAATGAACTTGCCACAGCAAGGGTCTCCTGTGCAGGCACAGGCGTCTCCTGGACACCGCGATGACAGCGCCATCAAGGAGTATGAGAAGCAACTAAAGTTGATGGAGTCGCAGAACCGCAAACGGATGGAGGTGCACAAGCAAGGTGCTGCCGCCGCTGCCGCCGCTGCTGCCGGCCTTCCTCATCAGGCCCAGGACTTCTCCAGTATGGTGAACCAATTCCCTCACAGCGCTGGGCCCAATGCAATGGGATCTTCCGTTGCATCTCCTAGGACTCAACGGGCACGGTCGCCTGGTAAGAAGAAACGCAGCCGTAAGGCCCCTGCCAGTGTGCCAGTGACTCCAATCACTCCGCATCCAATGACTCCAACCGCAGGTAAGCGCAGAGGTGCAAGCGCCATCAGAGAGGGCAAAGAGGTGTTTGCATTCGAACGTGGCACTACTGTATCAGAAGGATCTGTGCCTCGTGCCGCAGAGATGATAAAGACGGAGTCGGACCGGCCATCGAGTACGCTGAAGGACGACGACGAGTTGCATACTCATTTCACGCAGGAGTTTGAAGGGCCTAATGATATCTTTGACTTTGACTCACTCCTGGGCGCCCAGGAGGGTAACATGGGATTGAAAGAGGTGTTTAATTGGGGGGAGTCTGTCGAGACCCACGAGTTATAGTATTAGTACTTCCGCTTCGATATACTGTATGACTACTTCCGCTGTCTGTAATACTACTGCGTCCACTGGCGGTATAATACTGTATTACTATACATCTTACTTTCTCTTGCCCCTCGGTTTGACTTCCTCGTCTTTGCACACATGTAACCGCACCGATGTAGGGTAGTTGGCTGTATTGTACTGGTAGCCTTTGCTCCAGTCATAGCTGAGAGCATATGCAAACAGACTGCCGTTGCGGTTGAAATTCACAACAGGAATCGACGCATTCAGTGCCGGGTAGCCCTTCAACCTGTGCCGGGAGTCCTTGTCCCAGAAGGCAAATGTGCCGTCGGAACCAGCCGTCACAAATGTACAGTAAATTGGATGGAAGACGATGCTGTTAACGGAGTAGATCAGCACCTCCTTGGTGGCGGATTTTTGCTCTCTCTGGCACTTGAACGAGAAGCCATACTCCTTCTGCTGAACATCATCGATGTATTGGATACCACAGCGGCCCTCGATTGAGCCGATGGCGTAACCGTCACCCTTTGGGTAGCAACCGATCGACCGCGTCTGGTATTTGAGAGGTGACATCATTTGCCTGAACGTCTTTTCAGGGTTATTCAGGTCGATCACCATGATGTGTCTATTGGCCGTTGCCACCACCAGCAACTTCTGCGACGCGTCCATCGCATACACTCTCTCGGGCATCTCCACCGTGCAAATCGGGTTCTGCTGCCGCATGTCCCAGTATTTGATTGTCTTGTCCCAGGATCCCGAAACCACACATGGAGTATTCTGCGCTCCACACGACACGGTTCGCACCACACGCACAGCGTCGTTGTGCTGGCCTATCGTCTGTGTCTGCTGTGTTGCCAAGTCGTACAATTTCACCTGTTTGTCGGCACCACCGGACACAACCTTGGATCCATCCTGTGTAAAACGGCACGTCAACACGGGGCCCTCGTGAGAGAACATGGCCCGGCCTTGCACTTGGCCACTGGTCGTGTTGACCTCGTAGACACGGACGTTTTGGTCCCAGTTCGACACCGCCAAGAACTCTGCCTGGGGCGAGAAACACAGGTCGCTGACCGAGTCGGATCCGATGTCTGGCACATTGATGTCGTTCTGAAGGTCTTGCAACGTGCCCACCGACGCCGGCGTCGTGCTCGACGGGAACAGTGCTCTAGAAGAGAAGGACATTGATGGGTAAAATTATTATAAATTTCTACTACAACTTCAAAAGTCTCAGCTTCAACTCTGTGTCGTTGATGGAGACTTCCTCTTCGGCAACGACGTTATCGGAGGCATCCGAGTAGTTCTGCAACGGTTGCTGGGAGCACTTCAACAGGAGCTCCGCGTATTGACCGATGGCACTCTCCAAGTCCAAAGTGTCCTTGGTGATCTCGTACTCGACCAAAACGTCGTCGGTGGCCTCGAGTCCTGCCTTCTTTCTAAGACGCTGGATCCGGTTCACCAGCTCACGAACGGTACCTTCCGTTTGCAAGTCTGCGTATGATTTTGTGTCCAAAATGACCAGCACATCGCCCTGTGATCTCGAATCGAGTCCCTCTTTTAGCTCGGCTTCAGGCAATCCACGATGAACGAACAATTCTCCCTCCTTGAGAGGGATGCCAGCGACAGTGATCTCTCCAGTCCTCATGTAAGACTTGACCTGTTCGGAGGTGACCTCGGTCAGACCAGCCTTGACTTTCTTGGCGTCCTTCTTCAACTTCTTTCCAAGGACTGGCCAGTCTGCCACCGCAGTGTACTCGACACCATACTTGTCTTCGTCGTCCGTGATGATCAGATCTCTCACATTTAACTCCTCCTGGATGTAGCTCTGCAATCCACGCACATCGCTGAGGTACTGAGGATCGCTGTGCAAGACCACCATCGTCTTGAGTGGAGTCTTGAGAGAGATCATCTTCTTCTCGCGCATGTTTCTTCCGAGATCGATGATGGTTTGCATCCGAGACACTGCTCTCTCGATATCGTCATCGAACAGAGACTCGTCCACGGTAGGGTAGTACAAGAAGTGCACAGACCGGTTGTCGTCACCGAGCTGGTAAGGTGTGAGGTCTTTGAAGAGTGGAATCAGACGCTTGTAGATGTTGTCGGCCAGGAACGGAGTGAATGGAGCCATGGCTCTCACAAGTGTGAAGAGGGCTTCAGTGAGTGTGTTGAGGGCACGCAGAGCGTCGTCGGTGCCGTTCTCTCCCTTTAACCGCTTCCGGTTGAAACGAATGTACCAGTTGGTCAAATCGTCGATCAGACCGAGCAGTTTTGGAACCACCGTGTACAGATGGTACTCGTCCATCTCCTTAACGATGAACTTGGTCAACGATTGCAATGAGGCCAAGATCCACTTGTCCATCACGTTGTCGGAGGTGAGCTTTGGATCGAACTGGAAGTCAATACCGCTCGTCTTTTTCAATAGAGCAATCTGTCCTTCCAAGAACTTATAAGAGTTCCACCATGGCAGAAGCACTTTCGAAACAACCTCTTTGACACCATCCTCCTTGAACTTGAGCGTCTCACCGCGAAGCAATGGCGAGTTGATCAGGTAGAGACGCAGAGCATCGGCTCCGTACTTGTCCAGAATGATGTTTGGATCTGGGAAGTTCTTGAGACTCTTGGACATCTTCTTACCGTCGGCAGCGAGCACGATACCAGAGACGATCACGTTCTTATAAGGGGCCGTGTTGAAAAGATGAGTGCCAAGAACCGTGAGAGTGTAGAACCAACCTCTAGTTTGGTCGAGACCTTCCGAGATGAAGTTTGCAGGGAATGCCTTCTTGAATGCGTCCTGGTTCTCGAATGGATAGTGCTTCGAAGCATAAGGCATCGAACCCGACTCGAACCAGCAATCAAACACATCCTCGATTCTGTGTAATGGGCCGTTGCCCTGCTTGGAAGGAATGGTGATGTGGTCGATCTTATCACGGTGGATGTCGGTGATGTTCTGGACACCAGACAACTCCTCGAGCTCGGCAATCGATCCAACGCACACAACTTCCTTAAAGTCGTCGGAGACCCACAGTGGAATAGGTGTACCCCAGTACCGGTTACGCGAGACGTTCCAATCTCTGGCGTTGGCAATCCAGTTACTGAACCGCTTCTCCTTGATGGTCTGTGGCACCCAGTGTGTTTTCTCGACGTTCTCCAACATCTGTGGAACAATCTCCTTGACACGGACGAACCAGGCCGGAACAGTACGGTAGAGCAATGGAGTGTCGGATCTCCAACAGAATGGATAACTGTGTCGGATCTGAGCCACTTGCAACATTCTTCCTTGAGCCTCCAAGTACTTGATGATCTTCTTATCGGCATCTTTCACGTACTGGCCTTGGAAGTCGGTCACTTCAGTAGTGAAGTTACCGTCGTCGTCGACCGGGTTTGGTGGTGGAGTATCGGACTTGATAATGCCATTCTTCAAGCAGCAGTCGAAATCCTCCTCACCGAATGCTGGTGCCTGGTGCACAATACCGGTACCGGAGTCGTCCGAAACGTAGTCGGCTCCAATGACACGGAATGCCTGGTTCTCGTATTCCGAGTAGAAGTAGTTGAACAGAGGCTTATACTTCAATCCGAGCAGCTCCGAACCTTTCACGGTGCCGACAACTTTGTAGTGAGCCTTTGCAGGTTTCTTGTATAGAGCCTTGATGAGCTTCTCCAGCATGATATAGGTCACTTGCTTGTCCTCGTCGTAGATCTTGGAGTATGTGAACTCTGGGTTAACACAGACGGCCAAGTTCGATGGCAACGTCCATGGAGTGGTCGTCCAAGCGACCAGAATCGTCTTTTCATCATTCAAGAGCGGGAAAGCGACCGTCACAGCCGGATCATTCACGTCCTTATAGTTGAGGGCAGCCTCAAAGTTCGAGATGGCAGTTGTAACTCCCGTAGAATATGGCATCACACGCACTCCTCTGTACACCATGTTCTTATCAAACAATTGCTTGAAAGCCCACCACTCAGACTCCATGAATGACGGGTAAAGCGTCTTATAATCGTTATCGAAATCGATCCAACGACCAACTCTGCCGATCGTTTTACGCCATTCTCCAGCGTAAGTCATCACAATGGCCCGACATTCCGCATTGTACTTGTCGATACCAATGTCCATAACATCCTGCTTACACTTGATTCCCAATTTCTTGTCGATCTGGTGCTCCACGGGCAATCCGTGGGTGTCCCAGCCAAAGCGACGTTCGACGGATTTTCCAGTCATCGTAGCGTAACGAGGAATGATATCCTTGATACTGGAAGCAGTAAGATGACCGTAATGAGGCGTTCCTGTAGCAAATGGAGGACCATCGTAGAAGGAGAAAGCCGGCATATCCTTGGTAATCTCGAGCGATCTGTGGAAGGCATCGATTTCATTCCAATATGCCAACACCTTTTCTTCTTCCCTTGGGAAAGAGAAATGTTCCGTCATATCTGCTGTAATTCACCTGAGTTCAAGACCTGTGTTTGCAAGAGCTAGAGGTTACTTCTTGAAGGAAGATCTGGCACACTGGCTTCAATATAGGCTAATCAGTGAAAGAAGTCCAATGACTAATGAAAAATTTGAATTCATGTTGATAATTGTGAGCGTTGAGTTTCACACGTAGTGATTTTGCAGATGCAAAAAAGAATCGTTTCTTGCATTAGCCCGGAATCGAACTGGGGGCTCGTCGATGGCAACGACGAATTTTACCACTAAACCACTAATGCTTTACGATGAATGGTTTCGGTTTCTGATCTTCATTCGGGGGTTGGGAATCTGTTTTGGCCAGGATGGAGTAGGTTATGGGTGTTAGGTGACATTCTGTATAGTTGAATCGGATTTGATGTGTATTAATATGAATGTTTGGCACCTTCTGTTGATTCAGCTGTCTTCTAACTAATTATTTGGCAGATTGGAGTGAAAACTTAATCCAATCTCAGATCAAAGCGACATTTCCATTAAGACTGGGATTTACTTTTACTAAGCTCTCGATAGTGATCTAATCTTTAGAGATATTCTGACTTAGTATACGTCTCACAATATACATAAAGCTTCCATATATCCTCTCTTAACGACCACCAACCACCGACAATTTCCTCAGGTAGCCCCCCACAGCCTCTACAGTGCCATCTCCAAGATTCTCTACCTCCATATATACGTGCCGCGAAAAACCTACATTTTTCTCAACGATGAGTGACAAGCGTCATTTGCATCAGTTGCAAGATGAGTACAACAGGTTCAAAAAGGCTCCCAAGTACGGCATGGACAGCGAAGAGTTGTACTGCGTGTGTCGTAAACCAGACACCGGGCAACTGATGGTGGCTTGTGACGGATGTGATGAATGGTTCCATTTCAAGTGTATGGATATCGACATCAAGTATAAGGAGCTGGTAAACAACTACTATTGCAAGTTCTGCGACGAATTGTTCCATAAGGGCAAGACCCTTTGGAAGAGGAAGTGTCGGTTGCCTGGCTGTTACAAGCCCGCTGCTATCAGTACCGATAAAGTGTCCAAATACTGCTGTGAGGAACACGGTGTGGAGTTTTTACAGAAATACGTCGTTGAGCCGTTTACTAAGGACGAGGCAGTCGAGCTGGGCGATGTGGGCTCGATGATTGGCACTTACGATGAGTTTGAGAAGCTTGGTCAGCTTCCCAAATGGGTTCAGGCGTCTGTGGAGACGCCAGAACTCGCCGAGTTAGCTGCCAAGGAGAAGCTATACACTAGCCAAGAGGCATATCTGGGCAAGCTGAAAGAGCGGATCAAGCTGTTGAATGAGACGATAAGCCAGAAGGCTCCCAAGAAAGTGGACATCTGTGGCTACGATGAGCGGTTGAGGAACTGGCCGGAATTTGAAAAGTCTGACGACTATAAGCGGATCATAGCAGGCGAGCTGAACACTGACAAGGTGTACGAGCAGTACTTGGAGTGCTTGGATGGAGGCGACCAAGCCAAAACGGAATTTGCAGGACTGTGTCTGGCAGACCGCAAGAAGTGCAAGCATCTGACATGGTACACGATCCAGATGGATACATTGGATTTGCAACTTGCACAAGTGACGACCAAGATGAACCTGCTACGTGAGCAGCAACGCAAAGATGCAGAGGCAAAGGCTATAGAGTCGTGGGCGTCTAGTGGTCAATAATACATTATTTACTTAATCTACTCAGTATCGGTCTCGCTGGACTCATCGATGCCCAGAGGTCTCCAGATCTCGGTAAGACCGTCCTCCGCAGTGGAAAGCACAACGTTTTCCAAGGCAGGGTGCCAGTCAGCCTCACAGAGCTTGCCCGTATGTCCACCGTGCTTAAACACGAGGCAAGGATCCGTGTAGTCGGAGTCCTTCTTCTCGTACTCTTTAACATCGAACTCACCGTCGGAGATCTTCTCGAGATCCCAGATCAGCACGGACCGGTCCACAGACGACGAAAGCAGTAAGTTGTTGTTGAATTTGAGGTTGATGATTGGACCGGTGTGGCCATATAACTGGCGAAGCGGCTTGGAGTAGTCACGCAAGTCCCAGGACTTGACGAAAGTATCGGAGGAGCCTGTGGCGAGCAATGAAGTGACAGTCGGATGAGACTCGATGGCATTAATGGAAGATCCGTCGTGCGCATGTGCAACTTCGATAACCACTTTATCGGAGCGCAGATCATGCACTTGGTAGCTTCCATCGTCACTGCCACTGGCAAACAAGTCTGCCGAAAGCCACGTCACGTCGTTGACGATACCGTTGTGTGTACTGTAAGTCTTTGCGGGTTTCTCCTGAGGCTTGTCTGCCAAGTCCCACAGCGCGATGTTGCAGTCCTCATTGGCCGACAACAAGTAACCAGGCCGGTAAGGCGACCACTCCAATCCAAAGCCTTCGCTCTTATGGAACTTGAGAGTGGACTGGTCATCCGAATGTTGGTTGAAGATGAGAACATCTCCTGTGCCCGTCTGTGTAGCGATGAGTCCAAGCTGTTCGTCGATGCGAACCTTGTTCACTTCGCCAGGATGCTTCCACTGGTGAGCCAGGTGGAGTCTCTGCTGTGTGGTGTTGGCGTCTGCCGTCAGATTCGACACAGGATACTCGCCATACTTATCGGACTCCAACGTTGGAGGAAGGTCCACGTCGTAAAGACGCAGATAGTTCTGCTCACCTCCAGTGGTGTGAGTTCCCAAGAGGAATTGAGCTCTGATAACATCGTCCGCACCGCACTTGGCGGTCTCGTACTTCTTGAGCCATTGCGCCGTAAGACTTGGCCAGGGTAACGAGTAGGTATAGATCAAGTCGTAGAGCAGGGGCGAAGTCTTTTTCCAGATCTTGAACTCCTCATTGATGAGCTTCTCACTCATCTGGTAGTGTTGAGTGATGTCGAGAGCTGATGTTAGTGATGATTCCGTAGGGCGTTGCCTACTTACCTTTACTGTCCTCTGTAGCGGCCACCATGAAGAATGGGAATAATTTGAGGCAGGAAGAAATCGGAGAAGAAAATTGTAGGGAGTGGAAAATTGGATGGAGAGAATTATAGGGAGAAATATTATACTGAGTAGAAATCAGTTAGTAGAAATAAATCAGTTAGTAGAAATCAGTTGGTAGAAATCAGTTAGTAGAAATCAGTTGGTAGAAATCAGTCAGTAGAAATCATAGTGAATCCATTTAGTAAATGAGCCAAGGAATATCTGAATTATTTACAGCTATGAATGTCTTCAAGTTAAGTTGAGCGACCAGAACAGTTCGATTGTATCGACTAATAACCAATTACAACTACTAAACACCCCACTTCACCGCAAAACCCAAGCAACATCTACTGCTTCTCACTACACTAACAGTAATTCCATGCAGTAATTCCATGCACGCACCCTACTACCAATCCTGTTAAATAGTATGCGAGTGAAACTCGGCCGAAGCTACAGTAACTCCTATGTAAACATCACCATAACATAAGCGGGAGACGCCTACCCGCTACAATTATATCCTGAGACAATCCCAGAGGAGTGAAATTTCAGTCCCTGAGCAGCCCTTTAGGTATCAATCGAGCACCCCTATCGACTCGTAATTGCACATACAAACGGCTGGCTCATCGCACTGTCACTGGCTTGAGTTATCGGATCCTCCAAGGATCCGATAATGCCAGTGCGACACCAAAACGTGATTAATCCGTGTTTTTTCACGCGTCTCATTGTTTATATTTACGGGATTGTATCGGACTGAGATAGGTCTGATGAAAGTTATAGGAACGGGGGAAACTATTTGGCTGATTTACACCTGGACTGCACGAATGTATTCCACCTCACTCGTAGGGTAATCTGGTGCAATTGCTAGTAAATCCCCCGGATAACGGTGTAAATAATGCCCCCTTAAAGTTGCCGAGGCAGATCTGCCTTTACTCAGTCGCGTGTTTATCGAACGCGTAAAGGTGAAATAAAAAAGTTTGTATAAAAACGGGCAAACTTCCCTCGTTACTACCTTCTTTATCACAAACATGTCTGCCACAGAAACACCATCGAAGGCTACCGCTAGAGCCCTATCATCGCTTGAACTTGACCAGGAGGACCAGAAGGACCTCTCTGCTAAACTGAGAGCCGCCGGTGCCGCCAAGGAGAAGTCTGCCTTGGAGGCCCGTCAGAAGAAGGCCATTGCCGAGGCCCACAAGGAGGCTGGTATCAGTGCTGACTCCGAGTATAAGAGATCGTACGAGAACTTTGACCAGCCTGAGGACTTACAGAAGATCAGATGGGCCAAGCACGACGAGTTCCTTGCACCATACAGAGAGCACCGTGAAAAGATACGTGCTCTGGAGAAGGATGAGCCTTTGCTCAAGGAGAATAAGCACCGGTTTGTCATGTTCCCTATCAAGTACAGCGACATCTGGGAGATGTACAAGAAGGCCGAGGCCTCTTTCTGGACCACCGAGGAGATCGACTTGTCTAAGGATCTGATCGACTGGAACACCAAGTTGAACGCCAACGAGAGATACTTCATCTCGCGTGTGCTCGCATTCTTCGCCGCTTCCGACGGTATCGTCGACGAGAACTTGTGCCAGAACTTCACTACTGAGGTTCAGATGCCAGAGGCCCGTGCCTTCTACGGCTTCCAGATCATGGTGGAGAACATCCACTCCGAGACTTACTCCGTGCTGATCGACACCTACATCACCGACAAAAGCGAGGCCAACTACTTGTTTGAGGCCATCGAGAACATCCCACCTATCAAGGAGAAGGCCCTCTGGGCCGTCAGATGGATGGAGAACAAGGACGCCCTTTACGCTGAGCGTCTGATCGCCTACGCTGCCATCGAAGGTATCTTCTTCTCAGGATCGTTCGCTTCGATCTTCTGGCTCAAGAAGAGAGGTCTCATGCCAGGTCTCACCTTCTCCAACGAGCTCATCTGCAGAGATGAGGGCTTGCACACCGACTTCGCCTGCTTACTCTTCTCGCACCTCGACAACACTCCAGACCCAGCCATCGTCACCAGAATCATCACCGAGGCTGTCGATATCGAGAAGTCCTTCTGGAAGGATGCCTTACCATGTTCTTTGCTCGGTATGAACTGCGACCTCATGTGCCAGTACGTCGAGTTCTGTGCTGACAGATTGCTCGCTTCCGTTGGTTGCAAGAAGGTGTACAACGTTACAAACCCATTCGACTTCATGGAGAACATCTCCCTCGCTGGTAAGACTAACTTCTTCGAGAAGCGTGTCTCCGACTACCAGAAGGCCGGTGTTATGGCCAAGGAGCAGACTGGAACCAATGAGATTTCTTTCGATGACGAATTTTAATGGATATACGGATTTATACTACACTCACTATCATCACATACATCATCAACTTGTAGGTAGATCAATCGAAAAAACTTGAGAAAAAAATTTTTAACCATGGACTTCTCCAACCAGCTCGAGCAAGTGCTTGGAGCAGTGCTGTCTCCGGACAGTGAGGCTATCAAGGCAGCCACCAAGAAGCTCAAGACTGACTACTATCCACAGGCTCAGAGTTTCCCCGCATTGGTCCAGATCTTGCAGAGTTCTTCCAACGACGGTGTCAAGCAGCTCGCAGCCGTCGAGGCCAAGAAGCTCGTGTCCAAGCAGTGGGAATCCCAGGATGAGGCATTGCGTCAACAGATGAGAGACTCCCTGTTGCAGTTTGCCTTCACCTACCCTTCTAAAAACATCCGCCACTCTACTGCGCAACTTATTGCCACTATAGCAGAACAGGACATCGAGAAAAAGCGCTGGGAGACCCTGTTGCAGACGCTCGTGTCCGGTGCTACCGACCAGAATGCCCAGACTAGAGAGATGGCCATGTTCATCATCTACTGTGTGCTGGAAAACTTCCCTTACGAGTGGCTGGAGCACTCCGAGTCGTTCCTTGACCTCTTCGCGCAGACTTTGCAAGACGCAGAGTCTCCTGAGGTGCCTGCCACGACCGTGTCGGCCATCGAGGTCATCTCCTCCTACATCGACGAGGATCCGAACTTGAAGAACAAGTTGGGTGCCAAGTTCCAGAGCTTGCTGCCTCAAATGCTGCAAGTGCTTCAACAGAGTATCCAGCAGGACGATATGGATAAGACTCGTGAGTTGTTCTCGTCTTTCAACGGGTTCATCTTGCTCGACATGCAGTTGCTTGGTGCCAGTTTCTTGCCTATCGTTGAGGCTATGGTGCAGTTGGCACTCAACACCGACCTGGACCCAGAGATCCGTGGATTTGCTTTGAAATCCATCATGCAGTGTGTCGCTTACCGTAAGAGCAAGCTGGCCGTTGCCAAGCTCGGCCCAAGCCTTGTTGAGTGTGCTTTACGTGTGTCTTGTGAGGCCGATCCTGAGGATACCGTTGCAGCCTTGGATAACGAGGACGAAGAGAATGAGAACGAGGAAGATGAGCCCGACACTTTGGCTCTGCGTCTTCTCAACACACTGGCCATTGACATGCCTCCTTCCCAGGTGGTGCAGCCTGCACTGGAGCGGATCGTCACGATGTTGCAGAGCGAGAACCCATACACGAGGAGAGCCGCTCTGTTGGCACTCGGTGTCACTGCTGAAGGTGCTCCCGACTACTTCTCTGCCAGATTGCCAAAGCTGATCCAGCTCGTTGGTGCCGGATTGAGCGACCCTTCGTTGGTTGTCCAGGCAGCTGCCCTGAGAACTCTGTCGCAACTTGGTGAAGAGCTCAAGGACGCTGTTGCTGACTTCCACTCACAGCTCATGGGCCCTATCATTGAAATTTTCGATAGCACTGATAAGATCCTCGTCTACAAGTACGCCACATACGCTCTCGACACCATAGTCGAGTATATGGGTAACGATGACGTCAAGCAGTACATGGAGCCACTCATGAACAAGCTGTTCCAGATGCTGGACCGTGCACAGTCTTCCTCGTTGAAGAGTGCTATCGTGTCTGCGATCGGTTCCGTCGCGTACGCTGCCGGTACCTCTTTCAGGCCATACTTTGAGCCATCCATCAAGTTCTTGGAGCAGTTTATTGCCAACATTGATCAGTCTGAAGGAATGACAGACGACGATATCGAGTTGCGTGCACAAACTTTTGAGAACATCTCATCGATGGCCCGTGCCGTGCGCTCGGAGGCATTTGCTCCATACGCCGAGCCTCTGATCAATGCTGCCGACAGAGCCATCAACTCCGACAATGGACGTCTTAGAGAGTCTGGTTTCGCTTTCATCTCTAACATGGCTAAGGTGTACGGGGACCAGTTTGCTGGCTACCTCGGCACGATCGTCCCTGAGATCTACAAGTGTTTGGAACAGAACGAAATTGATATCGACTTGGACGACGATGAAGAGTTGGACGAGGCCAATTTGGCCGAGAAACTCAACATCCACACCGGTGTCACCGTTGAGAAGGAGGTTGCCCTCGTCGCATTGAGCGAGTTGGCCACTGCTACCGGTGACAGCTTCAGCCCTTACGCTGAAAAGACCGTGGAAGTGCTCAAGAACCAGATCGAGGAGTCGTATGCTATCAGAGAGGCTGCACTATCTGCACTGTGGAAGCTGGTCTACTCGATGTACAAAGCTCACGGCGCCGACAATGCCACCGTTCAACAACTGATCGTTGGTGCACGCCAGACTACTGCTGAGCTTTTGCCTAACGAGTACGATATCAGCATGGTGATTGCTTGCCTGGAGAATTTGGTCGAGTACACCAAGTCTATCGGTAAAGAGGTCGTGTTTGATGTCAACGATACTGAGTCGCTGTCGTCGATCTGCGAGCAGTTGTCTTTGCTGTTGCAAGGTGGTCATATTTGTCAGGTTGAGGAAGATTCTGACGTGCCTAAGGATGAGATCGAGACTTCTGAAACTGACGCTGTCGTTTACGACTCGGCTTTGGAAGTGCTTGTGGCCCTTTCGCAAGCATTCGGTCCAGACTTTGCCAAGATCTTTGCACCTTACAAGGACATGATCGTGTCTTCTGCAAGTTCCAAGGATAAGTCGAAGCGTGTGTCGTCTCTGGGTGCACTGGCGGAGATCTCAAACAACATGGGCTCAATGAACCCATTCCAACAGGAGTTCTTGCAGTTGTTCACGGACAAGTTGGCTAATGATAAATCGACCGAGGTCCGTGGAAATGCCGCCTACGGTGTCGGTATTATCGTTGAGCATGCTAACTTTGATACCACCACCGCTTACCCTACTATCTTCACAGCATTGAACAACCTGCTGTCTAGAGCTGACAACGAGTTCAAGAACGACGAAGGTGACGAGGAATCCAAGGACGTGATCAACAGAACCTATGCTAATGCCTGTGGATGTGTCAGTAGAATGGCACTGAAGAACGAGGCAGCTACGCCGTTGGAAGCCATTTTACCATCGTTGCTCGCACACTTACCATTGCAATATGCCTTGGAAGAGAACAAGCCGGTCTTCGAACTGATCCTCAAGTTGTACCGCGAGAACAACGAGTTGATCAAGCAACAGACTCCGAAAGTGGTGGATGTGTTTGCACATGTCTTCCAAAAGGAGGCAGATAAGGAAAAGTTGATCAACGAGTCGACACTGGGCAGAGAGGAGAACTTGGATCGGTTGAATCAATTCGACTCCAAGGAGACCCGTGAGAAGGTGGTGCAGCTGCTCAAATACTTGGAGCAGCAGTACCCGGGTTTGGTCAGTGGCAAGGAGTCCCTTAAGGCTGTCATTGCATGAAAACTGTCATTTTCTAGTTTGATATAAGTACTATAGACATGAAAGTAGCGCTACTTCTTACTTCTGGCATCGGTCACCGTGTCAAGCAGGAGAGCCTCGTTGTCGAGGAGAACCTTGTTTGGACTTCTTGAAAGAATGTCGGCGATATCTTTGGCGGTCTCCAATCTCTTCAATTCAACGTAGTCGTGCGACTTTTTGATGGCATCACCGATCAGCTGAGCCGATTTAGCTTCACCCTGGGCTTTGACCACAACGGACTGTTTCTCCTGGATGGCCTTGTCGACGACGAATGCCGCCTTCTGGGCGTCCTGCTGAGCAACTTGCTTGGCCTCGACGGCCGTCGAGAACTCTGGAGAGAAAGTCATAGCAGTCAACGACACATCGTCCAAAAGGATGTTGAAGTGGGCAGCACGGCGCAGAAGATTCTCACGGACCATCCGAGACACTTTCTCACGCTGGGTGATCAGCTGGGCAGCGTTGAACTGAGCAACGACAGCTTTCAACACCTCGTTGATAATCGACGGAAGAACACGCTCATCGTAATCCTTGCCAAGAGTCCGGTGGATTGTTGGCAACGCACTCACCTCGGGACGCGACAGCACTCTGCAAGAGATGTTCACCATCTGGAGGTCCTTGGTGCCTGTCAGAGAGGCCACAGTGCGAGGTTTAGCACGGATGTCGTAGATATACGGGAACTGCAACAGTGGGATACGGATGTGCGTACCTTCTCCGATCACTTCCGGCCGAATACCATGGAGTCTGTCGTAAATGACCGCTCTTTCACCACCGTTCACGTTGTAAAGAGAGTCTTGGAGGGCAATAAATCCAAGTCCGAGCAAAACCAGTCCACCGGCTCCGGCAAAGAGCCCCTTCGGGGCCCGTGCACCGCCACCACCGCTGGTCTGCTTCCGGGCCATATCTTGGGCCTTCCGTTGCATATCTCTGGCAAACTGCTCCCAGTTTGGATTGTTCATCGTGTTGAGTTGAGTTAGGGGGGGTAAGAAAAAAAAATCTGCGGCTCCTAAAGTTTAAACCCCGATGAGCGAAATCCACCAGGCTGTTATTGATAACAAGCCTCTGACTTTGGAGGCATTGCTGGAGAAAGACCCGAAATTGGCCGTGGCAAAGGATCAAGATGGCCGTACTCCGATCCATTGGGCCGTTTCCTTCGACAGACCCGAGCTATTGGACATGCTATTGAAGGCTACAAAAGTCGATCTTGATGATCTACAGGACGACTCTGGTTGGACTCCAGTGCACATTTCTGCATCCATTGACGATCTTGATATGTTCAAGAAGCTTGTAGAGCGTGAACCGCGCCCTGATATTGACAACCGGACCGGCACAGGCCAGACGTGTCTCCATTATGCTGTGTCTAAGGGCTACAACGATATGGTGGATTACTTGATCAACGAGTGCCACGCGAGCGCCCGAATCAAGGATAAGAAGAAGCAGTATGCATTGCATCGAGCAGCTGCAACAGGGTCGATGAGGCTGGCCAGCATATTAATTAAGGCCAAGTCTCCGTTGAATGGCCAAGATATCTACGGATTCACTCCATTACATGAAGCCCTGAGCGAGGGACACGGTGATTTGGCAATCTATTTGGTCAAGGCTGGTGCTGATCCAAATATTGAGGATTTGGATGGCCAAACCCCTGCAGCAGTCGCCTTAAATGATAAAGTTCGCAAGTTCTATGAGGCCTCTCTTGCTCAGATGAGTTGAATTGGCCCCCCAGATTTAAAGGCGCCGGATCTGAAAATAAATTTTCCAGAACTAATGAGCTCTGCTGAAGAACTACAAGCCACCAAAAAGCAGAAGACCGAGTCTTCTAACGAGGAGACTTTCTTCGAGCCGGTTGGAAATGCTGTCCAGGAAGTCGATGACCCGAACGCTGTCAAGCAAACGGGTGCTTTCGACGCCCAGGGTCACCCTGTGCAAGAAGTTGAGTCTCTCTGCATGAACTGCGGTAAGAACGGTACCACGCGGATCCTGTTAACGTCGATCCCATACTTCCGTGAGACTATCATCATGTCATTTGAATGTCCACACTGTGGCCTTAAAAACTCAGAGGTGCAACCTGCCTCGGAGATTCAAATGAAAGGTTGCCGTTACCATTTGAAGATTGAGAATAAGGCCGACTTCAACAGACAAGTTATCAAGTCTGAGTCATGTACGTGCAAGTTTGTTGAGTTGGACATAGAGATACCTGCAAAGAGAGGTCAGTTGACTACCGTCGAAGGCCTATTGAAGGAGATGGTGGAAGATCTCGAGATGGATCAGCCCAAGAGGAAAGAGATACAACCTGAGATCTACGCGAAGATCGACCAGTTTATAAAGAAAGTCAATGCTGCGCTCAACTGCAAAGGGTTACCGATGAATTTCGTGGCTGATGACCCTGCTGGAAACTCCTGGGTTGAGTTTATACCCGGTGAGGCCCAGCACAAATGGTCTTGCACTCAGTATAAGCGGACCCCCGAGCAGGACCAGTCCTTGGGATTGCAACCTCAGCACGAGCAAGCAGCTGCTGCAACTGCAACGGACGAGCCTGAACTCAAGAGCAGTGGTTTCGAAGGTTTGGAGAACGAGGTGCAGACATTCCATGCCACTTGCTCTGCATGCGGTGCTCCTTGCGAGACTCATATGAAGATGGTGGACATTCCACACTTCAAGCAGGTGATTATAATGTCGACGGCATGTCAGAAGTGCGGATACAAGTCGAATGAAGTCAAAACTGGTGGTGCCATCCCAGAGAAGGGTAAGCGGATCGTGTTGAAGTGCGACGATGCCGACGACTTATCCAGAGACATCCTCAAGTCAGAGACTTGTAGCATGGAAATTCCAGAGTTGCAGCTTGACTTGACTCCCGGTACTCTTGGTGGTAGATTCACCACTCTCGAGGGACTTCTCAGAGAGGTCAGAGACGGTCTCTTTGAGAGAGTCTACACGGAGACTTCCGATTCGATGGACCCAGAGACTAAGAAGCGTTGGGACGTTTTCTTCCAGAGAATCGACGAGGCTCTCGCCGGTAAAGTCAACTTCACCGTGCTTATGGAGGACCCAATGGCTCAATCATACATTCAGAACATCTATGCTCCAGATCCAGATCCAAACATGGCCGAGGATGAGTTCGAAAGAACCCAGGAGCAGAATGACGATCTGGGTATCTCAGACATGAAGACCTGAGCGCCATGTTATATGCTAGTGTAATATTCATATATAGTAAAGATCAAACGAATGGGTTTGTCTGGAATGAACTCGTCTGGAATGGGTTCGTTGTAGAGAAGGCATCGTCGTCGTTATGATTCTGTCCAACCTCTGGGGCTGTCCATGGATCAAAGTCGGTGGGCCTTGTCTCGGTGGATCCTAATGCTCCTGACTTAAACCTCATCCGTGTAATGGTCATCTCGACTGTCGCTTGCAACTTCATGTTGTTCAGGATCTTATTGACCCTCTTCATCAGAATAGACCGTTTGATAAAATCCTCTAATGTCAGACAGGTACTATCCTTGAATCGAGAATAGAATCCAATCATTTGCAACACATCTGTGAACGCCAGAACAGGTCCATCCTCTTTCTCGATCTTATTCAGCATCGCCTCAATGTACAACCTATCGTACCTGGTGCGTCTGTCACGTGCCTTCTTGAAATCGATTCGGTTCAATGAAGACTCGAGACTATCAAAATCCAAGTCTAGATCGTACGGATCCATCGACCTGTATCTGACCCACTGTGTGGCCAGTTCTGGAACTCTCTGCTTCTCAGGGTAGACATGATATGACAGAACACCATCGAGAGAGCTCAAAAAGTTCTGGAAGTCGTCGGTCTTGATGTATCCAGACCCACAAGGGTCGAATTTGGCCCAAGCTCTCTTGAACTTGCGCAACTCATCTCTCGTGATGGCTGCGTGTGGTCCAGAGCCGTGGTAAACGTACGAAAAGTTGTTCACCACGACAGACATCAGGATGTTCAAGAAGATGTACATGGACAGCACGTTCCATGCAATGAAGAGGAAGTAAGACATGCCTTCGTTGCCGCAATCCGACATATAACTGTGATCGTTATCAGAGCACTGTGACTCCACTGCGAAATCGTTCATGATATAGTTCCAGCCCTCGCCGAAACTGCATCTGAAAAGCATCACTAGAGCCTTGGGGACGGTTCTAGCGTTGAGTGCACCCGATGTGTTGACTCCCAGCCGTGTCAGTCCGAACATCTCGTTCAGTGCCATGGCAAAGACGATGTATAGAACTCCCCATGTGTATATGATGCCCAAAAGCGATGGCAAAGATGCTGAGGCAAATCTCAGTAGTTGGTTCAAGATATCCACCCTAGGTATGATGAATAGAATGACAGCCACCAGGAAAGTCTTATCAAAGTTGGTGAAACTGGTGGTTCTTGGGATGAAGAATGATGCAAGGTTCATTGCAAAGGCTCCCGTGATGACAAACGTCCGGAATATGTTCCATTTGTTAGCGAAGAACAGTTTTGGTCCGTATGCGTACATGCCAAGCATGTTGTAAATGAGAAGACCCGATGTGGACACCGTGAAGATGGCGTATCTGATCATGTTATCTCTGTTGTTCATTGGATAAGCTTCACTGATCAGTCCCACCAGGTGCAGTAGCAGCAAGAGGTTAACGCTGCGTGAAAAGAACTTGTTCTTTCCAATCATGGCGTTATACAGTTTGAGTCTTTGGGGCGACATGTTGGAAGGGTCTGTACGACGAGATGGTTTCACCTGCTTGAGCGCTTTTTTCACCTCATACCATCCGAGTTGTTGCTCAGAGAGATAGGCAACACCTGTCTGCATCGAGTAGTTGTTGATGACCAACGAGATGAACACATTCAGGATCAAGGTGATCGAGAAGAAGTTGAACAGCACGATGAAAATGGCGTTTTGAGGAGACGCAAAAGTGCTCCGAGGATAACCGATCTTAGTGATGTCGGTGAGATTCAGAAGTAGGTCCACCCATCCTTCCAACGACACGATCTGAAACAGAGAGAAGATCGACTTTCTGATGTTGTTGAACATTAACGGTGGTTCACTGTAGGACTTGGGACTGACAACCTCCCAATTGAATGGCGTCTGAGTATACTCCATAGTACACTCCTCTAAAGTTGACACTCCATCAACGCACTCACCAAGTTTGCCTCTAAACAGGTTGAGTCCCCAGAGTGCAAATGGAATCAGCAACGAGAACGCAATGATTGCGGCAGCAAAGATCCGCTTGGCACCTGTCACGACGGCAAACTGGAAACTGTCTTTAGACGTCTTGGTGATGGTCAGAAGACGGAATCCACGCATAGCACGGATGGCTCCGATGATCGTCGAGGCATTGTAATGGTTCAATAGCTGAGAGAAGACGGTAAACCAGATCGAAAACAGCACGGCGAAGTCAATCAGGTTCCAGAACGACCGACAGTAGGCACATTCGCCGAATAGGAAGTCGTCTGCAACGATTTTGATGACGAACTCCGAAGTGAACATGAGAGCAAATCCGATATCAGAAAACAGAACCCAGTTGAATGTGTTGATGTAGTATCCGTGGGCACGTTTATACAGCGGTGTCGTGTAGCAGGATAGGATGATGATGACGACGGACGCAACAAACATGATGATCGAGAAGATATCACGGAGTCTCGGAATCGGTTTCACACCATCTGGTCGGATTCCTGTGGACGGTGCCACTATGCGTTGACAAGCTCTGCGGAAGCGGTTGTTCGGTGGGAAGATACCCAGTGATCTGTCAGTTGTGGTGGCTTTCGCTGAAGGTAATGGAACTGCATCATCTGAGCTATCAGACGAGCCGCTCGAGTTGGAGATCAAGCTATCTGTGGCCTCTTCGTGCCGCTTGTGCACCAGATTGTACAGGGCAACGGTATCATCATAGAAGGGTAGACCCTGCAGGAACTTCTTCCAGGTATGCTTGAATTTTTGCCAAGTAGTCCTTTCCTCGTGCTCCTTCTCGCCAGGCAAATCGCGCACAACCACCTTCAACTTCTCAATGAGTTGTTTGGCAGTATGTTGCTCTTCCGTGGAAGACCTCTGAATCCGTTGCCTGAGAGAGAACAGCAAGTCTGTATCCTTAGCAACCTCGGCAGACTTCTTCAACTTGTGATAGAACTGGGATATCTGTCTGTTCTTCTTCTCATTCTCTGGGACACCAATGTTATCGGTGATAATGGCAATGAAAATATTCAATATGACCACATTCGAGAAGACAAACCATGTTATCAGGTAAACGGCAGCACATATCCGAGTGAAATCGTTGGTGGCACACTGCTGTGCCAGGTACAGAATAGCAGTCCAATTCTCAGTCGAAGTGATCACATAAAGCGATAACATGACATTGGGCAGGTTCTGCAAGATGAGTTTATCTTCATCGAGGTAAGTTTCAACGGGAATGACACCCTCAAAGAGACGAGAGTATATGATTCCCAGCAGAATGATCGAGAGTACGAAAAGCAGGCAGACGTGAAGGAACGGTTTGGTTCTGAACAGCACAGATGCCCAGGCGTCTCTGATCCATTTGAATTCGATGACAACTCGGTAGAATCTGCAGATCGAGAAGACCGTGAGCCATTCCCAAGTACTAGCCAGTCTCGTATAAACAGACGGAATGTTGACGCAGACTGTCACAAATACCAGTGTGAGGTCGATGCAGTTCCTCATAGAATAGAAGAACATCTTGAGGTGCTTTCCTGGCAAGAATGCAATGATCCTGAGAATGATCTCCACCAAGAGAATGAGTGAAGTGATCACCTCCGAGTAGTAGAACTTGTCAAAGCTAATACTAGGGTTGTCTCCTGACTTGGTGCACTGGAAGATGAAGTTGAACAGGATGATCACCACAAATATGCCTCTGGTTCTGGTAACAGCACGTACGATACGTGAATGGGCCACGAATGCATTGTACTTGATGTGGTTTTCATTGATCTTGGCCTCCAATGAAGACTTTTTGATCTCGTCCTTGCGTTCCATGAGTTCCAAGTGGGCTCTGTAAGAGTTGATGATGACAGCAACGACCAAATTGAGTAGCCAGACGACCAAAAAGAAGACGGTGACCACGTAGAAGATCGAGGCGGTCAGCGACTCGCTGTCAATGGTGTAGTACATGATATCTGTGAAGGTATTTGCACTCATAATGACGAAGATCATCTCCAGAGAGTGCACCATGTTATCAAACGAGACAGTACCATCGTAAGGGTTGTTTTCAAGCACACACTTCGAATAGACGGGGCACCGATAGCCCTTAATCTGAGAGGAAGTTGCACCTCCCGCATATATCCATGGCATGGGCTCCAAGGTGTTTGGTTCTAGGTATGAACCACAGAATTGCAAGTCCTGTGTGTAAGTCTGGCTGGCATCTTTAGGGTTTGTCCAGACGCAATGGCGACGCAGAGACGTCTTGAACGACTGCACTCCAATGATAGCAAAAAAGATCCAGAAACAGAGCAGGAACAGTGTCACTTCTTTACATTGAGAGAAGGCCGCGCGCATTCCTTGCAGGCAGGCTCTAGTGCCATGTGTAATGTTGAAAAGACGGACGATCTTAAGGCACATGAGAGACCGGAACAGCGGCAGTTCGTGTTTGATATCGTACCCGGACATGGATAGTCCAAAGGAGATCCAGAACGAGATCACAGACACAGCGTCAACTCTGTTCCAACTGGTAAACAGGTATGGTTTATGTTTTGGAGTCTTGTTTGGGGTCGTTTCGTCCAGTTTAGGGTGCTTCCCCTTCATTCTGTCGACAATTTGCGTGTAGAAGTCGGATATGGCGTGCCCCCAGACACCATAGGCGATACATTTGAGAACCATCTCGCACGAGTAGATGATGTAGAAGCCAGCAAGAACCCAGTCAATTATAGTGTAGTGTCCGACGATCATATACTGGGTGGATGCGCGCCATTCCTGGAACGCAAGCATGGCCGTCTGGATCACAATCAGTGTAGTCATGAATTGGCTGAAGTAAGACGCAGACACAATCTTGTAGCATGACTTTCTGAATGGGTTGTCAGCGCTGAACAATCCCAGGGACTTGCCGTACAGCAATGGCCCGTCAGGGGCCGACTTTTCATTCTTATCGCTGAACGGGTTCTGCGGAGGAATCTCTTCGCTGTGTAACGACGATCCAGAGCTCTGTCCTGTGTCAAAGACATCATACTGATCCTCAGCATCTTCTTCCAGCTCAGTATTGATCTGGTCACGAGTCTCGGCCTCGTCCTCACTCTGTAAAACGTCACCAGCATTCTGACCAACATCTAATCCATACACGTCATGGTCGCTATCGATGCTGGAATCGGACGTTGACGACGAATCCGTGTCTATATCTCCATTGATATTCTCGGAGATCGTCTTGAATATGCCTTTGAATGCATCCTTGGTGCTCTTGGGCGATGGCGGCGCCGTCGTAGGCGTGGTGGTAATCACAGGTACTTTCAACTCATGACGAGTCGTATGTGATGACTTTCTGCTCAAGTCTTGCAATGGGATACCTTCTTCAAGATCTGGTGGCCTTGTGAACGAATGGTCATCATCTCGTTGAGTCTTGCGACGTCTCAAACCATTGGAAGGCATCCAAACTCCGTCTTGAACATCAGAATCGCCCAAGGCCAGATCGATACAGTCGGATATCTCCAGTTGTAGATCATCCGACTCTGTGTCTGTATCATAGGCACTCAACGATGATTGTGAGAGGGATCCACGTGGTGATCCATACACGTTTCGTGGGCCCGGTAGAGTAGGTGAGTATGCTGTATTGGTGCCAAGGGGCCGATAGGGGGTTGATCTGGCATCTAACGTTGTATTCAGGACAGGCAACGACTCCAGGTGTTGTTGGGACGAACCTTGGATCACTTCATGGTCATGTTGGTCCGATACGTCACTGTCCGAGTCGCTCTTCGAGACGAAGATCGCAGGGACTGTGACTTCATTTACCATGATAGAAGATGAGTTGAGTGAAATTCTGCTATATTTAGTAAGGGGAAATTAGTAGGGACTAGGATAGGGAGTGAGAATTTGGTGGTTGTTTAGGATGGTTAAAGTACGGCGTGGTTAGGCTGGTACAGCTGTCAGGGTAGTAGAGCCGTCAGATTAGTAGACCTCTCAGACTGGTAGTTGTCTTATTCATTATTGAAGTTATGTAGAAAAACGGCCCTCTCCTGGGCTTTATAGTCGATCTTGAGCCTGTGGGTGGCCCTTAGGTGTCAGAGTCTTCACTAGACACAGACGAATCAGACATCCGTCTCTCCCTATTCTCAGCATAGTATGAGTAAGGAATATTGGTCAAGTTAGGGGTGGTTCCAGAAAGCTTCTTAGGAACATAGTTCTTGAACTTCTCCTGAGGTGTGACACTCTCAGCAGCAGAGTTGTAAGAGCCCGTGTTGAGCATGTTGGTTCCGGAGTTGGAGTTGTTTCCACGGTCGTAAAGCCAGCGGTCGATAAATGAAGACATTGGTTAGTTTATTAGCAAGTTATTGTGGGGACCGACAGGCGGCGAGCCCTCCTTTATATACAGTTTGGTGGCTTGGTAATCAGAGTGACGACTCCCCACTCTGAAAAAAGCTTCCCCGCAAAAATGACCAGAATGGGCCAGATTTCGTCACCATCGGTAACTACTTAGTCAGCAACTCGGAGCTCGGAGTTTCACTTTTATCTGCCGGTCCCTGGTGGCACACCCGCTGTGTTCGTTATAAAAGCTGCACCTATTAAGCACCAGGCTCATTTGGCAGCACCGGACCCGGATTCTTTCTTCTGCTTGGCGATCTTCGCCTGGATGAACTTGTCACGTTCCTCGTCGACGCACTCCTTCGTACGACGTTTGTCTATGCAATCACGCATGGCCCGACTCTCGTGGCGGCACTTGAACCAGACTCCAAAGCCGGCGCTGTGCTCACAGAGCTCAAAGGCGTGAACTTCTTCGGAACAGTGCTTCCAGGCATTCTCACGCCAGTTCAGAAACACCTCTTTCTCCTCACGTGGGTTTAAAACCCACACGGGCAGCTCCGTAGCCTCTGTAGACTCTGTAGGCTCCTCGTTAGAACCCATATTTGACGTCGAGTGATGGATGATTTCGTGGAAAAAAAAAATAGAATAAGCAGCGGGCCCCCTTTTTTTCGTCTCGTCTCTGTTTACTTAGTACACCCAACTAGATAGCTATGGATTCTATGGATTCTGCCGTCTCCGAGACCTTGGCAGGGTTCAACATCAACAATGACCTGAATGTTCTGGATCATCTGGGCGATCAGTTGAAGGATATGGACCGGCGTCGTCGGAGAGAGCTCGATACACAACAATCGCGTATAGATGGGCTCAAGAGGCAGCTGGCCACACAGAACAGGATGTTGGAGCAGCTACGAACGTCCGAGAAGTTGAAGCAGGCCAAAAAAGACCTGATGGTGTCTGAGGACGAGATGTTTAAGGTAGCCAACGCGTTGACCGCGTCCAATATGGAGGTGAACTCGCTCAAGTTGACATATAACCAGGATCTGAAGCGGCTGGATGAATTGGACCAGCAATTACAGACGTTACGTGATAGAAGTGATGATGCCGACCTCGTGGAGTCTGTTGACAGGGCCAAGATGATCAAAGTCAAGCTGTATGAGTCGTTGGGAGTGAAAGGTGATCCAGAGCACAAGCAGGTTCTTGTACTGAACAAGGGTGCCAATAAGACGAGGGTATTGAAGTTGGACGATCGGTACAGTGCGTACTTTGTGAGCAACTATGTTTGGGACAATCTATAGGTGGCGGTGGTGGTGGTGTAGTTTGCACACTCTCCATCCCCTTTCGCTGCCTCAAATTGTTTACTACTCTCGCTTAACGCTACTTCCCGCCTACTTCAGCTGCTACTCACCGCTCACAGCTCGCAGCTCACCATCGCCATCGCCATCGCTATCCAATCATTATATTATGTACATGTTAAAAGTTGTCCGGGTTGTTTCTCAACGAAAGCTTCGTCCAATGTGGAACGAAATGCGCCCCCTTCCTGTATCCGCGTGCGTGCTTGTTAAACACTGTATATTTGTCCCTTGGTGCCATCTCCGACTCCTTTGGGAACGAATACTTCAAGTGATCCGTCCGCTTCGTACTCATTCCGTTTGCCTTCAACCCCTCGAACAGATTGTCGATATTTTGGTCAACCATCTGCATCCGACGACGCTGCCTGTGCTTCTGCATCGACGACAGTCTCCACGGCCGCTTCCAAAGCAATCCTCCCAGGCTAACTGGTGATTGTCTAAAGGCACCAAACATGGTCGATACTGAAAATTGAAAACTTTTCGAAGAAACCCAGAGCTCCCCAGATACTCTAAAATTTCCAACGGCTCAAAATCTCTATCTACCTTACATACTGCACAACTGCTGCTTCTTGCCCGATCATACGTCCCAGAATGAGCTCAGAAGAAAAGACCCTTAAGCCGGTCAGGCCCAAGCACGATTCCATATATCATGGGATCATCATCAAGGTATTGCTGGCAATTGCCTTATTTGCAGGCATCTACTTCTCTGTCCAGAAAAAGGGATATCAGGAGTATCAACCTGAGATCCGGAACAGTTTCACGGATGTTGACGAGGAAAAACTGTGTGTGATTCCACCCAAGATCGCCATTGACGACGCAATCACCAAAAAGATCCTGTTTGACCCAGTCTTCGGTAACAGGTCGGCAATCCGTCTTTCCAAGTCGGTCCAGGTCGACACCGCCATTGGAGACGACGAGATTGACCCTGCCAAGTTTGTCAGATTCCACCAGTATCTTGAGTCGGAGTTCCCTCTCGTGTATAAGCATGCTCAGGTGACTAAGATCAACACTTTCGGTCTACTGTTTGAGTTCCCTGGTACCAATGCAGACCTCAAACCACTGCTATTCATGGGCCACCAGGACACCGTCAAGCTTGGAGATGTCAACCAGTGGACGCATGCTCCATTTGGAGGCGAGATCTCTGACGGTCATGTGTGGGGACGTGGTGCTTCTGATTGCAAGAACTTGTTGATCGCGCTGATGGAGATTGCCGACCTTCTCGTTCAAGAGGATTTCAAACATGAAAGAGGATTCATCTTTGCATTTGGATTCGACGAGGAAAGCGAAGGACTTCAAGGTGCCAGCAAGATCGCTCAGCATCTGGTTGAAAAGTACGGGCCTGACTCGATCGAAAGCATCTTCGATGAGGGACTCAACTTCTACACGAACATGTTTGGATCTGATGCCTTGATGATTGCCACCGCTGAGAAAGGTCACGCCGATTTGATTGTCGATGCCGTTGGTGTGGGAGGACATTCGTCGATGCCTCCTTCTCATACTTCCATTGGACTTCTTTCCAAGTTCCTTTCCATCTACGAGGAAAAGTCGTATCCTGTGGACATCGGCCCTGAACACCCTATCTATGATCTTGGAGAGTGTGTTGGAAAATACGGACAACTTTCCGAGTTGGAGAAGGAAGCTCTGATCCATGCCCGCCACAACCGTGCTGCCCGCGAACTTTCCATCAAGGTGTTCGGTCGTAACACCTTCACCAAGTTTGCCATAATGACATCGCAAGCAATCGACGTGATCCTTGGTGGTGACAAGGCCAACTCTCTGCCAAGAAGCTCCAGCGCTCTCATCAACCATCGCTTCGCTATTGGTGAAGACGTCAACAATCTGTTCGATAAGGCAACCGTTGTCGGTGAGAAGGCAGCCAAAGCACTCGATTGTGGTCTTATCGTGAACGGCACAGAACTTATTCCTGCCACTGCTGTCGGTTTCTTAAACATCACTGTTGATATGGAAACCTACCGCGCCCCTGCTCCCGTGTCTCCAGCCCACGATCATGTTTGGAACCAGTACATTGGACTCGCTAGAACCCTGTACCAGGACTACGTCTTCCCTGAAAAGTACGCCGACGGCCAGGAGCTGTACGCTGTGCCGATTGCAACCACCGGCTCTACCGACACCTACTATTACTGGGCACTATCAAAGCGTATCTACCGGTCCCAACCTGGTCTGTTCAGTCCTAGTTTCGGGCTTCACGATATCGATGAAAACATCCCAATGAGCGTCCATTTGGAGACTGTTGCATTCTACTATCATTACATTAAGCAGTTTGCAGCCTAGGAGCTCACTACGTTAAGAAACTCTAAAATATTTTTAAATCAATCCCATCCATCCACCTATAACACCCCCAAATACTTTTCCCATTTACTCCACGACACATGGCCCGATCGCCTTCGAATTAACGTGGAATAGTGCGTTTGGCCGAGTGGTTAAGGCGTTACGTTTAGGCCGTGATATCGTCAGATGCGAGAGTTCGAACCTCTCAGCGCACAATTTCTTTTTTTTGGCTGGTGTGCGAATGGTTTTTTCATCTGCTGTTGCTTGAATCATTTTTTCGCCATCCTCCTCTGTTGATCTTGAAGCTGTGGGTCTCGGTGATTGTCGTTCCTTAGACACCGCTTACGGTTGCATCCAATCCTTTAATGAATAACCAGGATAATTACTTGAATTTTACGCCGGTTGGGCGGTCTGGCGATGGACAGACGCCCTACCATCAACAGCAGCAAAAGCAACAGCAACAGGCCCAAACAACGATTCGTACGCAGGGCCCATCGCCTCGCACGTTACACGTGGCACACCGGAGATCTCCGAGCGAACTCACAACACTAATGCTGGAGCAATTGAACTTGCAACGGCAGCTGGAGGTTGTGCAAGCTCAGCAGCAGCAGATTCTTCAGCAACAGCAACAGCAACAGCTGTCTACACAGGCAGCTGGATCGGCCGGATCCCTGGCTGATACCCAGCTTTCACTGCAGGCTTTATCATTGGGGGCTCCCGTGTCGCAGTCGCCTCGCACATCGCCTTCGCCCCGGTTGTCTCCTCATCATCGCCGAAGCTCGTCATCAGATGACGTCTATGACAGTGGCGGAAGTGTCTACTCGTCTTCTTCACAGCGTGGCCACCGGCGCTCGCAATCGTCTGCATCTTCACGCCAGCAGGCCATCGGTCACAGCCGCCGGCACTCCCTGGGACTATCAGAAGCCCGGAGAGCCGCTGCCGAGGCGCAAGCTCAGCGTGGACTCTCGCCATCGCGGGGCAACTTACTGCAACAGCAGCCGCAGCAACAGCAGCCGCTCCCACAGACTAAATCGCTGGCTCCGCCATCGTTCAAATTTCCGGCCTCTCCTACCGGGTCAGGCAATGGCTCCAACATGGGTGGTAACGAGGGCGGCCACAGACGAACCCGGTCGGCGTTCCCGTCGGTCGAACGTTCACCTCAGCGCGGATTCCAGTTCCCTGCTAGAGACACGGATCTGTTGGCTCCACCCCAGCCAAACTATCGCTCCAACAACGGTGGCTACCACAGGCAAACTGGGTCCGACTTCACGCCCGGTCACTCTCGCAATAAGAGTTCGTACGGTGGCTCTACCTCGTCTATCACACAGTTCCAGAGCGGCCGCAAGTCACTTTTCGCCCCTTACCTGCCGCAGAATTCTCTGCCTGAACTGATCGCAGATGGCCGTCTCGTCACTGGTACACTGCGTGTCAACAAGAAGAACCGGTCCGATGCCTACGTGTCCTCAGATGATGGCACGCTCGATTCTGATATCTTCATCTGCGGTTCCAAGGACCGCAACCGTGCCCTCGAAGGAGACATTGTGGCCGTCGAGTTGCTTGTGGTCGATGAAGTGTGGTCTTCCAAGCGGGAGAAAGAGGAGAAGAAGCGCAAGAAGGACCGCAACTACGGCAACAACTTTGCTGCCGATGGAAATGCTGATGTTCACAACGATGCCAGCACTGGCAAAGGTGCCGGTGGCTCACTCAGCCGTCGTGGCTCTCTCAAACAGAGACCTACACAGAAAAAGAATGACGACGTTGAAGTGGAAGGCCAGTCGCTCTTGCTCACCGAAGAGGAAGAGATCAGCGATGAGCAGAAGCCTCTGTATGCTGGACACATTGTGGCTGTGATCGACAGAATCCCGGGCCAGTTGTTCTCTGGTACTTTGGGTCTGTTGAGGCCATCACAGGCTTCCAAAGATAAGAAGGACAATAAGGACGGTAAGCGTGCGCATCCAAAGATTGTCTGGTTCAAGCCCACCGATAAGAAGGTTCCACTTATTGCCATCCCTACTGAGCAAGCTCCACGTGATTTCGTCGAACACCACGACAAGTATGCGAACCAGATCTTTGTGGCAAGTATCAAGCGTTGGCCGATCACCTCTTTGCATCCATTCGGTACGCTTGTTTCCCAGCTTGGCTCCATGGACAACCCACAGGTGGAAGTTTGCAGCATTCTCAGAGACAACAATTTTCAAGGCGACGAGTACGTTGACCGCCCAGAATACTACCTTTCGGAATTGTCTGCCTTTGACGGTACCGGACGTAGAGACCTTGGCTCAGAGTATGTGCTTGCCTTTTCTGAGAACGGCAAACACTCTGACCATGCCGTCCACGTTAAAGTCGTGAGTCCTTCCCGCATAGAGCTCGGTATACATATTGCAGATGTCGCCCACTATGTTCTCAGAGACTCGGAGCTAGATAAGCGTGCCCGCCAGCGCAGCCATGGCGTCTTCCTTCCACAGAGTTCCGTCGGGCTCTTCCCAGATGAGGTGGCAGAAACCATCTCGTTCAAGGCTGGCCGTCCTCAGTTGGCATTGTCTGTCATATTTGAGATCGATTCTTCCTCTTTCGAGTTCTCCGACGTTTGGATGGGTGAGACTGTTGTCACACCCGCACAGAGAGTCACCTATGCGGAAGTTGATAAGATGCTCTCGGATCCATCGCAGGCGGCCAATTCTGCCACTGCTGGATACGTTGCCACACTGGAACTAATCTCCGCCAGACTTCGCAAGAAGCGACTCGGTGATACTGAATTGGATGCACATGTCATGCTACCTCTGCTCTACCAGCTCGACGACGAGACTGTTCGCCCAACACTCAATATTTATGAGGCTGCTCCGTCTGTGTCTCTCGTGAGTGAACTGTTCCATGCAGTCAACTCTGCTGTCGCTCAGCGTACCCACTCTGGAATCGGCTCAAGAGCCTTGCTCAGAAAGTATCCGATGCCACCAATGGCCAAGTTCGAGACGTATGTCTCGAAAGTTCGCCAGTTGGGTATCGACATCGATACCACCAATGGTGCCACTTTCCATGACTCGCTCTTGCGGATATCGGATCCTGTCAAGCGAGGTGTGGCTGAGACCCTCTTGGCGAAGTGTATGCCGAAGGGTAAGTACGTTGTTGCTGGCCAGGCCAACCAGTCTGTGGGCCACTACCTGTTCAATTCCGCATCATATACCAACTTCACGTCTCCTATGAGACGATACACAGACTTGGTGGTGGCTCGCCAACTTAAGGCTGTCCTTTCTGGAAGAGCAGACTGGTTCCCAGAGTCGGCCGACACTTTGAAAGTCATCTGCGAATACTGCAACTTCAAGAAGGACTGTGCCAGGAGTGCCCAAGAGCAGGCAATCCACCTGCTGCTTTGCCAGGCAGTGCATGACATGAGCCGCGACGTCGGTCAAGTGCTGTGCACCGGTGTCGTTTTGCAAGTTTACGAGTCGGCCTTTGACGTTTACTTACCAGAGTTTGGTATCGAGAAACGAGTTCATGGTGACCAGCTGCCTCTCAGAAAGGCAGAGTACGACAAGGCAAAGGGTACTCTTTCATTGTACTGGGAGCCTGGCGCCGACTCTGCTACCTACGTTCCTGAGGATGAGAATGGCGCTTTGTCTTACCGTGCCTCCATCAAGAACAAGTACAGAGCACCTATCAAGCAGGCTGCTGAACAACAAGAAAAAGCCATTGCTGATGGTGATTTGGTGACACCTGCCATGAAGAGCCGTCTCGCACAGATGGGATTGCATGCTCCGGAGCTCAGTATGGCTCCTGGCAACAACACACTCGAGGGTTACTTGAAACTTTGCGATACACGTGTGGATGGCGATGATCACATTCAAAGCGTGAAAGTGCTCGACAAAGTTCCAATACTGCTGCGTGCTGAGATCGGTATGGCTCTGCCATGTCTGACTGTCCGCACAGCTAATCCGTTCTAACAATCATGATTTCTTTTCGATATATCTATATATATATATACATTCATCTCTGTTCACCTCTGGCTCTTCTCAGAGTTCCAAGGATACTACCACGTGGTTGCTGATGTCTGAAAGACGACTGCGTACGCTCCAATATGGTGCGTTGGTCCAGTGTGAAGTTCTCGCTGTATTGGTTTTCCTCGGCGGAGTCATCGACGATGTTCTCCGTGCTCTTCTCCAGTAAGAACTTGATCGAGTTGTACCAGATATTATGTCTCTGTCTAGTAGGACAGGTGATCTTCACAGACTGCCGGTCGTTACCCGAGATTATGATCGACTTGTGATACAATCCAGGAGGCAGCGGGTTGTTGTCATCGACAGAACGAACTTTGGCAATGGCCAAAGCACGCACCTTATTCTCAGAAGGATCGCATAGTGATGGGTTTGTAGCCGACCAGTACAGTGTCAAACTGTAAGGATGGATCCAGAAATAGCGCTCGTGACGACTCTCCGACACTGACGAGAATGGTCCCATCTTACGGTAGTACTTGAAGAGGTACTCACCAATAATGGTCTGCGTGATAGCAGCAATCATCTCCTGCTTCGTGGTAATCACCGTATTGAACGTGTGCAAAGAGTAGCTATCGAGCTGGCTGGCCTTCTGTTTCAACTGGGCAAGCGCAAAGGCAGGAGAGTTCTCAGGAGCGGCATTGGTGGCCCGTGGCACGTTGGCCACTGTACCGGGAGCAGAACTCTGGATACTCGACATATCCATAGTCGACACTGCCATCTGTGGACCTTGTGACTCCTTACCCTTGTGGGTCTTGCACCACTCATGAGACTTGATCAGCTTGGTGTAGTAACTTGATGGAACCACCATCACGTTGGTTGGATCAGGGTGTCTGCAAACAGTGGTTGGCACGAACTGTGAATCTGGAATACAGATCAAGTTGTGGTCGCGAGCACTGGCAGCCAAGTCTTCTGCAGTGGCCGGTTGTCTCTTCTTCAACTCGCTCAGTTCGGAAGTTGGAACCAGTGCAAGGTCCAAAGAGGCCGCAAGTGTGGCCAGGTTCGAAGCAGACACGTTGGATGGCTGGTGAGATAAGCTGGACGGCTGGTGAGACATACGGCTGAACACTGGCGATTGAAGACCAATGCTGTTGCTTCTGTATGTACCGCTGTCGGGACCTCTTGCCTCTGCAATTTCGGCAGTGCCAATCGTGGTGGTGTCGATATCGTCCATCGGGACGAGTGTGTAACCCATTCTAGAAGCCTGTTCACGCAGACGCGTCTCCGTCGTCTCTGTCGTCTCTGTGATGTCGCCAGGTTCCTCAAAGTTGAGTTCTTGGCTGGAACCTCTCTGGCTGCTCACTGCATCCTCATAGTCGCTAACATCAGTCGAAGATCCTGGACCACCCGTTGTTGGGATGGACCTGGTCGTGTAACCAGCCATTGGCGCTGTCTCTCCTGGAGCTGTTATCGTGTAGCCCATAGCTTCGAGCTTCTGGGCCATCTGATCCGGCCGTAACCGCAGTCTTTGCAATTCTCTCTCCTGCATCTGGCACTCCCGCATGGCAGCATCATAGTCTGTCTTGGCGACAAATTCAGGTTCCTTCTTCGGCACCTCGATCTTGGCCTCAAGCTGTGTCACTTCTGCAGACTCTGTTGCTAGAGACTCCTTCAACTGGCGGATTTCTTCATCCTTCTGATCAAGAATAGGAACATAGTCGGCAACGTAATTGTCGAGCTGCTTGCTGAGTTGCTCGCAGTTTTGCTCCTTCGTGGAGATCTCGTCCTTCAATTGAGACTTCTTGCCCTTTCCGCCAGCTTCTTCGGCCTCCTTCTTATTAGATGCAATGTATGCTTCTAGGACTTGCAATGCACTCGACTTGTTGACCAGTGCGATGGAAACCTGGTCGTACATTTCCTTCTTCTCTGCAGACTCTGGTGAGTTCTGCAACTCCTTGTAAGCCTGGACCTTTTCGGCCTCTAGATTCTCCTTTTCCACTTGCAACTGGCGTCTCTTCATATCCAGTTGTTGGTCGACCTGGGAGATCTGTTTCAAAGAACGACGTTTGCCCGACTTGTGTTGAGTCTGGCCAAGCTCTGACTTGAGCAATGCCAGCGAATGTCTCTCATCGGCAAGCTGCTTTCTGATTGTGGCGATCTTGGCCAATTTCTCGTCGGAACCCTCCACGGCTTCACCACCTTCCATGCATTCACGAAGTGTGGCAAGTTCCTTCTCCTTAGTTTGCAACTCTTTCTGCATGACGGCAACATTCTTCGATTTCACCTTCAAAGACTTCTTCACGTCGGCCATGTCCTCGATAGGCTCCTCGCTGACCTGGCTGGATGCCTCTTCGTCATCCTCTTCGTCAGAGTCATTTGTATCCTTCAAGTCAAGATACTCACCCATAGTGAGACTCTTGAGTCCGAGTTTGGATGCGGCATTTTGCACATAGTCTATGGTTGGAGCCTCGTAGCACGAGGCCATCTGCCTCTCAGAGGCAGCAGCACTCTGCAAAGTAGTGAGACCATCGGTGTTACCTCTGGTCAACTGGTCCGCAGCAGTCGTGAAGTCTCCTCCCAAGACACGCAAAGAGCGCAGCACTTCGTTGAATTCGTTGTTGGAGACAGGCAGTTGGCTCTTTTGAAGTTTCTGTTTCTCCTCGACCAATTCATCGTAGTCGGTGGCATCAACAGCCTTGTAACCTTGAGCGTTCAATTTGGCGATCAGGAAGTCCATTGATGGCATGGCCATTCTGTCGGAAGCATCCCTCATTTGGTTGTACTTGGATTTGTCCACCAACACCTTACCTTCGTCTTTAGCTCTAGCAGACAAATCAAGTTCCTTCAACTCGTTCGAGTCCGACACTAGCTGGTGATACTCCTCTGCAGAAACCACCTGAGCTCCCAAGAGTCCTGCCTTGGATTGCAAGTATGTGATGTCAGGAGAGTCCATGGATTGCTTCATCTGAGAAATCTCCTTCTGAGACTGTTCAAGGTCGGAGCTGTGCTTGTCGACAAGTTGAGATCTCTCAGCAAGCTGGCCATTAAGTTCGGCAATCTTCTGGGACTTGTCGGCAAGCAACTGTTCGTTGGCAGCAGATTGAGCAGAGATACGATCCAATTGGGTCTTGGTCTCTTGCACACTTGCTTCGCTCTGTTGTAACTTTGCAGTCAAGTCCTTGATCTGGACTTCATCGCTCTCTGCAGCTGCTGACTTGTCAGACAGCTGTTTCTGTAATGATGCATATGCCGTTGCTGTGATAGCTGTAAGTCCCAGAGCAGCACATTGTTTGGTTAAATAGCCTGAATCCTTCGTGGAAGAGTTCAGCTCGACAATCTGCTGTTTCTGAGACTCCAACTGTTTCTGTTGAGTGGCCGACTGTTCCTTCAGTTGCTTGTACTCGGAATCTGGCACTGCCACAAGGCCGTAGGCGGACAGCTTTGACTTGACGTAGTCCTCGTTTGGAGAAGCATGCTCGGATTCGAGTTGCTTGAGAGAGGCATTTGCCTGGTCCAACTGTGTGGTCTTTTGCTTCAACTCTTCAGACACCTTGGTGAGGCTTTCGGAGGTGGTTTGCAATTCGATGTTCTTGGATTCGAGCTCGGCAGACTTTGTCTGGATCTCCTTGCTCTTGATTCCATGAGCTTCGGTCACAGAGGAGAGTTCCGTAGTAAGAGCCTGGATCTGCTTTTCAGATGCGGCGGCCTCCTGGTCTCTGATAGACAGCTGTTGCTCCAAAGCGTTCAATTTATCATTGAGCTCCTTGGCCTGTTTCTCGGAAGACTCCTTCTCAGATGTTGGAACAGCCACAAGACCTTTCTCTGCACTCTTCTGCTTCAAGTATTCGACGTCATCGTATTTCTTCTGTTGAATTGTCAGAGTCTGTACTTGAGATTCGCTTTCCAAGAGCTGTTCACGGAGTTTCTGCATCTGTTCGTCCTGTAACTTGATAGTTGGATCGGACTCTTTCTGGGCGAGGCGTTCTTTAACGTCGTCGAGTTCGAGACTCTTGGAGTTAAGTTGTTGCTTTAATGTAGCCACTTCAGAATCACGCTGTTCCACCAGAGTGGTCTGGTCACTGACATTCTTCTCGAGAGCCTGTTTGTCCTTAGTCGAGATCGATGTAAAGCCAAGCGCAGCAAGGCCCGCAGTAAGGTAGTCGATCGTTGGCTTCTTGTATGAGGCTTGAACAGACGACAGTTCCTTCTCACTAGACTCCAAGGCAGCCTTGGTGGATGCGAGCTCTGCAGAGGTGGAGGCGTTGGCCTTTTCGGAGGCGTCCAGTTTCTCCTTCAAAGAGTCCAGCTCCTTTGCAGTAGAATCATACTTCTCCTTTGGCACTGCAACAAGTTCAATCTCTGCACTCTTGGCCTGGATGTAAGCAGCGTCAGGATTCTCATGCTTGGACTGGATATCGCTGTAGTTTGCAGTGATATCGGCAAGCTGCTTCTTGGTATTCTCATACTCCTCCTGCTTGACAAACAGACTCTTTTCAAGAGCATCGATTTCAGAGGTCTTGGCCTCTTTGGTGGCGGTAAGCTCGTTTTCGGCCCTCTCCAAAGCGGCAATCTTGATCTCAAACTCTTGCTGGATACCAGCCAAGGCAGCGTTTCTCTGTTGGAGGTCACCGTTGGCAGCATCTAGAGCCTTCTGTGTAGGTGCCAATTGCTCACTCTGGTCCTTTAGTTGCTTATGCTCGTCCACGGAAATGGTGGTCAAGCCGAGCAATGCACTCTTGGACTGGAGATACTTCTCATCGGGCGATTCGTGGGACTGTTGCAAGTCATTGAGTTGTTTCTGGACATCAGTGAGTTGCCTGTTGGAAGTTCCCAGCTGTTGACGCAGGGAAGCCACCTCAGAACTGGACTCCTTGAGTTGCTTCTGCAAGTCTGTGACCATTGCCGAAGAGTCTCTGTGGGCATCTCTGGCGGCCTCCAGTTGAGAGTTGGTCGTGGTGAGCTGCTTTTCGGTAGACTCCAATTTGGATTCGATGGCAGAGAGTTTCTTCTGTGCGCCGCTGAGCTGGCCCTGTGTCTTGGACAGTTCGTCCTTGTGGGTCTTGAGAGCATCTTTGACCTCATTATGGTCCTTGACCTGCTGTTGGAGATCGGTGTTGTCCTTGGTGCTCTGATCGAGCACTTTCTGCAACGCAATGAATTCAGAGTTCTTACCGCTCACCTCCAACTGGACAGAGGCCAACTCGTTCTTAGTTTCCTTGACCTGCTCTTCGAGTTCGTCGCGCTCTTCATTAGTCATGGCTGTGTAGCCTTGCTTGGAGAGCTGGGATTTCAAGAAGGCCACGCTGCTGAGTGAGGCATCTTTCTCTGCAACCTGCTTTTCCAAGGAAGAAACCTTCGCCTGGCGTTCCTCGTTCTCCTCGGTTGAAACGGTGAGCAGGCCATAGTTGCCAGCGGCCTGGAGAACGAAATCGAGGTCTGGATGGTCGACAGTGGCCTTGGCAGCCTTGAGTTGTTCATATTCTGGAGCAGGAACGATCTGGACGTCGCCGGAGACGTTGGCAATATGTTCATCTTCGACATCGTCGTCCGATTCGACAAGGGAACGGGATCTGTCGGCGGGAGGGCCGGTCGGTGTGAAGAGACGACGACGGACACCGGACAAGCCAGGAGCCACAACGGACTCTTGACGGGTATGAACGACATAACTGCGCAGACGCTGGATAGTCGAGATTGCGTGGCGCAGATTGGCCTCGAGAGTTTCGCGCTCGAGCTGGTCAACAGGAAGATCGGACTTTTCAGCGGGCTCTGGAGCAAACAGAATGCTGTCGTTGTCATCAAAGGTGACGTCCTCGTTGTCGCCAACTTCCTTAACCAAGTCGGAGAAGTCAATTCTCTTGATGGTGACCTGGGCATCCTTGAGCTCCTGCACCTGTTTGGAAAGAGCATCGTTTTCGTCGTTGAGATCGGTGTTGCTCTGAGTGAGGTTCTTGACTCTTTCGGACAATTCGCTGACTTTCGATGCAGCAAGAGAGTCCTGCTGTTGCTTCTGGGCCTGGCTGGTCTCGAGATCAGAGCTCAACTCGCCCAGTTGCGACTTGGTCAGCTTGGTAGAGGCTTTCAGTTGATCTATGGCGACATTGGCCTTCTGGAGGTCCTCCTTGGTGTCGTCGAGCTCGGACTCGAGCTCCCAGACTCTGTTTTCAGTCTCCTCCTCCTTCTCGGTCAGTTTCTTGTTCATCACATTGAGGTTGGCCGTCTGGATTTGCAACGATTGCTTCTCGTTGTTGAGTTTCAGGATTTCAGCCTTGCACTTCTTATTTTCGTACGCAAGCCGTCTGGATTCGACGAGGAGGCCATCGCTCAAGTCGGAGAGGAAATCGACTCTTCCAGGAGAATTTGTGGACACGTCTGGCTTTGCCACATCGCTTGGGGTTCTTCTGGCTGTGCGGAGAGCCCTGGAACGGCGGGATGATGGAGAAGAAGCGTCGGAATCAGGTGAAAGAGCGAGTGGGTTCGATCTGGACGGAGTGTTGGTAAACCGCTTCTGGAGCTCGTTTAACTGGGACTGAATGTCCGCAGACGATCCAGCATCCGATTGAGACGCCGGCAATGGTGAGTTGTCGCGGCTCTTTGACATTGGAACCGGTGGTTTCTCAACTGTTTATTCGAGTGGTGAGATCGAGTGTGGGAAAAAAGTGAGTCGACTGAAAAAATATCAACTCTACCTGGAGCAAGTCTGGACACGCTAGAATGCTTCGTTTAAGAAAGATGCAGAAGGAGCGCGCCGGCTCCGGATCGCAGCCTTCGGTTTCTGTTGCGTTTGTGAGGGCCAAGAAGGACTTGCAAGAGTATGAGGAGATCCCCAACGTCAAAGTTACCTACGACAAGTCGAATCCGATGCAGATACATCTACGCATCACACCGGACGAGGGCTACTACAAGAACGGGATCTTTGACTTTGACTGTGAAGTGCCCGAGGATTTCCCCAACAGAGCGCCCGAATTCCACTGTGTTCCCAAGATATACCACCCGAACATTGACCTGGAGGGCCACGTCTGTTTGAATATTCTTCGCAACGATTGGAAGCCTACTTTGACATTACAGTTGGTGTTTGCCGGCATTCTACACCTATTTTTGCATCCTAATCCGAACGATCCGTTGAATAAAGATGCTGCAAACGATCTGAGCAAGTTTCCCGACCAGTTTGCACGCCACGTCAAACAGAGCATCACGGGAGGCTATGTTGGAGACGAGAGGTTTGACTTCGTATATCCTAAGGGCGGGTATTACTAGGGGAGTGGGGGTATATGGCTGTTGAGTTTTGGTGGCTGCCGAGAGGTTTCTATGTTGCCGAGAGGTCTGGTTGCTGCTGAGAGTGTATCTAGCTATATCGTATAATTCATCTATATAAATCATCTATCTGTATAATCAATCCATCTATCTTTGCGGAGTGAAATAGCGCACTTCGGCTATCAAATGAGGCCTCTGGCAGGGCGATGTCGATTGGCCCAGATCCACTATGACATTCGTTCCGGTATGTTCTGATCGGTTGATTCATCTACCGTCGCCTAATATCACCGGTTAATTCATATAGTTCCCACCTCATGCCTCCTCATACATCTTCCCTATCTATCAAAATTGATTGATTATGACATGAAAACAGGTGCGACAGCGCAAGCAAATAATAATAATACCGTGAGCGCGCGCCCACAGCAATCAATGTACGTACAAGTACAACTACTACGTTAGTTTACTGAATATAGCGATATAACCATGCGATTCCTGCGTATATAGGATAAGTAGTTGGTAAGCAGACTGCCTAAATGTTTCTGTGTCCCTGTCCAGAGATGGACTCGTCAGATGAGACGCTTGGAACGAACGGAGTGTCCGGAATGGTGTAAGAGTCGTCCTCAGCGTTGTTGATGAAAGTCATCTCGCCTCCCTTGACGATCGAACCGATACCGTTGTTGGAAACTCTGAGTCCAGCGGTAGCTGGAATGTTGGTCTCCAATGGAGCGGGTTGGTTGTACATGTCGAAATACGACCGAGTTGGCTTGCTGTAAGATGTGAAGGATGCAATTGGCGACTTGACGAAGCACTTGGATGCGGTGTTGACCACTTTAAGAATCTTTGGCGAAGGCATCGTGTGGAATTGACTGTGTGTGTATGACCTGTGATAAGGATAGCCGGTGTAGCAAGGCGGCAGCCGCCCTTTTTATATCTGCGGCAGCACTCAAAAATGGGTAAACGGAGCTTATTGCAGCTGCCTATTTTTGTGGGGAAACCGGGCTGTGCAAAAAATGGAAGAACGGAACTTTGCACTCCCGGCGATGCCGACCGATAACGAACGGCAGACACGATTAATGACCTCCTCTTGACAGCTCAATGACCTCAGAGGACCTACTAGGCATTGTTTGATCTCGATATATAAGTATCCCCATCAGCACTTGGCCTTGGGGCTTTCAGCAGTCGTCCTGAAAATGGAGCCACATCTGGTCGGTTATCGGTCGATACGGGGTGAAACACCCCTGGTAAATTAATCCCCGGGTTGGTTGCATGCCAATCTCCCTTGAGCCGATGGTTAACTCAGGTGACTCACTAATAAACATAGGCTTCGGTCGGCTGGGCCGGCTGTTGGTGTACGGGTGTTTAGGGTCGACGGAATGGATTCGGATAAAGGCCCGATCGGAAAAACGGGCAGGAGCCGCCGTAACGAGTATAGTAAGGATTTAACGTGGATATTGGGTGGATATTGGATGGTTATGTAATTAGTATGAATTGTATGCAATGTACATGCTTCTCACTCGTCCTCTAACTCCCGCTTCATCGACTTCCACTCCTCGCCACTCAACTTATGATACTCCCTGAGCAACTCTTCTCGACTCATACCATTAATCTCATACCGCAGCTGCTCCAATTCAGACATGGTATCCACCAGCAGACCTATCTGCTTGTGAATGTCCCTCCAGATCACATCTCTCTTCCGTTTGTACTTCTTTTCGTCTCTATATAGTCGTTGCAACAGTTCCTGGCCGGTCTCGGCCGGTTCTAGAGACTCCAGCAACGTCGCAATCGACTTCTCAGCATTGATAGACATAGCCTTTGATCGTTTCTCCCTGGCATCCTTCTTGGCCTTGAGCAATCGCTCGTTTTCCGCCTTCTGGACCTTCTTCATCTCTTCGTTATCTATGAGGTCGATTTCGTCTTTCTCGTGCTCCAAAAGAACGTAATTCCCAGTCTCGTCGTATTGCCCAACTTCCACCTCCTCCTTCAAGTTGAACGCCTCCAAGTGAGGCTCTGTTCTTGCCCGTTTGTGGCTGTTCTCTGGGTCGTTGTAGTACTCCATGTCTTCAGCATCGATCGGCCCAGTACTGTCCTCTGAGCCTTCTTGATCGTCATTTTCCTGCTCCAACTCCTTATTAAACTGCTCCATATCCATCGGCTTCACCTCGTCTTCGCTGGAGTCCGCTCCATAATCGTCTTCCTCGTCTTCCTCGTATTCATCAACATGTTTAGGCATGGCCCAATTTTTTAAACCTTTACTCATCGTTTAGTTATGCCATCTGCGATGTCGGACGACCTTTTCTCCGATCTTTTGCTGGAACCAGAACAGCAATACTACGAGGAAGGATTCAGAGAAGGCCAGGCACAGTCTACAGTGCAGCCATTCCACGAGGGGAAGCAGTTGGGGGTGCAGACAGGTTTCCAACGGTTCCTGATCCTGGGTGCGCTTAGAAAGCTCGTCAAGTTCCTCCAGGAGGACATAGACGCCAAGAGAGACGGTGACATGATTGTAATCAACGGCAGGCACAAGGATTATAGGCGCACATCGAAGCAGTTGGACCAGTTGGCCAACGTGTTGGACTGTTTCTTCGAAGAGGACAGGTTGATAGTGAAAAACACCGACCAAGAAGTCGCCGACTATAGCAAGCTTTTGAAGCAAGGCAGGGCCAAGGCCCGCTCGCTATGTGTCAGTTTGGGGTATCCTACGTTGTATAGACGGGTGGAAGAGACTTGTAGGCAGGTTTCGGGCGATATCCCAGCCAGTACCGACACCTGGTAACTAAACAGTAATGATTTATGATTATGGTTCTATTATGACAGGTAGTTCTCGATCTCGAACCCAAGGTCATCCGCAAACCGCTTGACCACATCCCACTGGATGTTTGTGCGCCATTTCGTGCCTCCTCCTATCGTGTCGTTGGCACTCAGCTTCGTTAGTGTCTTGAGAGACGTCAACGTAGCCACCTCGTTCATCAGCTCCACGTCGTCTTCCAGCCCATCTCTCACGTCAAACTCTTCATAAATACTCCATAGAATGGCCAGCATCCGCTCCAAAGTGAACGCTTGTGGCGCCAACAGCCGCACATCTCTCTTGGGCTGTCTGCGCTTCCTCGACCGCACTTTGCGACTCGACCTCACTTCTCGGTTCCTAGAGTAGTGTAACATGTCGTATTTGGAGTCTGTATACGATGCCAGGTATGCTGCCACCATCACATGTTTCGTCCTGTTGGTCAGATCGTACCCTTCGGTATCGTTAGTTTGAGTTCCGTCAAGTTGTCGGTCAGTCTCTTTCAACTCAGTCACCAACCCAGCATCCGTCTGTAGCAATGCCTTATTCTTCAGAAACGTCGTTAACACATCGTTAACGTGAGATTTCACGCACCCGAGTTGTTTCACAGGCTCGTAAAACACTGGCCACAGCCGCCGAAGTACTGGAACCATCAGTTGCATGTTGGTTCCAAAATACGTCCCATAAGTGTCGACCAGGTATCCAACGTAGCTTCTAATGAACTGAGACAACTCTGACTCGTCTATCTCGCTGTCTGGTACACTGATACTTCCAGCAAGTATCTCTTTGATCTGGTTCTCGTTGTACGGACTGAATCTCACCGTAGGAATGCTTCGCGTAACCAGGTCCAGCTGGTCCGCTCTATTGACGGTGAACAGGAACGACAGTTGTGACTGAGGAATCTGTTCGTGGATCCGCGACAGTGCAGCACACAGATCTCCTGGTTGTTCCGTGGCTGGCATTCGATCGATCCGATCAAATACGAACGTTGCCTTGGCCTGTTCGGGATCCGCCTTCGACAGGATCCGTTTCAACGAGTAGACGAAGTTCGATGGGTTCTCACAATGACTCTCGAAACGACTGAACTTGGCCCTGTCGACGTCCAGTCGCTCGTACATGTACCTAAGGACCCGTTGGAGAACACGACGTCTCGTCATCAGATAGTCGCATTCCACCACGAGATGGTCACACCCTTCGACGAATTTGCCCACAGTGTAGCTCTTACCTGAGAAGCTTGAGCCTTCCAGGATCAATGCAGGCACTTCTGCTCGGGAATACATCGAAAGAAGCTCATACTCTTTCTCTCTATAGTGAGCCATGGCTACAATAATTTTTCAGACCCTTCTGACATTTAACTAATTGAGCTGATCGGTTCCGGAGGAATGATCTCTGCTTTAACAGTTCCACCTTCGTTGGTCAGCCGCTCTGTACGATAGCTTTCGTAGTAGTAGTCATCGGTGAGGTCCTTCAAATCTTGCAGGCATGCTCCAAACAGGCACGTTTTCAAGATGCCGAAATCAGAGTGATCCGGGTCGTCGATGTTCACCACTCCAAAGGCCAGCTTTCTCACGTTGCATTGGACGCCTGCGATGATCTGTTTGTCGGTGCCAGCAACCACCGAAAATGGAACCATACTGGCTCCGTCGAATTCACCGTCGACGTCTTCAAAACACTGCGAAGGATCGTAGATCTCGATCTGGTGCTCCTTGATTTGCCGCATGATTAGGGACTTGTTGAGCGCTTTTTCGTGCCGGTTCAACATGTCACTCTTCGAGATTATTGGGATCACATTGCACCGCTTGGACAGATCCTTCATGCACTTGATATCCAGAGCACGTAGACCTTTGCCTGTAGGACGGATAAAGTATAATGCAGCGTGGACTCTGGAGTCGTGGTGGTGAGGAGTGCGCTGGATCTTGCATTCCTCTTGTAGGGATGCTTCATACTGATCCTCCAGATACTTGACGACCTTCTCGGTGGATTGAGAGTTATTCACAAAGTCTCCCAATCCGCTCACAAGCACCACATCCAGGGTGATGGTGGTGTTCCCCCCGGAAATGGTAGCCTCGTGGTTCTCGATGATCAGTTGATCCCTCTGCGGGGTTCTTCCCACTGGCAAGACGTTTTTCCCACACAGCGTGTTGACAAACGTTGCCTTTCCTATGCCGGTCTCTCCTACAACCATAATGGACAGCTGAAGTCCCTTTTTAAGGAACTTGCGTTCCCTAATCTTGCCTGCTGACAACTCCTTGAACATAAAGAAAGGGTATAAAAAAGGGAGATGATTATTCTAGCGAAGTATCTATGGTAGCAAAGGTTTGGGCAAGTTTGTCTCGTGTGAGTGGAGGTAGTTTTACTTGCAATTCCGGCCGTAGCGGTGTTAGACGGGCAGCTAAATCGATAGCCGCCTTATAACAGCGCCATACTTTGTCAGTATCGGTGCCCAGAGCCTCCAAGAAGCCCGGTTTCCCCGTTTTGCTGGCCATCCCCACTGCCAAGGCACAGATGGTCTGAGAATCGAAGAGCAGGCAGACGGGAAGCCGGGAGATCTGCTCAAATAGGCCCGTGCACTCCATGAAGATCTGTCTATTTTCGTCACTTCCAGTCTGTTCTTCGAAGTCGACTTGCAAGGCCTCCATACACAGCTTGTAAGGGTTGTCCGGGTTCATGTCAAAGCATAAAACCTCCAACATGAGCTCTTCGAGGTTGGTGATAACATCTTTCCATCGCCAGTACACTTTAGAGTTTTCGTCGATTTCACTCGTCACACGTCCTTGCAAGGCCATCCCTGCACACACTTTGACGAGGTCTGCGAGCCGGCGCCGGCACTCGTCAGCCTTGCAAGCGATAAACAACGAGGTGGCTGCTATCTCGAAATAGTGGAACGTGACAAAGTCCCGCCGCATATAGAACCGGTGGAAGTAGTATGACGCTGTGAGAGCCACTGATCTTGACAGTTTCAACTGGCGGCAGCAAGCGTACAGGTATAATATTCCCTTGGCACGCTTCTGACACTCCTCGGAGAAGCCCAGGCGTTTGGCAGCGTCTGAGATCCGTCTCGATGGCGACTCGTCATGGATCTGTGCAAAAGTGTAGATCCAATCTGACTGGAAATCGTCCAACACTCCATCCCAGTACTCTCTGGGGTCCTCGGACCGCGAACGCTGACCGAATGGAACCGCCGAAGCTGACATGAAGAAGGTTGAAAAGTTTAGGGTGAAATAATCATGTGAAATGCCACACGTGATCTGCCTGCTCTATTAAAATCTATCCATCTATCTATCTATCTACATCTGCTTCACCACGTAGTCCAGGATATAGCTCTGTTCGACGAGGTTATCGTACCGCGTGTAATGTCTCTCGCTGTATGGCACGATCGCATCAATGTAATTCATCACACCTTGGATCGAAGACACTGTCTCTGGGTCGGCCTTGGTCAGAACCACCCTGATCAGCTTCTGAGCCACCGAGAACGTTCGTTGGTTCGTGTTCCAGTCTCTGATTCGCTTGAACAGAAGCTTCATTCTGTCCTCGTCAAGGTGTGCCACCAATTCTTCCAGCTCGAACGAGCCTAAAACCGATTCCGGGTCCTCATTCGCTCCAATACACGAGGTCACCACTCTGTACAGTCTCATCGGATGGTCCAGCTTCAATGCAAGCTCGAACGCTGCCACCCACTCACCGTCTTTGATGTAGTTGCTAAGTTCTTGCTCTTGCTCCACTTTCTGCTTCCTCTCCTCCTCGGCAGCCTCTCTGGCTTCCGTAGTGTTATCTTGCCAGATCGTGATCGACCCATCAGCGTCCGCAGACACGAACTCAGCACCGTCATCTTTCGTTCGAAGTGCCCAAATCCGGTTGTCATGGTTGTCCAATGTTTTAATGCACTCGCCACTAGACACCTCCCAGATTTTGATCAGACCGTCTGATCCAGCACCCACAATGTACTTGCCCTTTTCGATGAACGAAACTCTCTGCACAGCATTCGCATGTCCTTCCATCGTGTGTTTGCAAGTGAAATCATCGAGAGACCACACTTTAGCCGTTTGGTCTCCCGATCCAGTGGCCACAACGCGGTCATAAGCACAGAATGTGACGTCGTAGACAGCTCGCTTGCTTCCGCGTAGCACGCCGACGGTTTCTCCGGTGGCCAAGTCCCAGATCTTGGCCGTCTTATCATGTGAAGCAGTTGCCAGGTAATCGTTGTTTGGGCTCACATCAAGTGCATGAATCACCTTATCGTGGGCTCTTCTAGTATACTCGGAGGTCTTGACAGTTTGCGTGATTCCTGTTGGTTTGGGCACTTTCCATTTCTTGATGGTCAGATCCTCACTGGCCGTCACTATGAAGCGAGGATACTCCATGATAGGAGTACGAGGCAACCCAACTGCGGTCACCGAACCTCCGTGTCCTTCGAACGTCGCATAGCACACAAACCCGCCATCCATATACTTCCAGAGCTTGGCAGTGTGGTCTTTGGAAGCTGTCGCAAGCCACATGCCGTCAACGGTGGAGTCCACCATGTTGAGTAGATCAGTGTGGCCAGTATAGATGTCCATATCGAACGGTTTTTCCAAAAGATCCACCACTCGCAGAGCCGGAGAGTTGGTAGCAAGAGCCATCAGGTTCCGATCCGGTCCCACGTAACGAATATCGGCGATAGTGCCGTGGTTTCCTGCCATATTTCTCGTTATTGACAGCACTCTTTCGTTCAATCCACGCAGATCGATGTCCTGGATGGTCTGATCGGACAGAACGGCAACCAATGTGCCGGGATTCTCGGCCAGACTGATGATTTCAGAGATCATGATCTCTTCGGTGGTCTCGAGAGGTTTCTTGGTTTCACACCATAGACTTTCTGTTGAGAGGTCCCACACTTTCAAAACGCATCCTTCTCCTGCTGTGTAAAGGTACTGTCCTAGGAAACCTGCCGATTCCACGTTGCTTTCCACCGGAATCGTCACGATCTCTTTCCAGCCCTTGGTGTTGTACACTATGGCGGTGTTGTCTCTTGATCCTGTAACAAGCCGCGTTCCATCACTGTTGAAGTTCAATCCACGCACTGCCGAGGTGTGTTCGTTCATAGTCTTGATACATTTGCGTTTAACCAAGTCCCAGATCTTCACAGTGCCCATGATATCTCCACTGGCCAACTTCCACTTGGTCGATCCAGCCTCGCCATAGAATGCCAGAGACGACACAGTACCTCCGTGTCCTTTCAAGTTGTGTGTAATGTACGAGCCTGCAATGTCCCAGACGATCACACTGCCGTCGGTAAGTCCAAATGAGAACAGGCTCGATGTTGGGTCCACTGCGGAGATGTAGCAAGCTGCAGAAAGTTTCGTGGCTTTCACCAAACTACCGAGCTCGATATTGAATACACGAAGCTGCTGCGACTGTGCAAGAACCGCCAGGAACCGTCCATCTGGGCTCAACTGCAATGTAGTGACATCGGATGAGTCTCCCTTGAACCTATGAAGAATCGCATTCTCTGTGCGATCTATCACGACTATATCTTCCATAACCGCTGTAGCCATCACTGAGCCATCTGCTGATAGTGTAGCACCGGCTGCACCCAAGTAGAACGGCTCGAAGTCCACCTTCTTGTAGCTTTTCAATGACATACTAACAAGGTTGGCTATATATTTTTTTTTCAAAAAATTTCACTCGAGTACGAGAAGGATTTGGCTAGGAGCCATGATACGTGATAGTTGGTGAGTATTAGCTGGTTGGTGAGGAATGAGGGAGTGTGGGGGAGAGAGAATAGGTTTGGAAATATGGGAAATGGTCTGATTGTGTTGTTGAAACCTCGGAAGTTGGTTATCAGGTGATAAATATGAAGTATCTTCTGATAAGTCTTCAATGGGCTCAAGCAAACTTAGTAATATACACCCTAGATCAGTTTGACAAGGCATGCGGTATTTTGACATTTTTCTTATTGAATGAAACAGAGTAACATATAAACACGTTGAAACGTCTGGTTTACAACGTATCACGAATCCAAAGCTCCCATACCGTCTCTGAACAATCAATAATTCCAACCAATAATCAATCATATGAGGATCCCAGTCTAACACCACAAACATTTCAGTCGTGTCACGACACCAACTACGTAGCACAGGCCAATTGCATTACCAAGCCATCAGGCTTCGATAAAACCAGCGCAACTTCACCCAAGCCCAATACAACCCACAACAGTGTATACAGGCAATTACAAAGCCTCCAGTGCCCCTGAATCCTACTTGGCGCCCCCATAGCCTGGTTATCATGACTCCATACTAAACCAGGGCCAAAAAAAATTTTCACCATCTTCATCATGTCGGCTCCGCTACAAATCGTGAAGCCAAACATCGTGGCACCTCTGGGAAGCGTCTCGGACACGCCAATCAAGGTCAAAGTGCAAGGAGGAGCGCTGTTGCAACTGATCGATACGATCTACCAGAACGACGAGAATGATGAGTCTCAGTCGCGGACGGTGGGAACGCTTCTTGGGACAAGATCGGACGATGGATCCAGTATTGAAGTGACGGAGAGCTACATTGTGCCTCATACAGAGAAGGACGACGACTTGACCATTGAGGAAGCTACACACGTGTCGTTGTACCGTCTGCACAAGAGATCGAACCCGGATTTGCAAGTTGTGGGATGGTTCAGCACGTCTCCGGAGATTGACACTTACACGGGCCTGCTGCACGAGTTTTACGCCAAGGGATCGTGTGCACCATTCCAGCCGATTCTGGCCACGTTGAAGTACAGAGATGACGAGACTGGAGACATCATTGCTCCTCAAATTGACACATACATCTCTTCGCCAGTTGGATTACCACAGAGCTCTCTCTTGGCCAGACAGTTGCAACTGGACACGATTGGCTCGTACGCTTTTGTGCCTGTTCCAAACGAGATCATTTACTCGAAGAACGAACTCACAACTCTTAGATACTTGTCGGAGAGCTCGAAGAAAGAATCGGTTTCTTTCGAAGTCGGTGGCATCGACGAGCTTACACAGCTGTCTAAGAGCGTTTCCGAGGTGTCAGACCTGATCAAGATTCTCACCGACTACAGCAAGAGAGCTGCCAGCGGAGAGATAGAAGGAAACGACAAGATCGGCCAGCTGCTTCTCTCCAACCTCAGTTACAAGCCGTCGTCGGTCGACCTGGCCTCGTTGGAGGCCGAGTTTAAGAAGCACCAGGATGACACGCTACTTGTGCAGTATCTGGCATCTTGTATTAAGCAGCAGTTGGACTTAAGTGTCAAACTGACTAACTTCGAGGCTCCCGAAGAGGCTGTTAACTAGCTGTTAACTAGACTGTCGGGGAGGTAATAATATACTACTACACTACTACTATACCTATAGTCCTTCCATGTAATTGATAGAAAAGTCGCCATATGGCAGTAGCTACTGCTCGGCAAATAGAAATCCATACTCTTCACCAGCTCCAAGATCGACCATCACTTCTTCCACATCTTTCAGCACATCCTCATTGAACAGACCGCTCTTGGTCGTACGCAATCCTTCCGACTGTGCTTCAGCCATGCTCTTTCTGCGGATGCGCCGCTTCGAACCTTTCTTCAACTTGACAGGTTGCGACGGTGAAAGCACAAACTCCTCTTCGAAGTTCACCTCTTTACGCCTCGACCCTTTGCGCCGCCGTGAAGACTTGCTCCGAGCCTTATCGTCCTTATGGTGATGGTGATGGTGGTGGTGACGTTTGATCTGTTCAAACTTGTACTTGCGAGTGGCATCCGCATAACTCGACGAGTTGTTCAACAACCCTCTGTTGCGGAAAGCCGTCAACGGGATACGCTTCTCTTTGAAGAACGAGTCCCATTCAAAGTTAGATGCATCGTCCACGTCTTCACCTTCATCTTCGAACTCGCTGATGTTCAACAAGTCCTCAAGTGAGACTGGAGTGCCCGATTTCGGTCTCTGTGATTTAGAATGTGCTCCATCGATGACCACAGTAGCAGGCGCACCTTTCAAGATCGAAAGCTTGTTGCCCCTTGGCATCAAGAACCGAGTCGAATAACCGTCGATGATCCCGAACGGCTTCTTATTGCGAGAAACCAGGAAAGTGCCCAGCTTGGGAGCCCGGAAGTTGTTCTTCGAAGAAGATAACACCTCTTTGGCTCTCTTGCTACCAATCTTGCGAGTTGATTTCCGCGGCAGACTCGTATCCTCATCGGTGGCCTCACTGTCTTCACCATCACTGCTTTCATCCGATGAAAAGAAGTACTGGATCAGGTTGGAGTCGTCCTCACTGTCTTGGTCGTTTTTATCGTTGGCGTCTTGGGCGTCTGCATCTGCATCGTCATCGTCATTATCATCGTCCTCACTCTCAGAAAACACTGCGCTCTGTGGGACGTAGGTGCGATCAAGAAGATCCTTGTAACCAGACAGGTCGATCTCTTCGAATTCATCGTCCTCGTCGTTCTTTTGCTCCTCTTGCTTCACTATAGCCTCAGTCTCCTGCTTCAAGATCGGCTCGTCCGCCACCGATGAGATGTTGGCTTCATCACTATTCCCAAGTAACTCCAACTCCACCTCATCGTCATCGTTTTGCAATGTTCTTATGAGATCGTCCGGATCGAATTCGTAATCTGCGTCAGAGTTCAACTCTGTATAGTCGAATTTCGGCACCTCCAACAGTGCTGGACTGTCGTCAGATTTCGGCGTCACTTGTGAAAGATCCTCAATCACTTCGCCGAGATCCTCGTCGTTCAACTGCTGGATAACATCGTCCTTAGCAGTTTTGTCGAAATCAAATTGTAGATCTAAGATCTCGCTGTCGTCGTGGGCAGAATAGTCATATAACCCGTGAAGTTTTTCCTCCTCTTTCGATATGACTGCATCCACCAAGTCATCATCCAACTCTTGATCGTCTGCTATCACGAGAGCATCGCTCGATTCCGACGCTGTATGACTTGGAACCTGATCCGACGTTTGGTGTGGCTTTGCTCCATGCTTCCTATGGTGGACGGTTTTCACAACCTCCACTTCTTCGTCCGACCCTCCAAATGAAGCATCACTGTTATCAGAGTCGTCGTCATCAGATATGATGCTAAATCGTCTGTCTCTGTACGCTGGGACACGTTTGGATGCCGCCGGCTGTCGTTTGGCAGGTGGATTCATTCCCGAACCTGTCTTTACCGTTATGGCCATTTCCGTTACTATTTGAAGTTGCAGTTATGTTTGAAATCCCCTAATTAGTCTGATTTCTTCTCCCAGTCTTTGATGGTACCTTGTATAGTCGATGATATCACACAACTGTAGCAACCCAACTGTAGTAAATGAACTTAAATTCTTTTCAAATTTTTTTCCAGCTCCATATTGGGATATATCTTGAGCAGGAGGCTGCAGAAGAGTAGCATCAATCTGGATCCTCTGAAGGTCAATGCAACTACAATCAGTGTTAACATTATGATATAAGTCCAGAGCAACCATTCGTTACCAAATGCCTGCCCAAATAATCGAGATATCATTACTATAACATATAGACCTAATTTACCGAATCGGGTTATACTAGGATGCCGCGCAGCTTTTTGCAAGATAGTAGTAACTCAGCTATTTTATTTCGATACAGATCGATATAACCGATCATATTTATGGGTCAGTAATGGCTCTATGGTGATAGAGTTATGTGCTTTCAGTGTGGGTGACTCGATTGTGCTTAATACGGGAGCAAGATAGCGTGGGCTCGTCCAAACTGGCTCTGGAGAAGCCAAAAAAGGCTAGTTGCAGTCACTGCATGCCCCTAACATGGGATTCTAGCCATATGAAAGTGCTGACAGCACCCATTTTACCAAGTCAATCCCCAACTCCCGTCGGTATCTTCCCTGTAATGTAACTTTTCATCAAGTATTCTACGCAATTAAACGTGGATCGGATATCAACTATTTCCTTCTTTAGATATCCATTCTTCTTCTTGGGACTGAGATGTTTTCACATTTAAGGGGGCCCTGTATGGTTCCAATAATCGGAACTGGTAGAAGACTGGTGTTACAAGCTGCATCTCCAGTGAGATTGGGACTTCAACGAAACCCATGGCAGGCTTCGCTACGGACATACGCATCCAAGTCCGAAGGCGAATCGGAGCTGTCTTCGCCGTCGTTGCTCAAGAAGACCTTTTACACTATCGGTGGTGCGCTGTTGGCAGGATACACATATGACAGTATTCTTGGAGAAGGCATTGTAAACCGAGTTGTTCGATCTCTTTGGACATTCGGTATAATCTCGATAGATTATAAGCGGAACTTCGACGAGGACCACGATATCGCCGCGTTACACGAGCGCAATGCTCAGAGGTTGTACGATCTGGTGACTACCAACAAGGGAATGTACATCAAGATGGGTCAGATGATTGCCATTCAAGGATTCATGTTCCCAAGGCAGTACCAGGACAAGTTCAAGTTGATGTTTGATAGAGCTCCGGAGGAACCGTGGTCAATGTGTGACGAGACGCTTAAGAACGAGCTCGGCGAGAACTATAGAACCGAGGTGTTCTCATATCTTGAGGAAGAACCGATCGCCAGTGCATCCATTGCACAAGTGCACCGTGGTGTCTTGAAGAAGACGGGTCAGAAAGTGGCCGTCAAGATCCAGAAGCAGTCGATCACTAAACAGGTTGACGCAGACCTCATGACTTACAAGTTTGCCATGAAGATGTACGAGGCTATCTTTGGCATGCCTCTTGGTGTGGTGTCTGACTATGTCGCTGAAAAGTGCCGGGAGGAGCTGGATTTCGTTCGTGAGATGAGTAATGCCAACCGGATGTCAGAGCTCATAGAGAACGATCCAGACTTCAAGGGCAAAGTGTACATCCCCAAGTACTATCCAGACTATTCCACGGACAAAGTGATGTGTCTTGAGTGGATCGAAGGTGACTCAATTGGCCTCTATATGAAGCTTAAGGATAAAGGTTACAACATCAAGTCTCTGATGGATTCGATCGTGCAAGTTTACTCTCGCCAGGTGTTCACCTGGGGTGTCGTGCACTGTGATCTGCATCCAGGCAATCTCATTGTGAGAAACTTGCCCAATGGACGGCAGCAGCTGGTGATATTGGATCACGGTCTCTACGAGATGTTCTCAGACGAATTCAAGAAACAGTACAGCGAGTTCTGGAAGTACACGATGGAGAGAGACAAGGATAAAGTCATCGGTGTGTTGCAAGGTTGGGGTATGAACCCTGATGACATGATGTTGAGTGCTGCTGGGTTAACTGATAACAGTGAGGAGAAGGTCAAGCATCACCGCGAGATGATGAAGAACATGTCTTACTACGAACGGCAACAGATGGTCAAGAGCCGGATGAAGCAGTTCCTAGAGAACAGCGATAAGTTCCCGATGTGCCTGGCATTTGTGATGCGTAGCATGCGGATAGTTCAAGGACTGAACCGGAACTTTGGATCGCCCGTTAACAGACTGAATGTTCTGGTCTCGGAAGCCAATAAGACCGTCCAGAGATACGACCAGACGACGGCCATCTTGAGTGGAACGTTCAATTGGAACGATTATTCTCTATCCATCAAGCGGGGAGTAACATACTGGCTGATGAAGATCTACACGACAGTCACTTTCGAGTTCAACAGGATTCAGAAGTATCTGGCGACTGTGTTCAACAAACAGCCTGTAACCGACCTCGAAGACGTCTATGAGAGACAACTTGTGGAATCTGGTGAAGACATGGGTTTCGATGAGATTCCTTCCACCAACGATGTCATGGTCGAGGCCAGTTCCTAACCTGTATATACAGTATAGATACGCGCAAGCTATACATTTTTTTTTCGTCCCACCTCGTTTGCTCCTATATCTTTGCCTAGCCCGCCTTCTAACATGTTCCGATGACACCACAAGACTCTGCCGATAAGATGCAATTAGCATCACTACCCTATAATGTCTTGTGGAAGGTGTTTTCGCAGCTGTCGACAGCCGATCAGCTCCGTTTGGCCTCCACGTGCAGTTCCCTATTCAACATGATAGTGCCCAGAGTATACTCGACGATAATGTACTATCCCAGCGAGGGGACCACGAATTCTGACCTTCCCTTCAGTTACATGACGTTGATAGATGAGAAGAATGCCGCCAAGTTCTTCTGGACGTTGTCAGAGACTGCGGGAAGGCTCAGATGCCGCTATTCGCACCTGGTCCAGAGACTCTATCTGACTCAGTTATCAGAACCTTCTGTATTTAACTTGGCTCAATGGCGTGCGACGAACCCGGAATTCCCCATATTGGAAGTGTTTGAGTTCCCAGAGTCTATCCAAGTGGAACCGTTCACATTTAACGAGGCTCCCGAGCTTACCACCGTCTACATCGACGAGAACTTCTGTCATCATACCGAGGTCAATGCCGGTAGCGTGGCGTTTATTGATTTCAGTCACATCAACAGACTGTATTTCAAGCCACGACTGGGCAGAAATGAGGATATGGTGATGTTCAACCTACTCACGAAGAACCACCGGCTCGCCAGTCAGTTGAAAGCGCTCTATTTCATGGTGGATGAAGATTCCGACTCGGCCGATCAAGTTTACCGGAGACTCGTTGGAGTTTTCGCCCTGCTGAGGAGGATGGGACTCGTATTGCGCAACCTATCTAGCATCTCGATGCCTCTGACGAACCATTCAACGCCAGTGATCATCGACCTCGTCAGCAGACACATCTACTTTGAGAACCTCACCTCTTTGGAGCTCAACCTTGAAGATGATGGCGGTGACCTCAAGATGGTAGCAGCTGCCGAGGAGTTGGCCGATATAGTGTCACAGCGTGGGTCGAACATCAAGCAACTGTCATTGGTTTACCGGCTGTTGCGAGATGACCCTGAAAAGAACCACCTGCGTGCTTACCTCGTGCTCAAACTGCTCGAACCGTTCCGTCAACTAACCCACCTTAACATCGACCTCCAAATCTCCGACTTGAACCTATCCAACTTGATCATGATGATTGCAACGCCGATCTCACACAATCTGGACACTTTAAAGGACATACGGATCAACTTACAATCACCTTCCAGCCTCATAGGCAATCTCCTCCCGTCGTTGTCTGGACTTGAGCAGCTGTTCCCATCACTCAACTGGCTTCCTATTAGTGAATTAAAGCTCCGCGGAGAGTCACAACCACACAGCGAAGTGGCTGCCAAAGTTTCCCAGCTCATGATTGTCGGATCGGAGCTCGACAAGTCCCAAAAGGGCTCCGGCGGATACTCGTTTGGCCGAGAACGTCAACGGTTCATGAAAACAGAACAATCCGGTGCTCTCTTTGACTACATTGTCAGCAGGCAACTGAATCAGTCGCTCCAATATGAGCCCAAGCTACAACTATTCGAGCTGTGTGGTATAGTGTATAGAGCTACAGTGGACCACCATTTCGAACGGGTGTTTGGTGAACCGTTCCAAGGCCTAGATGAAGCCACAATCACTGACATCAATGAGATGAGCCAGGTGCTAGGTGGTGATATGCATAGAGAGATGCAAACGGATTAATAAATAGCGTCTCTGCACAATAAATAGTAATAAATAGAACTGCATCAAGTCATCTGGTACTTTGGACCACCACCACCTTCTGGAACGGACCAATTGATGTCCTGAGTTGGAACCTTGATGTCACATGTCTTGCAATGGATGCAATTTTGCGAGTTAATTTGGAATTTGACACCCAGTTTGGCCTTTTCGTCCGGAACGTACTCGTAGACTCCCGCAGGACAGAACCGCTGTTCTATGCCCTGGAATCGTGGATATGATTTTAATGCATGCTTCTCCAGGTCCTGATCCGGTACACGAAGGTGGCATCTCTCGTCCTCCTTATGGTAGGTACCGGTTCTTGAAACAGATGTCAGAATATCGAAGGTGATCTTGCCGTCTGGCTTTGGGTACTCGATCTGCTTGAATTTCGACGCATCCTCAGAGCACGCAGGGTCTGTAGGGCCCAGATCCAATGTGAACGGTTCCTTGCCTCGAGTGACAATGGCACAAAGACCCGACACCATCAGTCCACCCCATATACCCAACTTGTTGTGGAAGGAAGGACGAATGTTGCGAACTTCGTAAAGCTCTTCGCGGATCCAAGACTTTTCGTATGCATCTTGGAATGAAGCAAGATCGATGGCTTCCCACTCTGGGAGTATCACCATCTCATCATCATCCTCGTCCTCATCCTCATCTTTATCTTCCTCCTCGTCTTCGTCCTTCTCAGGCTCATTCTTGGCCATCTCAGTGTCTATCCACTCCTTGACGTGCAAAACCTCAGAGTACATAGTCTCTGCGGCAAGCATTCCACTCTTTATGGCAGTATGCGAACCCTTCACCTTTGGAACGTTCATGAATCCAGCAGAGGCGCCAACGAGCACTCCTCCAGGGAAATGTAGCGTTGGCACTGCCTGGTAACCACCTTCATTAAGAGCGCGTGCTCCGTATGATATACACTTACCACCTTCCAGGACAGAACGGTAGAAAGGATGCAGTTTCAACTTCTGGAACTCCTGGTAGGGTGAGATCCACGGATTCTTATAGTCGAGGCCGACCACGAGACCGACAGTCACGAGACCGTCTCCGAAATGATATTGAAAGGCTCCACCGTAGGTATCCTTATCAAGAGGATAGCCCATAGTGTGAGCAATGTAACCAGGCTTGAACTTTTCGGGCGCAACCTCCCACACCTCCTTGATACCAATACCGTAAGTCTGGTGACTCTTACCGTCACGAAGATTGTACTTTGCGATGGCCTGCTTCGACAGAGACCCCTGACAACCTTCTGCCAGCACCGTGAGCTTAGCATGGAACTCCATACCGCGCTCAAACTCGTCATTTGGAGCCCCGTCTTTGCCGACTCCGGTGTCCTTGGTAGCGACACCTTTCACGGCACCCTTGGAGTCGTACACCAGACTGGCAACCGAAGTATTAGGGTAGATTTCCACACCGAGAGCTTCAGCTTGCTCTCCCATCCACTTGACAACCTCAGAAAGCGATGCAATATAGTTCTTACCCTTATTCTTCATCTGTGGAGGCTCAGGTAGAGTGATGGCACTGGTCTCATTTAGAAGCAACTTCATATGCTCCTCAACAACGACATTGACCAAGTCTGGAGGTAACGGAATACCACTGTTCTTTAGGTACTCGCTATCTGGGAACAACTCTTTCAAAGCGCGTGGGTCCAGCACAGCACCTGACAGAGTATGGACTCCGATCTCTGCTGCCTTTTCCATGACAACGACCCTTAGCTCATCGTCTTCATCTAATTGCTTCAATTTAATGGCAGCAGCCAGACCAGCAGGTCCACCTCCCACTATACAAACATCGACGTTGTCGACAACTCTGTCTTCAGTGAGTTGTTCCTGCTGTTCTTCATCGAGCTCATCGAAGGGGATCTCCGATGACTTGTGAGGATGGAAAGTCGATGTGAAGGGCCTCACAGTGAAGCGAGGTCCCGAATAAATAAGTTGACACCTTACAGGTTGCCAATGGCGAGCGAACAATCGCCCCGTCAGCACGGCAGCGCCCCGTACGCTGCTGGGCCGTAGCATCATGACTCTTTAGATGGTGGAAAAAATTATCTGACTTGACCAACTCCGATCATATACGCCCCATTATTAATTACATGTGTATAGTCTAGTTTGCTACGCGGACCTTAAGGACCCGCTGTTCTTCATCTTGGATCTCATCCAGCATTTCCCTTGCGATTTCCCAGTCATCGTCGCTTTGGAACCGAATCAGGTCACCATCTTCGTCTTCGAACTTGAGCTTGATCGTAGCCCGGTTGTAAGTGTCGACAGCGCCGTTCATTCCCAAGACATGGTTCAACTTGTTGACGAAGATCTGGACCAGGTCGTTGTAGTCGATGTCTGGGCTCACGCTCAAATGAACACTCTCGTTCTGAGGACCGAAGATCAGCTTGACCAAAGTTCGGTTCTCGTACTGGGCCTGTTGAGTGAATTGACGTTGCGATATGGCCAGCATACTCATCTGTTCACTGGCACTCTTGGAATTCATGGCCATCGCTGGCGATGATATTGATCTGAACTTTTTGCCGGCAGCGTTGCTCGAGATACTGCTGATGGTGGACGAGGCTGAGGCCGACCGTTGCTTGATCAACGAGTCTGTGGACGGAGTGGTGATCCGTGCCATGTCTCCGTCGGCCAGCTGTGTGATGGCGCCTTCCCACTGATTCATGTGCTCTTCGGACCTGAACCGGATCACACATCCGCCAGTGTCACGGTTGCCTCTCCAACGGAGCGTGAGGAAGTGGCCAGGAACGCCTGCAAAGTAAGGCGAGGCCTCACCAGAATTGATCCTGTAGATCTTGTTGATGTAGACGATTCCATTGAGCGAGAACGACGGCACTGCCGTGGTGTTACCAGCAATGTTGACCAGCGACGTACTACTCTTCTTGCGAGATGAGAGCAGCTTCGACTTCTGCTGGTATTCTTTGAAGAAGTAGATCACTTTATCAAAGAGGTAGCAGTGGACCTCTTTCTCGCCAGCGTGGCCCTCGTTTAACAGGTCCTTCACGGTGACGGTATTAGCGAAAAGAAGGTCTCCCAGTCCGTTCAACGAGTAGCCCTTCCAATCGACAACACGTTCTTGCAACTCTCTGAGTAACTTCTGGTTCTCAGATTTGCGCTGGGCTTCGTTGATCTGGGCAGCCACCTGCCGCGTCACCTCGTATGCGGATTGCAACTCTGAGTAGTTCGGCCAGTCTTTATCAGTCTGTTTGATCAACTGCTTCAACAGCAACGGATACTTGCAAAGTCTCTGGATTGGCTTGATAAGGAAAGAGTGCAACTCGTACTGGTTGGCTATGATAGACGAGGAAGATTGCAACAGATTGGCGTCGCGGGTGATCAAATCCATCGCAGAGTCCTGGTAAAGTGACCAAGGCTGGTAGATTTGGAATCCATCGACACCGGCATGCACAAATACCGATCCTATACGTTGGTATTTGCCAGGCACGGGCGCATTGCACTCAAGTCCAACGAGCAACCGCCTTTGGAAATCGACAATCTCGTTGATGTTCGGGAAAAGCACTGCGATGTCTTCAGAGGAGACACGGCCGCTCTTGACGAGATCGTTCTTATACTTTAACAGTGTCTCAAGGTCGTAAACGTACTTGCGTTCCGACTCGATGATCTCTTTCACGATCTGGGAACGAGAATCCGTGATGGTAACTTGATCATGGACCGGGACGGCATCGAACCGTGGATCAAGATCAAGAACGAAGTTGACACTGTGAATAACCGAGACCAAACTGCGCATATCGTCTGAGAACACGGCAGTGATCGGGAACAACTCGTCGGCACGGATGCTCAAGTGAAGCTTGCAAGCACTGAGGAACTGGTACACACTCATCTTGCAGATTTTCAAGTCATCTGACGAGACAACGTCGATGGCATTTTCGGGCGAGATCGAGTTGAATATCAAGCAGAGCGGTGCACCTTGTTGGAATAGAGTCCACACGGGCGTCACAGGATCGTGGGAGATCTGTGCGGGCAGAATACCGGCCGCCATCGTGAACATTGCAGAATTCCAGTAGCCATTGGCCGGTTCGGTAGGATCTTGTGCAGTGGACAGTCTCGCAGACTGTGTGGAACGTTCTAACATGGTACTGAGGGCTATAGCCTGTTTTTCTGCGGCCTCTTCGGCCTTGGCGTACGCTAACTCCATATACGGGCCCATACCAGGCACTTTGGCCAGTCGTTGCATCAGTTGGAGGCACACGTAGTATAGCGAGTCTTCGTGCGACGCCTTGGCATTCATAGCAAGACTGGCTGCTCCCATGGGACCGGATGGCATCCTAGACGGAGGCACCGAGCTCAATGATGAGAGGGTACCGGAGGAAGAGTTCATGGTGATCTGGGATATTTTTTCGGGCATGATTTCGCTTTCCACGCAGACGGCTAGGGGGAAATTGGGCGAAGCTAGTGAGCCACAAGCGAGACACAAGCATTTACGTTACATGGTGGACATTTGGTTGAAATAGGTTGGATGAATGGTCGAATCTGGTGCAATTTAGTGATAGGGGAAAGTATTTGAAAGGATTTATCACGCTTAACGTAGCAATGGCGGATTCAGGATTTCATCAATGGTGGAAAATGAAGTGAGAATGTGGGGCCTATACGGGCCTGAGTGCAATTTAGTACATATTACCGGGATGGAAAAGCATGCCAGGGTACAGAGAAGCGGACCCATGAACCTACTGCTTCTTCTTATCCTGGAGAATCCGGTTGGCTGTCCAGATAGTCTTATCCAAGAGAGAGAAGACGGTCAAAACGCCTGCAATCGTGGAGCAGACGCTCAAGATGAAGGCGCTCCAGGTCTTCTTATGCTCCTCACGGTTGATGATCTTCATTGGTGAGATGTCAAAGTAGAAGAAAACGCCAGGGAGTCCGCCTCGAGCATGTATAGTGTTTGGATGGTCGTCGTCACGTCCACCACGCAACGGCCGGTCGTGTTGAGACACCGAGAACTCGTTGGTCTCCAAGAAGTCGCCATTAAGGTACTCGAAGCGGGAGTTGACCACCTTTAAGAAGTACGAGTACAGGTGATACTTATCTCCCAGCTTGATTCCGTGTCCGTCAAGCGGGTGCGTCGTACCGTAATCGTGGCTTTTCGAGTGGATCTGTGCCGCATGGTTGTCGTTACCGAAGGCAAAGTGGTTCACAATGTGGTCAAACGAGAACTTGTCCGGGAACTTGTCGTAAAGTGACATGTCATGGACGTGACGATCGTTGACACTGATGGAACTGCCGGGAGCAAAGTGAAGATTTCCACCGATCCGGTTCAACTGGCCTTTACCTTTGACACGGCAGCCTTCATCGAGGCGGTCGTTGATCCGCTTCACATATCCTTCCTTCTCACACTGCTCGATGCCTTCGCCATCGTAAAACTTCCACGCAGCCTTCGCATACGCAGCCTTCACTGCGGCACATGAGTTACAACAGATCTTATCGGCCTGGTTCTGGGCCTGGTCGTTACCGCTCTGATCGAGCGATCCATAGCAGGGACCACAGTAGTCAGGATCTTGAGTGTGGAGCACAGACTCATCGCTACCGACTTCAAATGGAGATGCAATGCCAATCTCTTTACCGTTGGCATCTAGGCGAACTTTGGTGAATCCAGAGTCCAAGAGGTCGGCCTCAACTTCTCCCGTGATATCCATGACATCCATGGAAAACACATCGCAGGGAAGCGATGGGAACGTGATGTCCAGGCTGAGATCGAGCTTCTTCTCGTGATCTCTATCGACAACGAGCTCGGGGCGGGTCACAACTGTACGATAGTCTCCGTATTCGTTGATGAGCAGGATGACGATAGTGAAAATGCACGCAATTGTCAAGATACCTCCAGAGGCCGTCTTGACTCGAGCATCGTCCAAAGTCTTGGCGAATGCGTCGAATCTGAACAGAGATGGTTTGCCCATGTCGTTTGCAAAACTCGGTGAAAAAACCACCTAAAGCGCAGATCTGAAAAATAGCGACAGCTGGCCAAAGTTGGAGCTTAGATAATTGCTAACTGCTTAGAATATATATACATTACATTAGTGTTGTTGCTGGTTGCGCATCATGTTGGCCATGTTCTGGAACATCTCTGCCATGTTGGCAGGGTTGGCTCCACCTTGCTGGGCCTGTTGCATAGCAGCCATCATTTGAGCCATATCTGGAACTCCAGGAGCGCCGCCGGGAGCAGCCACTGGAGCAGCCACTGGAGCAACCGGTGCAGGCGGTTGTCCGTAAGGTGCCTGGTTGTATCCACCCTGGTTACCTTGGTTGTATCCGCCACGGCTACCCTGGTTGTATCCACCTTGGCCGCCCTGGTTGTAACCTCCTTGGTTGTAGCCGCCTTGATTGTAACCGCCTTGATTGTAACCGCCTTGATTGTAACCGCCTTGATTGCCATATCCACCTTGATTGCCATATCCACCTTGGTTGTATCCACCTTGGTTGTATCCACCTTGGTTGTAACTGGACCGATTGTTGTAACTGGCACGGTTATTGTTGCCGTTGTTGCCATATCCTCTCTCAACACGATCCACCACGGGCAGGCCGTCAGATTTAGGACCATTCTGGGATGAGTTGGTTGGCATTTTGCGAGAGATCGATTTGGACGACACTCCGTGGCCCATCTCGATATCGGGCTCTTCCATGAAGATACCCGTTTGCAATGGCATTCCACCGGTTCCACCCCACTCGGCACTGACGGCCCACTTCTTGTCGGCATCGGTAAGACGGTCGATTGGGATCGTCGAGGTTCCATTCTGGTAGTTGCAGCAGTCTCTTGGTCCGAAACCAACACCCCAACGGGCACGTAGGCCTGAAGGATGGGTCACAGAGAACGCCTTGATGACCTGCTCTGCCTCAGGACGCGAGTACACTTTGACGAAGGCGTGCTTGCGCTCGCTATTCAAGATGACACTCTGAACTTCAGCGAATGGTCTCAAGATTTGAGATAGTTCACGTTCATCCATTCCATGCGGCACACCACCAATGAAGATGGTCCGCGATAGCACACCAATGGATCCTGGCGGTATCGAGTTGTCAATGAATGGTTTCTTGTCACGGTAGTGAGGGTTGGACGGGATGTTGCGCTCAGCGGAGACGTTTGGATCGTCCCTTGGGACATTTCTGCCTCCACGTCTTGGCGACCGGTCTCTGTCGCGATCACGACGGTGACTCAATGGGTTGTCGTAGGTGTTGGTACGACCTCTGGAACGCTCTTCACGTTCTCTGTAGGCACGGGCACCGCTGTCCAAGGCCGGTTGCCGCACTGGGGGCTGTTGTTGCTGTTGCTGTGGTGCTGCCGGCTGCATCTTTTGCAACATCTGGAAGATCGCATTAGGATCTGACGACACTGGGGCAGAATTGGCTGGGGGTGGTGACACAGACTTCTTCAAAGTGGCCGCAGTAGTACTAGGAGAAGGAGCCTTCTTGGCCAAGTTGGCAAGAGCTTGCAAGACGCTAGCGGGGTCTTTCTTGGCAGGCTCTGTGGCAGTTTCTTTGTCAGGTTGCTCCTTTTCAGGGACGGCAAACGTAACACGCTTACGTGCAGGTGGAGAACCAGGCGGCGTCGTCGTAGGGAAGTTCTTATCCTTGATGGTTTTCAGGAGATCCTTATCGAACGTGCTACAGTTCTCCCAAATCTCGACCAATTTGCGGATGCGTTCTTTCACTTCGTCGTTAGAGTTGTCGACGGCTTCTTCAACGATGCCTGCAACAAGCTCGGAGATCTTGTAGACGGCAGCAGCGGCTGTACCGTCTGGTGATTCTTTGAGGGATTCGGCACTGTCTACGGTGCCGGCCTTGTTCATTTCATCGATCAATCCTCTCACTATGGCATCCAGAACGTATAGAGGGCCCAGCTTGTTACTAGCAGGGGTCTTTTTGTAACTGTCGTACAATTTCTGAACCAAGACAGACTCGTCCTGAACGTTGGCCAGAAACAACTCTTTAAGCTTTTTAATACGAGATCCGCTCACTCCCGGTGGCTTCAACGAGCCCAACTCATTTAACACTGTTTCAAACTCTTCACTCATGCTGTGTTTACACTTTACAGGTTCCTCTGGGACGGAGCGTAGTCGGTCAACTCCAAAAGAAAAAGGTGTGGTGTCTTCTGGAGAAATTTGCAGCATCCGCCCCTTTTATATATTCTGGCCGGGAAATTTCACCCAGCCGGGTAACTCTGTGCGCGATTAAAGGGAACCCACTCAGTTCAGAAGATCTCTCTCTTTTTACCAACGCTTTTTCATTATGGCGTGCTCATGTTGTGGTAAGAAGCGGCTCAATGACTCCTCTGGGTTGTCTCGTGTTGCACAGCTGGCCTGTTTTGTCATGACATTGAAGGGATTGGCTGTGGAGGGACGTAAGGTGGAGACTTGGTCATCTCATCGAGTGAAAGAGTCGAAAGAGGGTCCAGACAGGTCAGAGGGTCCAGAAAGGACAGAGAAGACTCGCTCAGGGTCAGAATCGACCTTAGTGGATGAAGACATCCAAGCTGTGAGCCCCGAGCCCGTTGTTGGTCCAGATGCTACGCCAGAGCAGGCCAAGCGAACTGGCACACATACGTTCCCCAATAGAGACAGGGTGAACAGGGTGATGCGCAGATACAACGAGGTGGAAGGAGGCATTCTGAAAGTTCTAGAGGTGCTGATAAGGAGGTTTGATAACTTTGTGCTTCTTCAAACGTTCATACCAAAGTTGAAGAAGTTACCCAATACACGATGGGGGCGTATCGTGTCGTTCTTGATGAAGCAGTTGTCAGGGCTCTACGTGGTGGTGATTGCCATCAACTTGAGACGGCTGACAGTCCGACTGATGAGGATCAATCGGGTAATCAGGCAGTTGGAGTTGCAATGCCGGATACTTAAACAGAACATCTTTGACGATACCCAGTTTGAGATCCCAAAGTCTCTCAAGAAGGCGCTGATCGATTTGTATGCCGTGAAGATCCGCACAATCATCGAACTTGCCGGGTATGTGAACGAGCTTGTGCTGGACTTGAACCTTTTACTGCCAAAGTTCCACCTGAATTCAAAAGTGAAGAAGTTACTGGGCGCATTCAGCTGGCTGATCAGCGTCTACAGGATGAGTCAAGACGACGACGATGACACCGAACATCGTTTGAATGTGATCGAGAAGGGTGTAGCATAGCTAGGAATGATAATGTTATTACATATAGTAAAGAGTTGAACAGGCGGACCTCAAGACTTGGAGTCTCTGTCACGTTTGAACAATGCAAAGATGCTTCTCCTCTTCTTCTTATTGCTGATGTTGGCGAGTGGCTTCTTCTTATCGACTTCGACGATAGGACCGGGCTGGCCCAAGTCTTTGACAAGTGTAGCGTCGTCGTCGGAGAGTAGAGGGAAGTCGCTTCGGAGACCCATAAGGTCGTCCGTAGTGGATTCAATGACCGAAGACTCCTTCTTCAACGAAAAGACCGAGGATTGGTGGACATGAATGCGCGAAGAGATGGCAGATATGATGGAAGAGGAGCGGCGGTGGTGTTGTTTCAAGGACGCAAAGAACGATGACGACTCGGAGCGTGCCGGGGACGGAGCCCTCGTTGGAGACTCTGAGTCGAGCACGGTAGAGCGACCGGGAGAATAGGAAAAGTCACGGGAATGGCGACGACTGGAAGTCCTGCTTACCGAGTAAGAGCTGAGGGAGTTGCGTTTGGAAGACACAGAGTCACGCTTTCGCAAGTCGGGCAGGCTCTCACCAAGTGTGTACTTGGAGGCGTCACCAACACAGATCGTAGACCGTTTGGCGTCGACGTCGTAAATGCGTTGTTCGTATTGGAACGGATTTGGTCTCTCTTGGAACCGAACTTTAGCAGGGGACCTAGAACGAACGGGCGTCTTGACTCTACGCAATGAGGAGGACGTGGCCAAGACGGGCGAAGTGGCGAGCGGCGAAGTCGACTCCAACGTTGTATAATATGACTGGTAGCGAACTTTGCGCCTTGCTGAACGGTCCGGCTCTTCCTGGGCCGGCTGTGATGTGTGTTTAGATGATGAAGATGCGGAGGATCGCGAAGAGTTTGGGTCGTCAGCAAAATGGGAGCCAGTAGCTGAAGGCATCGAGTTGCTCTTTGCCATGGCGACGGATTCGCCGGGCTCGTCTTCCTCCTCACTGATACCTTCAACCATGAGGGTATCCGATTTCTTTGGGGAACACATCAGTGAATGCTTAGGGTAACAGAAGGGCTCCAATTCGGACATGGACGCGGTTCTATTGGACCGCTGCTGGTCGAAGACATCATCTAGATTGATGACTGCATCGGGTATCGGACTTGATCCAGTGTAGTGAGCGTCTTCAGAGATGAAGATGCGAGGGGAAGAACGCAGAGGACTGCCTAAGTTCATGTTTATTGGGCTGCTCACGTTCATCGGACTGCTCAAGCTGGAGAGTCGGATAGGCGAGCCACTGAGCGATGTAGGAACAGACCTGCTGGTGCCAACGTTGGAAACGGACGGTGGGGGCAGCAGTTCAAAGTCCTGCATGTCAAAGTCGCCAGAGATAGCCCGGGAGCGCCTGTGGCGGTGGGATTTTGCCGGAGGTGGTCGTAACTCCACTGGAGCCGCAAGCTCCACTGGGGCTGTCAATGTCAGAGACTCACTCATGGAGGTGACTGTATGACAGTGGAATGCAGAGTTGAAAAAAATACTAGAGCAATCAATTACGGCTTGATCTGAATTGATAGGTGCGGCGAAACTCTGACTGGTCGGACTATCGACGGGACTGGTGAAACGCGTCAAGCGAGCAAATGGGGCAAGACCAGTAAGAGAGGCGAGTGGCAAGTTAATAAAACACGGAGGACGCCTCAGAAGTTGAAACGGGCCGACGTTGATAAGTACCAAGCTTGCTCACAGTACCAGCTGGAACGAAGTGTATGCAACTTCACCTAAGTATGGGTGAGTTGTCAAGCGGAGGGTGCGTCAGTGGGGTGGGTGGTTTGTAGGCGATTAAAGGCGATGCTGGGCAGTTGCAAAGCGCGTTGAATCGTCAGGTAACGAATGTAGGCACCACAGGTAACGGCCGGAACAAGGAATGGGGGCCACGACGAGGGTAAAGGGTATCAAAGGGGATGTCCTTCAAGGATAAACTGACTGAAACTCAGCGGAATTTTTTTTTCTCAGCCTACGGTAGAAGTTTCTATGCAGATATGCAAGGGGAGCAATACAATGCAGAGAAGGCATTTACTAGCGGGAATTGCCCCTTTCGGACGCCACGCTAGCCTGAAGGAGCAATAGCCAATCTGCCGTCACCTATTCTGTAGTCTCGGTTCTTGTACACATCCAGGTACCCGCGGTGTAATTGCCGTTCCCGCCCACCTGGGCTCTGCATCTGATGAAATTCTATCACCAATCTCTGGCTGGCTGGATTTGGTCTGACGAGAAATTATATGACCGATCAATTCGACCATCTCTCACAGTATATAGAGCGGGTCAGGTGGCCGATTGCGTTGTGCACCAGCGTGAGTTGAATGCGTCATTGGTGCATCGGCACGTTTTCAATGGCTATTTCGCGGATTCGGCTCTGTTACACTGACTTCTTCGTAACGGCACCAGCCTATTTCCCCATTCGGAATTCACATCTTGACACCAAATAGATTGGTCGTAGCCTAACTTAATCTCCAATGTGTATGGGCCGCCCTGGGCACATTTACAAAGAGGGAGAGCGCATCATGGTGAGTCCGACTTCCAAGAACGAGCAGGTCGTGTTTACGCCTGTTGAGTACGATCCTACGGTGGATTTGAACAACATGACCCAATATAAGCCGAAGAACTACCGGGTTTCTGCGACCCTGTCAAAGAGTGTGATAGAAGACTCGAAGGCGAACGAGGATGACGCCATGGACGCGTCCAGCGCGCTCGAGGAATCCAGCCTGGCCGACTTATCTGACTATGGAGACCCTGAAAAAGCTGCGTTGGCTGACCTGGAAAAGTCCGGCCTCGCACACTCTGATGACACCGACGCCATCCGCCGTAAACGGAGACGGCGTATTATCCATCGGGTGGGTATCTTCATTGTTTTGAGTGTTATAGCCCAGATGTACATACCTTGCTATGGGATGTAGGGCTTTGGTTGTGCTAGGAGAGCTACCAGTTCAATACCTCACAACTACAATACCCCATGACTACAATACCTCAAGGCTTACATCACACCCTATCTACTTACTATATAGATGTAACCTATTTATGATCTGTAACCTTCTCACTGATAGTTCTCCAAAACACGCTTCAACTCCTCCTTCACCAAGTACTTGGCATGGAACTCACAGTGCTCCTTGACGAAGGACGAAATAAAGTAGTACGAGTGATCGTAGCCTTCAGCATACTTCACATCAATCTTTCCCTTCAACACAGACTGTTCGCTAGCAGCAACGAGATTCTCCGGACGCAACTGCTTGTCCTTGGCATAGAATCCGTCGGCAGTACCTTGGTGGATCAAGATCGGTCTAACAGGGCCAGCGTACAGTTTAATGAGATCGCACGGATCGTACTGGGCCCACTTGGACTTGTCAGGTCCCAGATAGTTGCCAAAGCACTTCTCGCCCCACGGAACAACGCTTGGATTGGCAATTGGCGCAAAGGCAGAGCACGATTGGAAACGGCCTGGGTTTTTCAGATAGAACATGAGCGCACCGTAGCCTCCCATAGAATGGCCTGTGATCGACAGAGTCTCGATATCCAAGCGCGGGAACTCCTTGCCAATGGCAGGGATCAACTCTTCCAGAATGTAGGAATACATCTTGTAGTTGTCAGACCATGGCTTCTCGGTGGCATCCAAATAGAACCCAGCACCGGTTCCAAAGTCCCACGAGTCGTCCTCTCCGGTTATTCCAGCACCGCGAGGCGACGTGTCCGGGTATAAGACAGCAAATCCGTACTTGTTGGCCCACGGCTGGAAGAAAGCCTTTTCACTGGCGTTATTAGGCGTGCAGGTGAGTCCCGACAGGTAGATAAGCACAGGGAGCTTGGGGAACTCGACAGCCTCGTATTGGTGCGGAAGGTACAAGTTAACGGCCATAGAAGTCTTGGTGGTGGACGACTGATGGGTCATCTTGAGCATCTTGCCGCCATTGGACGCGATCGTGGTCTTTTCAAACATGTTTGTAGAGGAAAGAGTGACAAGCTGCTGGATTTCTCCCTTTTTCACTCGAGCTCCGGATTACTTAACCCAATTTAGAAATCTCACCATCATGTTCTTCTCTGGAGGCGCTCTTCGTATGGCCGCGCAAGCGGCAAAACAGTACCGGAGACAGGCCCTACTGGGTGTGTGTGGTGCTGGTGCTTGCTGGGCACTCGCCACAACCGCTTCCCCTGTCCGCTTGGACACTGACGAGACCGTCCAGAATGCCATCTCCGTGGACAGCTCGATCGACCCGTTCCCCATCTTCCAAGGCGATCCGCTACTAACCACTCACCAGTTGCTCGGCTGGGGTATCCGAAAGGTGTCCTTCTTGAGAATGAAGGTGTACGCGCTTGGATTATACATTGCCAAGGAAGACTTACCGCTGACTAAGCAGATTCTGGGCTCTGCGTTTTTGCAGAACGTCTACGAGGGAAAACACCCTGATGCCACCCAGAAGGAAGCCCTTGAGGCTGGTCTTGAGGACGGCAAAACGTCGGAGATTCTCATTGATAACTTGTTGACGTCCGGTGTCAAGTTCACTGCCCGCATCTGTCCACTGAGAAACACCGACCTGTCACATTTGAGAGACGGGTTTATTCGGACGATCCGCAACTCGGACGCTTGCAAACAGATGATGAAGGAGGAAGACACTGCGGAGCACATCACACTTGGATTGGAGCAGCTGAGAAAGGTCATGAACAGCCATAAGATGAAGGCATATAAGAATTCCAGGGTCTACATGGAGATTATCGACCAAGGTAAGTTGCGAGTCACTGTCAAAGTCTGGGACTCCAACCACTTCCGGGACGTTGTTCAAATGGGTGTTGTGGAAGAGCCGATCATTTCACGGTTATTATTCCGGGCATATTTGAGTGGAGACAATCCATTGAGCAAAGATGCTCGCGACCAGGTTGCCGAGAGTTTAGTTGCGCTGTTCTGAGAGATTAGCTGTGCACAGCAACCAGAAAGATATAAAGAATCAGCTGGACATACCAAGTTACACCTGTATATAGGAAGGCATATTATGGACTACAGAATGCTGACGCTTCTACACATATTTAGTATTACCAAGCCTGTTAAGCATACCAAAACATCAAGTATACAACCTCTCTACTCGGCACAACCACAAATCGTACCAGCCAGCATTATTCAAACAGCGGCCAACTTGCCTGATCAGCCAGTCCCGGTTATACTCGGCCGCCGTCGGAATTAAACCATTACCGTTGTACTTATCAAGCAAGCCATTGTGCTGATAGGAGCGGCAATTTCTCATCTATCGACAGCCCCAATTTTACAGAATCGTCATTCGATCCCAACCACACAATGTATTGGTCCAAACCCACCTGAGATGCTACCGGAATCCTCGTAGGCTATTAAAATTCCAGCAGATTATTAGGCAGGAGTACCTCTCTGTAGGCAAAGGTGCGCCTCGTACACAGTGAACTGTTCACTAGTGCCTAGCAAGACCGCCCGGATTATTGTGACGGGAGGTGGCGACGGCTGGAACGGGCCATGACAAAATTCCAGGCCGATTGACAATGCGGACGGAATATTGCGGGGCGGCAAAGAGTTTCATTGTTATGGAAGATGCACAAAGGACGCTTGCCCTAGAAGGTTGCGCTCGTTTCTTTTATGCTTTAGTTGAATACGACCAGAGTTGGTCCGCTCGTAAGGTAAATATTTTTGTGAATTAGATATTTCCATTCCACCACACTACAAGATAGGCGTTCGATACCTTCGTGGATGCTACAAACGCATCAATCGTGATGTCAAAGAACCCAAAGCGTGCGGCGCAAGAACTCAAGAAGCGCAGAAAAAAACATAAAAACTCTCGGCTTGGGTGTAAGACTTGCAAGAGTAAGAACATAAAGTGTGACGAGACCTTGCCGCAATGCCAGAACTGTCTACGCAAGGATCTACGGTGCTCTTACCTGGATCTATCCGAAACTGAGTTGCAGATCATCATAGACAAGCACAATGCCGATCGCACCGAGGCTGTTCTTCAGGAACAACAGCAGGAGTTGATGGCTTCCCATCAGCTTTCGTCCTCGTCCACTGGCTACTATAACGAGGCTCAATGGCTGCCCTTACCAATTTGCGAGAGTTATAATTTTCCTGAGAGTATTGCGAGCGTTGAGACCACTCTGGGGTCCATGTCGAACATGGATCATGGGTTGGTTCAGGACGGGTTGGTTCAGGACGGGTTGGTTCAGGACGGGTTGGTTCAGGACGGGTTGGTTCAGAATGGGTTGGGGGGTGGAATGGTGCAGAATGGATTAGTTCAAGATGGATTGAACCAGAACGGTTCATTTAATGGACTGAACCAGACCGGATTGAATGGATTGAACGGATTGAACGGATTGAATGGATTGAATGGATTGAACGGATTGAACCAGAACGGTCTGAACCAGAACGGTCTGAACGCAATCAACCAGAACGTAATCACCAACGACGGAATCTCGATCGTCCCAGCCATGCCAACTATGCCTGCAATCCCTACAATGCCTGCCATTTCACTGATCTCGCTTGACCCATTCTCTCCTCCCTTTGAAGGCTCACAGACTGTCAATAGACGCATCAATCTGAAACCTCAAATGGAGATTGAAAGTGTTCGTAGCACCTACGAGTTTGCACGAGATCTGGAAAGGTCCCTGCTGCACGGAAAACCGTCAGAAATCATTAGCGATGCCACTGGAATCGAGAGGATGGTGCTGAACTCGCACTTTGCCCAGATATGTGTCATGGCAATCTCGTCACATATCGTTACAGATGCACTTCTTTCGTTTGCTGCAGACTATTTCCACTCATCGTTCCACCGGCAAGTGGGTCTAACTCATCAGGCCAAAGTACAGAAGCTGCTGGATGCAATGGTGCCGGAGGAATTACACCGATTGTGTCGACGCATCCGCAAGAAGTTTGTCGACAGATTCCAAGACTTGTCAGACTGGGCTTCTGAGACGATGCTGACAGCATGCGTGGTGATGAATTTCACTTTGATATATCACTACACCGCGGATAACATGGTCGGCATGACTCCAAAGGAACTGCTGGGCCAGTTTCTGACCTTCTCTACGGGCTTCTTCTCGATCGCCATTTTCAAACGCCATGGCAACTCGCAATTCTCACGCTTCAATCTGCTGCGCAAGGTCATCGTCTATCAGCTTCAGATGTTTGTCGCCAAGCCTTATCCAATAGACATCCTGAAAGAACTAATCGCACATCTGACCTCTCTTGCTCCGCTGCTGATAGGAATCAATAAGAAATCGCACAACTCTTTCACCGAGTGCTCCACGAGAGCCATATCGAACCTAGTGGAGTTCTCTTCATCGCTGATACACACGCTCAACAACTATCAGAACGAACAGCTTCTGTGTCGAATCGAACCGTCCAAGTTTGTGGCCCTCATCTGCGACTTCTATTCGATTGTCCCCTACACGATGATCAGCATTAGTGAAGAACCGTATGGCGGAAACGAAGGCGAGTTCATCACCAATATGTTTTACGTGGCATTTGCTGCAACGCTCAATGCAATCTTCCCCGGTGGCGTTGCCTTCTTCCAGAACAACTTCTGCTGGCTACTTAACCAGTTCACTTACTCCATGATGGCGCCATTGATCGGACATAAACTTGAAACAGTGTCCGATCCAAGACTTCGCTCTGAGGCACCATACCTGATCCGAATAGCCACATTCTTTAGCCGCCGTGAACTTCTCATACGAACCTTTCTGAGTGAATCTGACCTCTCTCTGATTACAGATATCAACTTAGGCATCTCTCTGGCCGAGAGGCGCCAAAAACTGCTTGAAGTCAGGGACAGCATCATACCACACGAGAACTACCTCCACTCCATGGAACCAGGCACGAGAGTCCACCTGGAAAACTACCCACACCGGTTGCCCAACGAACCTGTCAGCTGCCTCCCGCTGTCTGGTACTGAACAGGTGAATGACAGTCCACTGCCAAAGTTTGATACGAAAACTGGTATATTTGAGGGTGACTTTAGTATAAACACCCACAATTTGTCTGGATTCTCAATACCTTTGAACGACTCCTCCAATAAACCTCCTATTAGTGCAGAGACTGTTGATTTGTGTCGCAGGCTGAGAAATTACATCTGTGAAGTGGAGACGGGGTCGTGATGCTGTTATCACTGCCTTTCTACCGCTCCACCACCGCCGGTGCCGCCGCCCTCACAACCATTCTTATGGTCATCCTTGCATAATATTCTTTATCGCCACCAGGGCAACCTGTTATGTACCATTCAATTTTAAGTCCCATGAAACTTTGAATTTGTAACGGAACTTCCAGATTAGGAAATTTTCAGTATGACTTGGCAATTCGCGAACCCAAGCAGTAACCACACAGTAGTATTGCAACAATCTACACTCAGGAACGATACAGCAGCACCGGGCACAAAATATACCAGGTTGTGGCCCCCAAGTTTGGCCCCTGGCAGCATAGCATCCTCGCACCAAATCGTGATCATGAGTGGCGCACGACCCCGAATGTCCGGGGTACCCCGGACGTGTCCGACTATATAAACCAGGGCCCGCCTCGGGCCTTTGAAACAAGTTAATCAAGCATGGCTGTGGACGGAAAAGGTAACAAGATCGAGACAGATATCGTGACATTGACACGGTTCATCTTACAACAGCAGCAGAACCTGGCTCCTCAGGCCACTGGAGAGCTGACTCTGCTGTTGAACTCGTTGCAGTTTGCTTTCAAATTCATTGCAAGCACGATCCGGCGGTCTCAATTGATCCACCTGATCGGTCTGTACGGAGCTACGAACTCGAGCGGAGACGACCAGAAGAAGCTGGATGTTATTGGAGATGAGATCTTCATCAACGCCATGAAGGCCTCCGACAACGTGAAAGTGTTGGTCTCGGAGGAGCAGGAGGACTTGTTAATCTTCGAGGAGAACCACGGAAACTACGCCGTCTGCTGCGATCCGATCGATGGATCGTCCAACTTGGACGCCGGTGTGTCCGTTGGTACGATCTTTGCAGTTTACAAGCTGCTGCCAGGCTCGACCGGATCCATCAAGGACGTTTTGCGCAAGGGTACCGACATGGTGGCCGCTGGTTACACGATGTACGGAGCCAGTTCTCACCTGATGCTGACGACGGGCCATGGAGTCAACGGATTCACCCTGGACACGCAACTCGGCGAGTTCATTCTGACCAACCCAGACTTGAAGATTCCTCAGTCCAAACACATCTACGCTTTGAACGAAGGATATTGGAACTACTGGAACTCGGACGTGCAGGCATTCGTGTCGTCGTTGAAAGAGATCCAGTCCGACGGCAAGCCATACTCTGCTCGTTACATTGGATCCATGGTGGCCGATATTCATAGAACTCTGCTCTACGGTGGACTCTTTGGATATCCAGCCGACGAGCACGCCAAGACTGGAAAGTTGAGAATGCTGTACGAGTGCTTCCCAATGGCCTGGCTTATGGAGCAGGCCGGCGGTATGGCTGTCGATGACGAAGGTAACCGGATCCTCGACAAGACCCCAAAGAGAATCCACGAGAGAAGTGGAATTTGGCTCGGATCCAAGGGAGAGATCGAGCACTTGCTCAAGTTTATTAAGAAGGACTAGCCGCCGACTACCTGTAGCCGGGTGCTAGCGTCTGCGCTACTTACTATGTAAGAACATCGACATTAGATACAAGTAGGGTCCGAAACGGTGCCAAAATAATAACTACTTTCACTGCTTGCTTTTTCCACCCCGACACAGATCTATCTTCTCAGATGGATCACCCTCTTCGTTGAAAAAATATTTCATTGCTGACTTGTCAACTCTTATTATGAGTGGATGTAAGTATATCACTAGCACGAAGGTTCCCCCCATACTAACCACAGTCCGAATTCTCGATCTCGTGAAGCCATTCAGGCCTTTCCTCCCCGAGGTGATTGCCCCGGAGCGGAAGGTGCCATTTAACCAACGTCTAATGTGGACAGGTGTTACGCTCCTCATCTTTCTCGTGATGAGTGAGATCCCACTCTATGGAATCACGTCTTCAGACTCGTCCGACCCACTGATCTGGTTGCGGATGATGCTGGCCTCGAACCGAGGCACGCTCATGGAACTTGGTATCTCGCCAATTGTCACGTCTGGCATGGTCTTCCAGCTTTTGCAAGGAACCCAGTTGCTTACCGTGGACATGGAAAACAAGCAAGACCGTGAGTTGTACCAGGCATCGCAAAAGTTGCTTGCCATCATCATCTCGATCGGCCAGGCCACTGTCTACGTGTTGACCGGTATGTACGGAAGACCGTCCGACCTGGGCCCAGGTGTGTGTCTTCTGTTGATCTTGCAACTCGTGTGTGCGGCCATCATCGTCATCCTCATGGACGAACTGCTCCAGAAGGGATACGGTCTGGGCAGTGGTATCTCGCTGTTCATGTCGACCAACATCTGCGAGTCGATCTTCTGGAAGTGCTTTGCGCCAACCACCGTCAACAGAGGCCGTGGTTCCGAGTTTGAAGGTGCCATCCTAGCGTTCGTGCACCTCCTGATTACCAAGAAGGATAAGCGTACCGCCCTCATGGAGGCATTCTACCGGGACAACGCTCCGAATATGAGCCAGGTGTTTGCCACGTTCGTCGTCTTTGGTACCGTCATCTACCTGCAGTCTCTCAAGATTGAGTTGCCGATCAAGTCCACCAGACAGCGCGGCCCTTACGGACTCTACCCGATTCGCCTGTTCTATACATCCAACATGCCTATCATGCTGCAGAGTGCTCTGTCCTCGAACATCTTCATCATCTCTCAGATGCTGTCGTCCAACTTCCCAACGTCTTTCCTGACCAAGTTGCTCGGAGTGTGGGAGCCGATTCCCGGTTCGAACCAAAAGGCTGCAGTCTCCGGACTCTCCTACTACATGCAGCCTCCTTCCAACTTGCAAATGGCCATTTTGGACCCTATTAGAACGGTCGTTTATGTGACTTTCGTGCTATCAACGTGTGCTTTCTTCTCCAAGACGTGGATCGAGGTGTCTGGCACCTCTCCAAGGGACGTGGCTCGCCAGTTTAAAGAGCAAGGACTCGTCATTGCCGGCCACAGAGAAAGCTCCGTGTATAAGGAGCTCAAGAAAGTTATTCCTGTGGCTGCTGCCTTCGGTGGTGCCACGATCGGTGCACTCTCTGTGATCACCGACATGTGTGGATGTCTTGGCAGTGGTAGTTCGATTCTGCTCGCCGTCACCACCATTTATGGCTACTACGAGCTGGCTGCCAAGGAAGGCGGCTTCGGAAGGAATGTTGTCTCTGGATTCGCTGAGTTGGGTTAACCTTCATGTATAACTACGAGGACAGATAATCACCTAGAGAGTACCTAGTAAATACATCTAGTTAAAAATGCACACACCAAATTTTCCTCAAGAATGGGTCAAAGGCGTATTAAGAACATCTCCATCAGTAAGCCGATTCTGTACGGCAACTGGGCAGAGAAAGTCTCCGAGAAGAATCCTCTGCCAGCAGGTGCTCCTCCTGACCACACACACCTCTGGACGCTGTTCGTGAAAGACGCTACCGGGAACGACATCTCGCAGTACGTGAAAAAGGTGGTTTTCAAGCTTCACGAGACGTATCCGAACTCCACACGCACTCTAGAGGAGCCGCCGTTCCAGATAACCGAGACAGGATGGGGTGAGTTCGAAGTGGTCATCAAGATCTTCTTCAACAACGCCTGTGGCGAGAAGAATGTCACACTTTACCACAACATCAAGCTTCATCCGTACCCACAAAACGGCGAAGTCAAGGTGGAGCTTCCTGGAACACGCGTTGAGAGTATACTATACGACGAGATTGTGTTCAACGAGCCCACGGAGGCCATGTTCAAACTATTGACGTCGAAACCGGGCTCTTTGCTGCCTTATAAGAGCGATAAGACGGTATTCACCAAGGAAAACGAGAGGGACGAGGAAGACCGCGTGGACAAAGCCGTCGAGAAGGTCCGAGAGATGATAGAGAGAGAAAAGGCGGAGTTCCAGGAGATGCAGGAGGATAAAGAGGCCCTGGTGAGATCGTGAGCTTGGAATCACCGCAGGTCACATGACCACGGCGTTTGACACCGCTAGCCATCTGGCCATCGCTACCGATCTGAGTGTACTTGTAACTATATAGTGTAACCTAGCGTTGAATGCGCCCATCCTATCATCGTCCTTGCATGTACACTGCGACCTCCCGCAGTGTGGTCATCACGTTAGCGTCGTAGTCGAGTCTAACGCGACAGACTTCTTTACCGGGTCCGTTGTAGAACACCACGGCATTTTGGGGGAACACCCCACCTCCGACCGGGTCCGACAGCCCCAACGAGCGCGCCATCGTACCCGAATGGTCCAGTAACACTGGGAAATCGAACGTATTGCTCAACCAAGTCGGCGTCAGCCCCACCAGTCGAAGGTCTCCGAAACATTCAAGGATCGCCTCCACCATCCTCTGGTTGCATGCAAATGTGATCAAAGCCAACGGCTCGCCCGTCGGCATCAACCTCTGCGGTACCACATCGGAGCAACCCGGCAGCATCGTGTCGATTCTTCCTCCAAGGCACTCGTAGACGTTTGTCTTTGCGCTGCCCTCCTGGGCTTTGACTGCAGCGGGAATTGGCGACTCTGATACCACTCGGACGCTACTGCGCACATCCAGAACCGCTCGCAGCATACGCTTCGACGGTAACGGCAGGTCTTCGTCTCGTTTCCGCTTATGAGTCGTAGGAATACTCATAGCAGAGAAAGAAGTGAGCAGAAAAAGTAATCCTTTAAATTTCTACCTCGCTGCCATTCATATACTAAAGCACTGCCATGGACTTGCCCAAAATCTCCGCCTTATTCTTGGCCAAGTTCGATGTGCACTCTGGCTACGAGCTTCCCTTTTCAAAGACGATCGATGATCACACTTACAACTGCAAAAACCTAGAATTCAAGGCATTGCCCTCTGGTCTCCATAGCCTCTCCTCGGACACTATCTGCTTCGTTGACCAGAAGACTGGGTTCCCTCAGGTCGTCAACACCGTCGAGGACCTCGTCTATGGAGTGTCTGTGTTCCGGCAGAACACCGAAACCCAAAAAACTACGCTCGACACGTCCACTGGAGCTCGTTCTGTCGATAGGCAGTCAATGAAGATCTTTTCTCTCGGTATATTGATAGATCCAGAGCACCTGGCCTCTGGAGACACTCCGGACACGACGTGGAAGCCGCTGGTTTACTCTGCATGCTGGAAACATAGGGAATATCTTGGCAGATTACTCGACACCTTCATAACTTGTGACACCGAGGCTGACGAGGTGAAATTCTATGACCAGTTCAACCATTATTTTGAGGAACATAGGTACAGGCAGGCCACTATCCCAACGTCAACGCCATATCCAGTGAGAATCGCACCTAATGATGCCTATACGCTGTTGGAAGAGCCCTCGGTAGCCCCATCGGTGCCATTATCGATCGAATCTCTGACTCCAGACCACCTATCTTACGGATTGGACGACCTTTTCAAGACGCTGGGCCCACTGCTGTACAAAGTGTGGAAGATCTCGCTATTGCGCAAGAAGATCATCTTTTACAGTGATGATGGCGGCCATACCTCCTCAACAGACGTGGCAATCAAGATCGAAGATCTCTGCCGTTACATCTACTCGCTCTCGGTGATAAGTGCTGTTCCGAAAGAGATTCGGTCAGCTTTGATCGATTCCGGTGTGCAAAACATCGATGCGCTCGAGTTCCATACCCCATTCTACAACCTTTGTGTTCACGACATTCCGTTCCTGAAGGGAACCAGCGTGCCATTCATTGCATCAACGACTGATCAGATCATCCTGGAAAAACCAGAGCTTTACGACTACTGCGTGAAACTACCGGCCACCAAACTGTGCGAAGAGGCTCCTGAAGTTGACTGTGTGATGGACCAATCACGCCGGCCAGCCACTTATAGGGACTTCACGACGTGTGAGGCAGTGAAAGAGATTGTCACGACCGACGAGCAATCCGATATAGACACGGCCACCGAGGCGAACGACTCCTCAAGCAGCCAACAGGCCACGAGTGAGTCCAGCGCTCATTTCCCTGAATACTACAGCTCTCTATGTGAGAGACCGTCGCTGCGCGCCATGGTCTGGCGTGGTCTGTCGTGGTGGGCCACCGCTGGCGAGTCATGGCAAGAAGATAACGCCGAGTTCCAACTGGAGAAGGCAGAGTTCCACGATGTGGATGTGACCGATCGTGTGGAGATGGTCATCGCCACTGTTGGATACTTCCAGAAGCTGACGACCAGATTATTCAATCTGTTGATCGAGATATTGGCCAACGAAGACGCCGACGAGTCGAACGAGCACGCCCGGGATCCAGATGTGTCTTCGGATACTGTGGTTCACAGAGATCCATTTGCCGACCCGGAGTTGGAAGGACTGTTATCGCACGGCAATACAAATAAGACCGTCTGGATCAGGCCTCAAGACATGTATGAGATGGGGTTGGACCCCTACAGTCAATCGGACTGTGAGTTTGTGACCGATCTCATCAAGCTATGGTGGGGAAGGACTGCTAGGGTGAATGGAAGCTGCCAAGGTAAGCTGTGTTGTTGGAAGTAGGATTGTATAGTAATGATCGCATATACGCTATATATAAGTTACTTGGGCTGCTGCTGCGGAGTCTCCAACACCTGCTGTGGAACCTCCAACAGCTCAGCATTAGGGTTGGGCTTGTTGGACAATGACTCTGGCGACTTTCCCGCACGGCCCATGGCCTTATCCCAAACAGGACGGGCCTCCAAGTCGACCCAATGACGTAGACGGTCGTTGGCATTGGTCACATTATCCAGAGCAGGACGAACGTCCAAATAGAATGTCGGCATACCATCCTCTTCAGGACCGGCGTAATAGTCTATCACGTACCGGACCTGTCTCCAATCCTCCTTGGCATCGCCGTGGCCGTCATTGCGCAAGACGGTCCAGTCGTGGCGATCGAAAGGTGGATCAGTGTCGAACTTCGATGGGAACCATTTCCCCAGAGTTGTAAAGATCCTAGCCCGTGGAGACATCTCATCAGGACGGCCTGTGAACTTGAGAAGCCGTGGCGGCACCTGCGTCTTCTCAGTGTAAGGCTTTTCCCACTCCAGTATCTCCGACCAGGCACCTTCGTTCAAAAAGTTGTGAATACTCACCATACTTTCGACGGCATCCTCTGGAACATCACCTTTACCCTTGCGAATCATCGCGTTGAACATCTGCTGAGGCGAAGGGTACTCCCAGACTCCGTCAGCGTCATCATCGCCCCTTGGAATCGTAGACTGCGTCTTTTCCGTAGGCAGATCGATCGTCTGACCGCTCGCTTTCGCTGTGGAGAGCTCGTACGGCATGTTATTCTTTGGGTTGATATCATCCGGTCCACACGCAGATGCCGTGGTGCCGGCAGAACGCGTAGCACCGTTGGACTTGTTCAAAACAGGGCATCCGCCCGCCATCATGCTTGGATCCACCTTGCCACTCATCACGGGGCAACTACCTGTGCTGCTCATCATCTGAGCAGACCGTTTGCCTTGGACAGGACATTTCCCACGACTTTGCTGGTCTTTCTTGCATTTGGCCCCGTTGGTTTGCTCTTTTGGACGGTCCGCCCAGAAGATACCCATGGTAAAGTGAAGAATTAATTTGACTAAGGATTTTTCCCGCAAAGATGGTGGAGACTGAAGAAGAATGTCTTGCTCGTCAAAGGAAAGAGGACAGAGATTTGGTGTCTCAGTCTACGTCGATGAAGAAACAGGCCAATAAGAAGACACGCAAGCGGGTCAATAAGGAGATCAAAGAGATGGAGGAAGAGATGAAGAAGAGACATGCCGATGAGCTGGCAGAGGCTCGTGGCGAGAAGAAGGAGACTGTAGAGGACACCTACGAGGTTACACCGGAGATGTTACTTTCCAAGATGTCAATCAAGGCGGATGAATCCGAAAAGATGCCAGAACAGACGCCTCCAGCGGCAACTCACCACAAAAAACGCAATAGGCAGAAGGAACGGCTCGCTAGAAGGGATGCTGCGTTCAAAGCAGAGCAAGAGAAGGCGGCCAAGGAGGCAGAAGAGATGCCAGACTTGCGAGAGATTGAGATGCGCAACATCAATGAGCTCTGTCAGGTCAAGGGACTGACAGTGTGCGAGATTACACCGGATGGTCACTGTCTGTTTGCTTCTATCGCGGACCAGTTGAAACAGAGACAGCAACTGGAGATGAGCGTGCAAGATCTTAGACACAAGGCTGCAGAGTATATTCGAGAGGATCCTGACACGTTTGTGCCGTTCTTATTTGACGAGAAAACGATGAGTCTTAAAGATGTTGGAGAGTATACGAAGGAATTAGAGACTTCTCCAATGTGGGGAGGTGATCTGGAGATCCTGGCTCTCTCCAAAGTGTTTGACTGTCCAATCAGTGTGATGATGAGCGGTCGGCAAGCTCTAGTGATGAACGAAGAAGGTTCTCAGCCGGAGTTGAAAGTGGTGTATTACCAGCACAGTTTCGGCCTGGGAGAGCACTACAATTCATTGAGAGACGAACAGCCTGTGATAGAGGAGGATGATGGGTTTGTTGAGGTGCAGTAGGGAATAGAGTAGACGAATGGACTAATAGACAGTGTGGGAGTCAGTAGATCGTTGTTATATACGAGTGCTAACTCGCCAACTCATTATATACAGGTGGTAACTCATTATATACAAATGCTAGCGCTACCTCTTCATCGCAGCAGATTTGAACGTCAGCATGTCATTGTCCTCAACCTCATAGTTCTTTCCAACACGGTGAACTTTGCCCTTCGTCCTGAGAACCTTCTCATCGAATGGAGGACTGAGTTCGGCGACATCTTGATACTTGATCATCTCAGCATTGATGAAAGTTCTTTCGAAATCGGTGTGAATGACACCGGCAGCCTGAGGTGCCAGTGTGTGCTCACGGACAGTCCACTCGCGGCACTCGAGAGGTCCACAGGTGAAGTAGGAGATGAGACGGAGAGCTCTGCGCATAGAGCGAATGATCTCAGGCAGAGCAGACGTTTCACTGACGGTTTCAGGAGCTTCATCGGCGAGCTTGGACTCGTAAGAAGCGGAAAAGGCAATGACAGGAGACCCAGGTGCAAACTCCTTGACCCAGTCTTGCAAATCTTGAAGCTTGTAGTCTCTTTTCAAGTATTCTTCCTCGCTCATGTTGGCCAAGTAAACAGACGGCTTAGTGCTGAGCAGGTTGAGGTTGTTGAGTATCTCAACTTCATCGTCAGTCCAATTGTCAGCATTGCAGATGCGCTGGCCACCAATGATGATCTCGTACGCCTTGTCAAGGGTCTTCTGCTCCAGATCCAAGTCGACTCTCTGCTGCGGAGTACGTCCTCCTCTGTTTTTCAACTGTTTCTCGATGCGTTCCTGCGCATTTTCGATGAATTCCATGTCTTTCAACAGCAACTCATCTTGGATGATCGTCATGTCTCGTATAGGATCGACGGAGCCCTCGATATGTGTAATGTCAGGGTCTTGAAAGGTTCTAACGACCTGAAAAATGCCATCAACGGCTCTAATGTCGGCCAAAAATGCATTGCCGAGCCCCTTATTATCAGAGGCACCACGCACAAGTCCAGCTATGTCGAAGATCTTCAAGATGGCAGAGACTTCCCGCTTGGACTGGTAGAGTTTGACGAGATGATCCAACTTAGGATTGGGAACGAGCACTCTGGCCTCCTCGGGCTTGATGGTGGCAAAGGGGTAGTTTGCTGGGTTGCCCAGGTGGCTGCGAGTGATGGCCTGGAAGAAAGTGGACTTGCCGACGTTGGCCAGACCAACAATACCGGAAGTTAGATTGTTGGAAGGTCTTCCAAAGAGCATTACGAAAAGTTGAGAAAAAGGATTTTGGGCTATCTTTTTTAGAGAGAGGTTTGGTTATTTAGTGATAGGCTAGTGAGTGCCTCATCAGGGCTTCTTGGGCTAATAGCAAAGGCTAAACTCTCCTTTTCTTTGCAGGAGGCTCCTCTAGAGCAGGCCGCAAAGGCGTGGTGACTGGAGTAAAGGAAAGAGCATGAGGTGTTGTACCAGGGGTTGGCATCATAAAGACGGCGGAGTGAGACCTGCCATGGCGTCCCTGTAGCAGAGGGGGCGTGACAGGAGAAGTTCGATTAGTAGGCGATGAGATAGGCGATATAGGCAAGGCCTTTGAGATGGCCTCGAGGGCAGGCGCAGCCAGCTGCGGAGTTCTGCCGAGGCGGAAGGCCAATCTCTCCTTGGCGTAGGAGACGGCCAGTCCCATAAGGTTGCGGACGATGGGGCGAGGGCCGTTGCCTGCTTCCAAGTAGCGGTAGCGGACAGCAGTGGGCATCGAGCCGGCGGCCTTAAGAAGTAAAGTCTCCAAGTCGCTGAACCGGCGTGGTCTAATATGGCGCAGGTTCAACATGGCCACGTTGGTCACGAGGATGGCCGAGGCGGCCACGGCAGAGCTGGTATACTCGCGAGCGATTTCGGGCTTAAAGTGGGCCAATTCACAAAGGAAGAGTGCGCCGAGGCGACGCTCAGTGTTGTTTGGCTCGGCGTTGTTTAGGAACAAGTCGACGAACGACTCTGTCGTTGGCAGGGACAGGTTCCAACCCATCGTATTGAGGATATCGGACTCGGTGGCAAGGAACTTGGAGCGGTCGCTCTTGGTGTAACCGGCGCGCAGTAGGAGTGCGTCGCACAGTTTGCCCTTGGGCTTGTTCTCGATGTATTTGGAGGCGATCCATAGGCAGCAGAAGGCCACCATCCGGTAACGGGGTCTCTCAATGGGTTTGCGGGTGCCGTAAATGTCGAGCAAACGCACCGCCAATGAGAAAGTGGCCGATTGCCACCCGAGTCTAGTAGTAACGTCGTAGAGGGAATTAAGCGACGAGGATCTCAGGGCAGGCCAGTCACTGAGCGGAATCAGTGGGAACTGGGTCTCCTCTAGCATCTCGAGCTCGACCAAATGTGAATGGATCGAGGCTCTGTACTGGGCAAGAGACACCTGATGAGCCTGATTTTCGAAAAAGTTGCAAACGGCAGCATTAGAAGCCATAATGGAGGGTATTTGGGATCAAGAGGATGTGGATGAATTGAATCAATTGACAAGTTGTCGTGATGTAATTGATGGTTGGTTGTATGAGAGTGGGTTTTGTCGAGTCAATCGAATGAGTCGAAGAGCAAAGGGTCAATCAATTGTGATGGAGATGATAGTGAGGAGGCAGTTGGGAGGTGAAACTAGACGGAGTAGACGTGTCTGAGTGTCTATGCCGATGTCCAAGGATGGTGAATGGATGGAGTGGTCTGGAAGAAGAGGAAGCGTAGTGGCCGCAGAACCCTATATAAAAGATTCTCACCTGTTCAAAAGAAAAGTTGCAGCCTCAATGGTGGAGCCATAGAGTGCGAAAACCGAAAAGCAATTTATCGGTGCCGTAACCATACGAGGGAGCGATCGGAGGCCCAGAGGGGAAATTTGGCTTGATTTACTGGTTTCTCTGGCAACGCCAAGTGGAGGAGGCGGTTATCGGAATGTACGTACGATACCGAGGGGTAGTACGGTGATTACGCTGGTTAGATAAGTAGAGTCCCGTTGGTTACATCAGTGCGGATTCTGTTCGTAAGTGGCAGCTGGTTCGTACCTGATAGCAAGACACATCTGGTCTGTAACGAAAAAGGCTGATCCGTCACAATTCACCCGCCTGAAAAGTAACCACCTCACGGGTCCTTTTTCCCCCCCTGGAAAAATTTGCAAAATTGCACACTGGAGAAGTCGGCTACAGATTTGAGAGGATTCCTTGGCCGCTTTGGAACCAAATGATAGGCCGAAGTTAGGCCGGGTTAGGGTTACGTGGGAAAGGTGCGATGTAGGAGTCCGGACATGGACGGACATGGACGGAAGTTGACGGTTCTAGATCGGGTACAGGCCTGAATTCGATGATCAAGTGCAATCAATATAACTCAAGTCCTCGTAGCATTGTCTGGGGTGACCGATGGCTGCTGCGTCCAGGGATACTCACACTAGTGTATAAAGAAGAATGGCCAGCAGCCTCGAGCGCCAATCGTCGTTACTGACGTCAAATTTCAGATGAATTTGTTGCTACGGTAGCTGAGACCTTAATTGCGTACGAGTGCGTTGTGTGCGTCTAACAATCGTCAATTGACCATTTTAAATCCGGTTTTCGAAAAAATAAATTGGATGATCGATTATGAAGGGCCTCACGGAATGTCTGCTATGGTGCCGTAGCACTACCGTGGTAACCCGATGAATACGTTACCTAGCAATTGACGATGCTGCCACGAACGGCTCTACACTTCACCAGACTCTGGTCTGCTCGTATCGGGGGTCGTGAAAATTCTGATCTGTGCATGTTTAACCAAGCCGAGGCCGACAGATCGTCTTCCAGCAACGTTTCCTTTTTGGGAAACCTGAAGCTTGGAAAACAGGGCTGTGTGCGGCGTGTAATGCACAGCCTTTACAGTCCGATTTCTTTCATATCGGGCTACCTGTGATTCGTGGTGGCATCGAGCCAAGCCGGGACTCCGAGAACTGAAGGAGGTGGTGCAAATGAACAAGTCCAGTGACTAGTCGAGTTGTGTGTAATTCCATAGCGCCCCGGCGGGTATTAGAGCTCCGCCTCGGATTTGAGCCATTGCACGCCCAGCATCACAGCCATTCATTAATCTTAGATACCGCGCAACATTTCTTATAAACCTGCTAAACCCAGTTGATCAGGTGCTTCCATGGGAACGGCTCGCAACAAGCAGCTTTGCTGCTTTGTTTGTTGGCTTAATTAGGAAATCTTATTAATTTGAAATTCGGTGAAAGCCTTTTTTACCGACACAATGGGGTTCCCATAGCAATAATTATAGCCACGCGAACGTTGCATACTCGCCAGGAACAATCAACGTTTCTGTCTGGTATGTCGGAATATCAGGTCATACTCGTAACTCGCCCTCTTAACCGTTTCTACTGCTCTGGGAACACTTGCTTCGTACTTATTTTACGATTTTTCACTCGCAAGACACAATTGGCCCAATTTTTTATTGCCTCACTGCTTTAAAACATCCGGCAACCGGCCAAAACTCAAGACCTGATCGATCCGTTCTGCCCCGGTAACCATCATTACGAGCCTATCTATTCCCATGCCCCACCCCCCTGTCGGTGGCATCCCCCATTCCATGAACTTAGAGTAGCCATAGTCTGGCGTGATCGTCTCCAAATCTAAGTGTGCCTCTCGTTGGCTCAACTGGTTGCGGAATTTCGACACCTGCTTGAACGGATTGTTTTCCTCCTCGTACGCATTTGCCAATTCTTTACCGTTCACGTACAACTCAAACCGCCGGGCTGGAACTAGGCCAGTGCCAGAATGTTGTGACTTGGCCAGCGGCGACACCAGCTCCGGGATATTGTAGATAAACATGGGTCTGGAACCAACTCTGGCTGCATCACACTGCGGCTCGACGAAAAGACTCGATAAATTATCAAGCAGTTGGCTTTCCGATAGAGTTTCAGGCAGGGGTGCTCCTACTTCCCGATGGTACTCAATCAACGAAGATGCAGTGATCTCCTCGGGAAGCTTCGTATTTGTTTGCCTTTCCAATTCGGTCACGAAATCAATACGGCCAAACCCACCTTGCACCTCCTTGCTTGCAGTAGTTTCTCCAACGGATGAAAGGATCCTTTGGCAAGTTTTACTGCAAACCTCTGCAAATGGCGTGTCATCTCGTGACAGATCACGCAGGATCCAAAGCAGCAGGTGCTCTGTCAGGTCCATCAGCTCCTCCAGACTCGTGAAAGTCCTGTAGAATTCGCACGTTGTAAACTCTGGGTTGTGAGTACCGTCGATTCCTTCGTTGCGGAAGGACGGGCCGATCTCATAGATTTTATCGAATCCACCAATGATCAGTCGCTTCAGCCACAGCTCCGGGGCCACTCGAAGGCTCAACTCGACCGGTTTGTCCTTCCTTTTAATATGTGCAGAACTGGTCGTGAATGGAAGCGCATTGGCTCCAGTGTTGCCCGATCCAAGCAACGGAGTCACCACCTCGACGAATCCTCGCGCTTCTAAGAACTGCCGAACCAGACTAATCACCCTGCTGCGAGCCAGAATGATCTGCTTCGATCTATCGTTCGCCAGGTAGTCGACGACTCTGTTCTGATTGATCATCGATGTATCTATGAATTTTTCTGGCACCGTGTGCAACGCAGGCGACATTAGAACCACCGGACGGATCAACCGCAACGAGAGCTCGCCCACACGGGTCGTGCTTGGATTTCCCACTGCCAGAACCTGGTCTCCTGGCTTCAATTGTGAATGAATCTGCGCAAACTCATCTTTTTCTAGTCCCATTGCCTTATGATTCACCATTAATTGCACTTTCTTGTAGTCCTGAGCAAGATCGATGAACATAGACCCCTTTCCTGCCCTGCGGATGCTCGTGATCTTGCCTCCAAGGATGGTTTGCTCATCCAGTCTATGTAGAGACGGATCATTTTTGAATTTCGGCTCGTAGATGGCTCGAAATTCCGGCACTCGAAGTCGCAAAGGACCCAAAGGCTCACCTGAGGTATTGACTGACTCCTCATTGCATCCAAGCCTCTTCAAACCTTGCTCCATAGTTGGATAGTACGTCAAGTCTTGCTCATCGAACGACAACTGGGAGATCTTCTCCTTCCTGTGAGCAAAGTCTTTATCGGTGGCGAAATCGCTCGCATGTCGCACACTGAAACCGACACGACCAGCCTTCGACTGTAGACACGTACCGGTTGCCCTTGTGGCCAGCCTAAGTGAAGTGCCCAGCATGATCATCATCATCACTTGGTTGGTGCAAAGGTGAAAGCTTAAAATTTTGTGCCTCGACTTTTTCACTAGGAGACAATGAGAATCTGCTTCCCTCTACGGGCCCTTAAGAAGGCCGTCGTGGATGATCTCGAGAAGAAAGTTGCCACCAGTGCCCAGAGCGTGGAGAAGTTGGGCAAGCAGCAAGTTGCGGCCGAATCCCAGCTCAGCACGGGCTCCAAAGAGCGCACAAGTGTTTCTGACGACTCCAACACGGATGTGCTCGATAGTTTGAGCAAGATGACCAACGCCGAGTTCGAGAAGATGCTGAACGATGCTGCCAAACCTACTCTAAACAGAGACGAGGTTCTGTTGAAGAAGTTCGACCAGTTGCTGAGATCTTACCTGACTTACGAGAAACCGGAAGATGAAGTTCACATCTCTTCTGACACCATGTCCCAGTTTCCCAACCTGATCCAGACCCCTAGAAGAGAGCCGTACTCAGCCTCGGAACTGGCTGTTAGACAGAAGCATCACGCAGCAACTTCTGGCTCGCTGGGTGCCTACATTAAAGGAGTGTACCGTCCTCACCGTGTGATTACGAATCCGCCTGATATTAATGCCGTCAGCATCTCGAAACTGATGGCTGCTGGTGTGCACATGGGCCAGTCGACCGAAGTGTGGCAACCAAATACACAGCCTTTCATCTACGGCGAATATAAGGGCATTCACATCATTGACTTGGAGAAAACCATCACCTATCTTAGACGTGCCGCCAAAGTCGTCGAAGGTGTCGCCGAGAGCGGTGGAATCGTTCTCTTCCTGGGACTCCGTGAAGGCCAGATGCGTTCCGTGCAAGAGGCCGCTCGCCGGTGCCATGGATACTATGTGACGCGCAAGTGGGTGCCAGGAACCATCACGAACGCATTGCAAGATCCTAGACCTAGACACGAAGTGAACATGGCTGACGAGGAGACAGGCCGCGCACTGGACGACGCCGAGAGCACGAGGTTGATCAAGCCAGACCTGATCGTGGCATTGTCAGCAGTGGATGCCAAAGTGGCCATCGGAGAGGCCAACCAGGCTCGGATTCCAACGATCGGTATCGTGGATACCGACTGTGACCCAAGCTCAGTGCTGTACCCGATCCCAGGTAACGACGACTCCATTAGAGCCACCAATTTAATCTGCGGTGTTCTGGGAAAGGCGGCAGAGTCCGGTTACAACAGACGTGTTCAAGCATACAGAGACTACGATCTCAAGAAGAAGCTTGAAGCTACCAAGAAGGAGGAATGAACTAGTCTTGTACATATTAAGCTTTCTAAGTATACGACGCAGAGCGTCTATTAAGAGGTGGGCATAGTCAGCTATGACCAGCTTCGACTAGGGTTGAGCTTTGAATAAGTTCAATTGGCGTGGTCGGCGTTCACCTTCTTCAACTTTGCCTGGCCAGACTCGAGAATCTGAGTACCACTGGCCTCGGCACTGGTAGGTAGTGCAGCCATTTCCTGGTCTACCTCGGACTCATCAGACTCATCATCGGACCGTTCGTCTGCCAAGGAGTCACAGAAGATGAACCGGTAGAAGATACGCAGAACCAAGAAGAACCAGTAGATGTTGACCAACTGTAAAGCAAAGATCAGAGTGAACACAATGGGCTGGGCGATCCAGCACTTGTACTGCTGAGTCTCCCAGTTGAGTTCCCAAGGTCCGATCGTCTTGAACTCTGTGAGCACAGACCAAAGGATTCTCAAGTTGAGCCAATGACGGGTGTAGAACCAGACTCCGACGAACACGACGAAGAAAGGAGGGACCAGAGGAGAGTTCAAGTAGTTGAGGGTCTTGGAGGTGGCCAAGAAGAAGTCAGAGACATCCATGGTGATGTAGACGGCGAGTCCGATCCAGGTGAAGTGGAACCGGTAGGAGCAACCGATCAGGAGCATCGTGACAATGTGATGGAAGACGAGCTCTTTGAAGTCCTTGCGCGGTTTCTCCAATTGCAACATGAGCACAATCGACTGCTGGGTCCAGAATCCCGCCTGTCCAAGGTAGTACAACTTGAACAGCCACTCGTGGGTGCGGTGCGGATATTCGCGGTAGAATTCCGCCGTCCTGAAGAACCAAATCGGCGTGTGGTACATCACATAGAGGCCGAATGGACTCGAAAGACCGTAATAGAACATCGAATAGGCTTGCTCCATGAACCGATGCCTCTTACCAGCGCTCTTGATACCGAAATAGGTGGCGATCGGACCCAGAACAGCCTGCATCATGAATCCCCGGAGGAACGTGAAGAAGATCACCATATGAGCGATAAACGCATAGTCTTTCCAACCTTTGCCGTAGACTGGAGGTTCAGAGCCGGGCTCTTCGTACGACATTTCGAACAGCATGTAAAGTGGGTTCGAGGACGTATAATTATTGGAGAGCACGTAGGCCAATCTCAGTAAGATCATGATAGCAAGAGGAGGCGCCCAAGTGTATCTAATGGAAAGGATCTTGATGGCAGTCCACAGCTTGGCGAACACGTCTGAGTCCGATGCAACGACACCTGTGTCCTTATTGAGGTCACTGTTCTGTCTGGACCTCGTTTCAGCTGAAGCAATTGACTGCAATCCAGGGACACTAGTGTCTCCGAGGTTCAAACGACCTACCGACGAATGTGACCGATGCCTGGCGGCCTTGGCGTCACCATCGGAGACACTATGAGCATCGGGAGTACTAGGGAAAGGCGTAGGAGCATTTTCCGAGTTCTCCGAGGCCTGCTTTTCAGGGATATTATCGGGTTGAGTAGAAGAAGTTGTCATTAGAAAAATGGAGAAATAAAGAAACACGCACGGTGATGTAATGGTAAATTCCATTGAGGTGTGGTTGGTGTAAATTAGATAATACTCTCCATCTCTTTGGCGTATCCGAGGGAGTTTCTGATGATCTGTTTCTCGTCAGTGACCTCTTCGTCGGCGTCGGTAGGTCTGTGGCTAAAGTAGACGACGCCGTTCTTCAGAGACCAACCAAAGCCCTCTATAAAGTGTTCGACTTCGTCGTTACTCTTGGAGAAGAGCAACATCTTGAGGTTTTCTAAAGGCAGCGACGTGTAGGCGCTCTGCAAGTTCTCTGCTATGTTGAGACGGATGCTGTTGAGCAAGTCTGGCTCGAACAGGTTGAACTCCTTGCAGGGGAACTTGTGAGACGACGAAAGGGCGTCGTAAACTTTGATGAAATCTCCGTCGATGATCCATTTCTCAAACTTGATTGGGATACTCAGGTACTCATCCTGTTCCAATTGGTCGACACTGAGTCCGAAGTTCTGGAACTTGTCCAGCTCCACGTGGAACAACGCCAGGTCGCCCTGTGTCAGCAACAGTAGAAGGAAAAGACTCAACAACTTGTTCTGGTTCTGTGAAAGTGGCAGTGTCTCCTTCGGGAGAGAATAGAATGGTCGTAGCAAAGTGATATAGTTAGAGAACTCGGTCATGTCTTGCAAATCGAGCGAAGTCAGTGCGCCAATCTCCAAGATCGATCTGGTTATGGCCATGTCATTCGGATTGATGGTGGGGCTGTTTGGAACCAAAAGCCCGCTCTTGATCAGCTCGATCCGGATTGGAGTCAATAGCTTCACACACTCAGTGTAGTCGTCGTCGTTGAAGCTGACAGTCAGCTGTGTAGTGAGGGACTCGAGCGACATAGAGAAATGACCAGCGACAAAAAGACGATCAATATTGGTGGCGAATTTCGAAAAGGTGTATGACGAGCGGTGTAGGGATGCGTAGGTAGGCAGATTTATATGGAGGGGGGCTCTTGGAAGTCTTGGCATGTTTTACAAAATGATACCTAGAGTGCCACAAAAGGGCCCGGCTTTTCTCACAAGGTACCGACTGTTGTTCGAAGAGACCCATTGGACATGCTATTGCTCTGTCTACTCTTATCAGCGCCCAAAATAACGATTGAGTATCTTCCGAATCTGGATGATTGTTTGGCTCGGCACAATATTTAATCGAACTGATAATCGGTCCAAGATCTGCCCCATAAAAACATGCCACAAAGACCCTGGATGGTATCGTATGATGTCTGAGGTTATTCCGGAGAATCCATTGGTTCATACAGCAACGCCCCTACACATATATCATGGATAATAAAACTTCCACCGTAATATTACCGACCAAGATGCAGACGGTCACGAACAATGTCGTATGACGGGAAAACAATTGCTATCGGGAATTCGGGACGATCGAGGGCCCTTGTGGCCCTTGTAGTTGACAAGGGCCGACTATATGAGACCAGTACTAATACACCAAAGTGACAAGACACGTCCCGGTTCATGCAAGGGAGATCATTTTGCTCTGCCGTTGTTGTCCAAGTGTGTATGTAAATTGTACAACTCTCCTAAATGGGCCTTTCCAATTCCCGCCAGAGTAATAAAAACAGATTTATTTCAAAATGGGCCTATAAATTTAATAGCTGTGATTCCCCTCCTTAAAAGCCAACTCCATCCTTCTTTCCCCTTAGTGTTAGAATGTCCACTAAAAAGAACGAGGACCAACCGGACTCAACCACAGACTTGTCAGCGACAGAGAAGATCCTTCAGAAGCTACGACTCCGCAAACGCGACCAGGATGCTCCCACAGCTAAGGGCTCCACATCAAACACGGCGGAGCAAGACGACGATCTATCTCAGATCTCTAGGACAGCAACAAACTCATCTTGGCGGATCAATCCGTTCCGTCGCCGTGCTTCCCGCGACACCATAGAGTCCTTGAACGATTCTCACACGACAGGCACGCTCAGTGGCTCCGATACCACGGCGAAGGCACCTGCAACTACCGGGGCTGTGCCCGATGCTATTGCTAGCGATGACGCCCTGTTAGAAAGCAGTACCGGTCCCGAAGACGATGGACCGTTGGAAATCGTTGTTCCGCCCGCACAGGGCACGTCGGCTGGCGAAAAACTCCGTGTGAATACCGTGGATCTGGACGACCCACAATCATCTTCCATTCCTATTCCTACGAGTTTAGATACCTCTGCGCAGGCCAACAGCTCCAGACAGAGGCCAGTGCGTCGGTCGTCGTCCAGCATGATCTTCCGACACCCGCATCTCTTCACAGAGAACTATATTTCTCCAGTGCTAGACTCCACCGTGGAGTTGATCACTCAGCAGGAGAATCTCGATAACGTCGACGTGGTCGAGCTATCGCATTCCAACCCACAGAGCACCTTGCTCAAATGTGTCAGTAACAGCAACACCAGCACTCATAGTCACCGCCAAGGCTCTGTGTCTGGTGCAAGCAGCGTACAGGCTTCTCCTCGCCGGGTCTCGCTTTCAAACCCGCGTTTCCCGATGAGCTTGAGCACTTCGACGGCGTCGTCCAATGTGATCGACGACGAATGCGACCCTTCAGTGTGTGGACCTAACCAAGGTGACCACGGCCGCAAGAGCATCTCGTTCTATTCATATTCGGATCTCGTCAATTACGAGCGTGCCTCCAAATTGAGCCGTGATCTCGTCATGTCGCCTTCCACCAACGACGGCGAGGAGCCTTCATCTGCAGAGATGGATACCTCCGATACAAACAATGCAGACATCTTTTCGATCACTTCGAAACCGTGCGCCACTGGTCCAGACGAGGAACAGTCTGTCTGTTGCTGGTGCCCGGACCCTAAAAGTTCGTCCGACCAGGTTTCCGACCCGGTCAACGTGTGCTCTGCTCGAGACTATCTACAGTTGAGACAGAATCAGATCCATGACAATCCAGAGGAGCTCGTTGAGCCTCTTGCTGCCGACTGAAGGCCACTGTGCACACCTTCCCCCATCCATTGCCATCTCGTTCGTATGGCTGACGCTTAAAACATTCACCACCAATCCAAAAAAAACACAAACCGTTAGAGGGCATTCTACCTCTACGGTTCGCACACGTCTAACAACACGCATGTCTATGTGCTGCACGTGTGGTGCAACTTTTCTACGTAAGCACCTATTTCGCAGATACAGTATGAATTTCAACCATCAAATAATTTTCATAGTACAATCTTTCAATCTCTCTTCCTATGGATTCCCATGATATCCATGAATTGAATAGCACACCCGACAAAACCTGTTCTTATTGTGGAGAATCGAGACCGAAGTGCATTGTACAATGTTGTGAGTGTAATCGATGGTTTTGTAACGGTGCAAATGGCAAGTCAAACACTTCCCATCTCATCACACACCTTGTCCTAAGGAAACACAGATCTATCAAGTTACACCCAGATTCAAACCTTCAAGATACACCAATAGAGTGCTACAAGTGTGGAAGAACCAACGTGTTCAATCTTGGGTTTGTTGCTGGAAAGCAACAGTCGGTAGTCGTTTTGCTATGTCGGATTCCGTGTTCTCAGGAAAAGAGTCCTGACTGGGACACAGATAACTGGCAACCTCTCGTTGAAGACCGTCATCTGCTTCCGTGGGTGACTGAGGTTCCTACTAAAGATGAGATGCTACTAAATGAACAGGTGAGTGTTCAAGATATTAGGACGTTAGAGGCCAAATGGAAGGAGCACCAAGAGGCTACCATCTTAGACATTGACTCGGATCCGAGCGAAGATGAGGAAGAGATCGAACACTTGCCAGAGAGGTTTGAAGATGTAAGAGAGTATCAGCAATTGTTCGGCAAGTTGGTTGCCTTGGAGGCAAAGTTTGATCGTGAGTCGATGGAGTCTCAAACTCTAGAGAACATCTCGATCAGCTGGAAAGTCCAACGCAAGCGCACCTTGGCTACGTTTTCCTTTGGATCATTCGAATTCTACGGGCCACATATTGGCCAAGGAGATAAGGTCAGCCTAGAGTACTCAGGACCAGAACTGCCTCTTCCTTGGAAAGGTCGTGGTACTATTATTGTGTCACCCAGTGCCACCAACGACCAAATCACCCTCGATATGGACACTCGTGAACCGATACCTATGCATGTCACCACAGGATTCACAGCAGACATCGAGTGGTCCGGTATATCGTATGATCGCATGCAGGATAGTCTCAAGAGGTTCGGACATGGGAAGATCCGTGTCCCCAAGGTGATCTATCAACAACTCCTGGGCATCCCAGTTCCACTGGGTGCGTTGAAACCGGGTGCACGTCCGGCAGGATTGAACGATTCCCAATTCAGGGCGTTCCAGGCTGCTATTTCGAATCCACTCACACTCATTCAAGGTCCACCAGGTACCGGTAAGACAGTGACCTCTGCAGCCATCATCACACAGTTGTGTAACGGTACCAGCAAAAGCAAAGTTCTCGTCTGTGCACCTTCGAACGTGGCAGTGGATCATCTCGCATTAAAGCTGAAGGAGGCAGGTTTGCGTGTTGTGCGACTTATGGCCAGCTCTCGCGAAGTGGGAGATCCCAAGATCGTAGGACTGACACTCGATAAGCTGGTATGGAAAAAGAGCAACGCAAAGCTACGTGAAACCATTAAAAAGAAGGCAGAGCATCCAGGATCGTTGTCTGATGCGGAAGAGAGGCAGTACTGGAAAGAGTATAGTGCGGTCACAACTGCAGTGCTCAACGGAGCACAGGCAGTCTGTTGTACATGCATCTCTGCTGGCAATAACTTCCTGAGGAGTACTAGATTCGAGGCTGTTCTTATCGATGAGTCCACGCAAGCATCAGAGCCTGAAACACTCGTGCCAATCGCCAAAGGCTGCAAGAATCTGATTCTAGTCGGGGACCACCGGCAACTGGGACCAGTGATTTCGTGCAACAAGGCCAGGGACGCAGGCTTGGATATGTCATTGTTTGGTAGGCTTGTCTCGAACGGATTTACTCCATCGAGACTTGAGGTGCAGTATCGTATGCATCCAAGTTTGAGCGAGTTCCCAAGCAATACGTTCTATGAAGGGTCGCTTCAAAATGGAGTCACGGCGAGCGAGCGAACCTGGCTTGGCTCGACATTCCCTTGGCCTTCTGTGTCACCTACAATGTTCTGGTCGATAAATGGACATGAAGAGATCTCCGGTTCAACAACTTCTTACCTGAACAGAGCAGAGGCTACAGCCGTGCTCAGTGCCGTCAACAGATTGCTCAAAGATGGTGTCGAGACTTCCAGCATTGGCATCATCACACCGTACGAGGGACAGCGCACCTACCTCTCCAATTACCTACCACTGTCATCGTCGGGCGACACTGACGGTATAGAAGTGGCCTCGGTCGATGAGTTCCAAGGCCGTGAAAAGGACTACATTATCTTTTCGTGTGTGAGAGCCAACGACCAAAGAGCCATTGGATTCTTAAGAGACCCAAGACGACTCAATGTGGCCATTACAAGAGCCAAGTACGGCCTCATAATATTGGGTAACGCTGCAAAACTTACCAAGAACACTCTTTGGCACGATCTCATTCTACATTATAGCAGCAAGGAGTGCCTCGTTGAAGGCGAGCTCGATAATTTGAAGCCATTCCGCCTCCAATTGAGATCTGAAAAGCCCATAGTGAGACGCATCCGGCGCGAACCACCTATTCAGCTAGAACCATCTACTGAAAAGCAGCGGCAGACTATGCCGGAGCTTACTAGCGCACTTGCCCAATTTTCATTCTAATAGATGCCACAATTTATTTTAGATTATTAATCATGTCAGCCCTTTCTGTGAACCTCAAGTTAAACACGGGAGCGACGATCCCTGCGGTCGGATTTGGAACGGTTTGCACCGAAGAATTCAAGGACAAGTTCAAAGACGCTTTGAAAGCGGCCATTCTGGTCGCCGGTTACCGCCATATCGACACCGCCTGGTATTACGGCACGGAGAAGCTTATCGGAGAGGTTTTGAAGGAATTGTTTGACTCTGGCAAGATCAAGCGTGAGGAGATCTTTGTGACGACCAAAGTGTGGCCTTCGCTATGGAACAACCCTGCGAAATCGCTTGCTGTGTCGTTGGCAGACCTGCAATTGGACTACGTGGACCTGTTCTTGCAACATTGGCCAGTGACTTTCAAATCGGATGCCGACGGAAAGCCAGAGGTGCCAAGGGATGCTGACAATAACATCCTGTTTGATGTGGATGGTGACTTCTTGGAGACGTACAAGAAAATGATCGAGATCTACAAGACTACCAAGAAAGTCAGAGCTATCGGTGTCTCCAACTTCACTGTGGACATGTTGAAGAGATTGTTCAACGAGTGTGACGTTGCTCCTGCGGCGTTACAAGTCGAATTGCACCCACATCTGCCTCAGACTGCACTTGTGGACTTCTGCCGTGCTCGTGAGATCATAGTCGAGGCATACTCCCCTCTCGGATCCACCGGAGCTCCAAACCTGAAAATCCCAATTGTTCAGGAGCTTGCCACCAAATACGGAGTCACTGCTGCCGATATCCTGGTCAATTACCACGTCGCATCCGGTAGAGTGGTGTTGCCACGGTCGCAGAACATTGATCGCATCAAAAAGGGCTTCCCGCTGGTGAAATTGACCCAGGCAGATCTGTTCGCTTTGGACGAGTTTGGCATTGAACAGCCTAAGCGGTTCATTAGTTGCGAATGGGGAAAGGACATTGGATTCGAGCACTGGGACTGATAACTCTATAAGATCTATTATATATGGCGAATACCTCCTTTCCATATCTCAAACTTGATATCTCGCTTGCTACCAGCTGGCACGAGAGGACTAAAAGCCACTTTGAGGAACCGCTGTGTTTGAAAGTTATTTGCCAGGTACTCGTTCGACGCCACCACTTCAGACATCTTCTGAGCTGATGTCGTTGTTGACGACAATGACGAGGCGTCGATCCCTAGATCGACAGAGAACTCATCAATTAGTTCTTCGTTGAGGATCGGTATGAACTCTTTACGAAGAACGATGCGAGCATCCACCATATTTAGTAATGCCAATCCCAAAGCTGGCACTGTACGCGTTTGAACGATCCTCTGGTTGTATTGAGAAGTGAACAACCTCTTCCGCTCCTGACGTAGTACCTCCGAGACTCTCTGTTGCTCTGGAGCAGACTGCGTAGGCATAGTTTCAGGGTATCCGATCTCCTCATCCAGGTCATCGTTTTCATCTCCAAACTGGTGCTGTTTTCGCTCGAGCAATTGCCTGTAGATGGTTCCAACCTCGTCCCAGCCGGACAGCCATCCCGATTGGTAGTCCAGGTTCATTCGATACAGAGTCTCGTTCTTCATCGTGGGAATTCCAGTCACAGGTTTGTCGGTGACTTGGTTCGCTATCAGCATAGTGACGTTGTACTTCTTGGCCAGACGCTTCAAATGAGAGCACACCTTCGTCACATACTCGTCGCGTTGCTTGATGGCGACCTCCGATCGAATATGGTGAGTGATCGAGTCCAAAATGACCATTTTGATCTCCGGGTCTCGTTCCAACGCAACAGGCAACTGGTAGAACAGGCAATGATCCTGTGACTCCAGATCATTCAATGCAGAAGACGTTGTCAGCACGTTTTCCATCTTGGGTTGTAAAGATTCGTCATTAACTGCATTCTGTAGCAGCACATCTCTATAGTAATCTGTGATCTGTTCGAGCCGCTGCGTATTCAACGCGGCCTCCGTTGAGATGTACATTGTCTTGATACTCTGATGAGTGTCGTGGTCGAAAATAGAGCTGCCCAAACCGCCAAATTCGGCCGGTAATTGGATCGTCACGGCGGCGTTCCAGAGAAAGTTGGTCTTTCCAGAGGCAGAACCGCCACTTACCTCGGTCAAATACCCACAGGGGATGCCGCCACCAAGCGTAGAATCGATCTGAACATCTCCAGTGGTGAAAGCAGCTGCTTGTGAGGAGTTGTCCACCGATTTGATCGATTCGGTTACGTCGTTCAACCTCTTGAACGCTTCTAAGAATTGGACGATCTCGTGCTGCGGTCGCTTCAATCTCCAGGCCAACTCTGAAGGCTGTATGAAAAGTAGTTCGATCGCATTGACTTTGCGCTGTCTTATAGAGGCTACAAGCTGCGGGAACTGGCCGTCAAGATGATCCAGTGGATCCATAAAATAGTCTAAAAGTATCGATTAGAAAATAAGCCTGGCCGCTGGGGTAGGTAATATATAGCTGTGATATTGGGGTGGTCACTCGGTGTCCATCTCATCATCCTGGTTCTCGTTCGCAAGCTCTTCCTCGTCTATCACGTAGTCTGCGCCATCGTCGTCCTCTTCGACAGGATCTTCATATTCATCGTCTTCATCTTCGATCACTTCCTCATACATGGGTTGTTCGTGATCGTACCTAACGTCGTACTCCTCCTGAGTCTCATCGAACAACTCGTTGGTGGCTTCGTCGAGTGTGCCGACTTTACTTCCTCGGCGCGCAATAGGTGAACCGTTCTTCATACTGCCTTTAAAGCACAAATAAGCAACACGTTTGCGCTTCTTATTGTAGAGGAAGAACATATTGCACCATAGAATGCCAGGAAGATCGTTGATAAACGACTGCTGTGGCTCAAACTCGAAGCAGGTACACTGGCTGATGTCCATATGAGTGTCGATGGTTTGCCAGACCCAATCTAGTCCCGAAGACTTGCCCATAGATATAAGTAGTGAGTTCACACGTTTTATGAGCACCTCTGATGAGCTGAGAAGCGTAAAGTTGTCCGGTTGCACTGTAGAAAAGTCGTGATCTGGATACGTGTTGTTCAAGATGGCAATCAGGTAGGCAAACAGTTTGCGAGACGATTGTTGGCTGAGGGGTCCGAACGGAGAGTAGTAGTCCATCGTTTCAGCATTCGATGCAGGGCCTCCCAGAACTTGCAACTGGTCGCCAGGGTTCTTCGATAGCACGTAGCCGAACGACTTACTACGCGGTTTGGCAGCTTTCTTCGGTGGAGCCAGAACGTTCGCAATACCGGGGCGTGTCATCGGATACGAGTATGACGATGAGCGGCCTTTCAACTGAATGAACTCCGGAGAGATGTCAATGTCGGCGCCACCGACGGCAATGTCTGCATCTTGGTCGTTGTCGACAGAAACGTCGGCATCTGCCGCGTCCGGGTCATCGTCCGCGTCCGGGTCATCGTCGGCATCGTCAACAGCCTCAGAAGCACGGCGTTTTCTCGTTCCATCAGCACTGGTTGACCCCGTTTCCGACAACTTGGGTCTTCCTTCGTCCGCACCAGAACTATACAGCCTGTTCAATCGTCTGTACAACTTCTTATCGGTGCCAACAGCTTTGGTCGTGAACAAATCGCACGTGCCTTGGACGTGCATGTCATTGGTATCAAACGTGAGCGCCTGATTTACCAGCTCGATGTCAAATTCATCAATATACTGTCTGTTAGTACGGGTCCCCGTGGCGGCCGCTTCAGCCTTCTACCTACCTTCATCCTTAAGAGCACATGTAATGACTTTCAAATGGAGTCAAAATTAGTGGTCTGTGTCGACCCGCCGATCGGCCAACGGCCCAACCGCAAAACAAACATCCTTGCACACCAGACATATTTACGAGTCGTACTGAAACGGCAGCGGCTCCTTGGCAACTCAATGGGGTTTGGTTGGTTGGCCATCGCTTTACTTACGTCAAGAAAATGCATTGCTGCTAGTTGTGGGTGGACTGGCTGTAGACAGAACAGGGCACCCTGGACCTAAAATGGCCCGCTTAGTTACCTTGGGTTCATCGAATTGGCTCTATCTGGGTGTCTTTCGCCACTGACCAGCTCCCGTGGGCAATAGATCCTCATCGTCTGTAGGCATCTTGCCGAGATTCGGCTTCCAGAATAGCTGAATGCTGCGTTTCATTATTCTGCTGCGCCACATCATCTTAAAACAATAAGCAGAAAGAAAATTTCAGTTGCAGTAGCAGTGTTTATATAAAAAAGCTGTTAGAACTTTTAGCACATTAGTTTCTTCCTTCATAGTACTTTAAGATGGCAAGTTCTACGACGACCACTGCAGGATCGTCTGTGTCGGCATTCTTGTCGACACTGATTCCAGCGTTGATCGTGTTTGTTATCTTCATGTTGATCTTCATCATCTGTAAGAACAAGTTCGACCGTGTTTATCAGCCAAGAGCCGTTGTCGATACCGTCCCGGACATGATTAAAGTGGACAAGCAGCCAAAGGGTGTCTTTGGCTGGTTCGGCCACGTTCTGGGGCTGCCAGTGCCTGAACTTATTAGGGAGGTTGGTGTCGATGGATATTTCTTCCTTCGCTATTTGCGCAATTTCATCACTATTGGCCTCGGTGTCGGTATCATTCTGTGGGCAGTTCTGATTCCAATCAATGCCACTGGTGGAGGTGGTTCCAACGGATTCGATTCGATTTCCTATTCGAACAACACCCACAAGAACCGTGTTTACGCCTATGTGTTCTGTTCCTGGTTCTTCTTCGGTGTCATCATCTACATGATCTACCACGAGTTGGTCTTCTACACGTCCTTCCGTCATGCTTTGCAGACCACTCCATTCTACTCGTCTCTTCCTCAGTCCAGAACTTTGCTCATCGACAACGTTCCAGAGAAACTGTTGAACGAGGAGTCGATCCGCGAGTTGTTCCCAGCCTCTCAACAGATTTGGATTCCTGAAAAGACGAAAGAGTTGCAGAAGCTCGTCAAGAAGCGCACTAAGCTCGCCAGCAAGTTCGAGGGCGGACTTACTAAGCTCGTTACCAAGTCGACCAAGTTGAGAAACAAGGCCCAGAAGAAGGGTGAAGAGCTGCCATCGCCGGCAGACGACCCTTCAGCCTACTTCAAAGATAAGAAGTTGCCAACTTACAAGGACAAGCCTATCATCGGAAAGAAGAAGTACCTTCTCACCGATGGTTACACCGAGATGGAGGAATACGACACCCAGATCAAGGAGTTGCAGGCCTCTTACCCAGGACACGAGGAGAAGGAAGGTGCAGTTCTTATCCTGTTCGCCTCTCACCTCGAGCTCCAGCGTGCCTACCAGGCCGTGCCATTCTCTGACGACTTGAAGAAGTCGCGCAGACGTGCCGGTTTTGCCCCTGAGGACGTGATCTGGTCCAACATGGGTGCCAGCTTCTACTCCAGAATGGTCAAGAAGGCCGGTGCCGTCGCTCTTTTGACTGCCACCATCATCTTCTGGTCGATCCCTGTGGCCGTTGTCGGTGTCATCTCCAACATCAACTACCTTATCGAGAAGTTGCCATGGCTCGGATTCATCAACAACATGCCTTCAAAGCTGCTCGGTATCATCACTGGTCTGCTTCCAACCGTGGCCCTCGCTGTGCTCATGTCCTTGCTTCCTCCATTCATCCGTAAGGTCGGAAAGATCTCCGGATGTCTCACGGTCCAGGAAGTCGAGAGATGGACTCAACAGTGGTACTATGCTTTCCAAGTTGTGCAAACATTCTTGGTCACCACTTTGGCCTCTGCTGCATCTTCGTCCGTCACGGCTATCCTTGACGATCCATCGAGTGCCATGAAGTTGCTCTCTAAGTACCTTCCACCGGCTGCCAACTTCTATATCTGCTATATCGAGTTGAAAGGTCTCTCGATCTCTTCTGGATCGCTTGCTCAGATTGTCCCTCTGATTCTTTCGTTCATTCTAGGCCCACTCTTAGACAAGACCCCTAGAAAGAAGTGGAACCGTTACAACAAGTTGGGAACCATGTCCTGGGGTACCACCTACGGAGACTATGGTTTCTTCACCGTCATCATTATGTGCTACGGTATTATTGCTCCAATCATCATTCTGTTCGTTGTCGTCGCATACTTCCTCGTCTACGTTTCCTTCCTCTACAACTTGACTTACGTTAAGGACCACGCCTACGACTCCAGAGGCCGTAACTACCCACTTGCTCTCTTCGAGGTGTTTGTCGGTATGTACGTTGCCGAGATCTGCCTGTGTGGTTTGTTTGTCATGCAGAAGAACTGGGCCTGTGTTGCCCTGGAGATTGTCTGGATCGTCGTCACCATCATTTCTCACGTCTACTTCAGATGGACTTTCGAGCCTGTCTTGGACACGGTTCCTATGGGAGCCATTCGTGAGCTCGAGGCTGGTGAAACCGGCGCCTACTCATTGAGTGACCAAGGTAAGAAGCAGATCAAGGCTGAAGGTGAGGCATTCTTCGTCAACGGAAGAGGTACCACCGCCGGCTTTGCCGAGGACGGACCATTCGCTGACGACAACTCCTCATTCACATTCAAGAACAACTCTCCTCAGGTTAACGAGAAGGCCAAGGACTTTACCCAACAGGGCACTTCCGCTGCCGCCAAGGCCGAGGCTACTGTTCCTGCTGACACTGAGAAGTCTGCCGCCGGCCAAACTGCTGACCCATTGGCCGCTGTTACTAGCCCGGCATCAGTCTCACAGCAAATCACGGACTACTTCAGACCAAAGAGTGTTCTCACGCTCGAGTACATGCAGACGATGATTCCATCTGTTTGGAAAGAACGCTGCTCCAAGGCTCTTGCCGATGACGTTGACTACAGCCAGCCGGCCATCTCGGACGCATCACCAGACATCTGGATTCCAAAGGATGAGATGGGAATGTCCACCAAGTTGATCGAGAAGACCGAAGGTAAGTTCCATATCACCGACGAAAATGCCATCGTTGATGAGAAGGCCAAGGCCCAGTACACTGGTCTGCCTCCTGACTACACCGAGGAGCTCGCATGGTGATGTATTTTAGTATTGAAGCGTAATGTTACTCTGAAATTTGTAGGCCCCCCGCAATTGAAAATAGTTGGACAAATCAAATCATTACAACAATTAATTGGGCAAATTCGACGTCCAAAAAGTTTACCCAGTTAACGTCACTTTATACTAAAGCAATGACCTACGGAACTCAAGAAGTTGGACAGAAGTACACTCTGGATTACAAGTGCTACATCACTGAGAACGGCAAGCCGATCAGTGCATTCCACGACATCCCACTCTACGCCGACAAGGCCAAGGGCATCCTCAACATGGTTGTGGAGATCCCAAGATGGACTAACGCCAAGATGGAGATCACCAAGGAGGACCAGTTGAACCCAATTGAGCAGGACACCAAGAAGGGCAAGATCAGATTCGTGAGAAACTCTTTCCCTCACCACGGTTACATTCACAACTACGGTGCCTTCCCACAGACCTGGGAGGACCCTAACGTTATCAACCCAGAGACCCACGCCAAGGGTGACAACGATCCATTGGACGTCTGCGAGATCGGTGAGACCATCGGTTACACCGGACAGGTCAAGCAGGTCAAGGTTCTCGGTGTGATGGCCCTTTTGGACGACGGCGAGACCGACTGGAAGATCATTGCCATTGACGTCAACGATCCATTGGCTCCAAAGCTCAACGACATCGAGGACGTCGAGAAGCACATGCCAGGCCTGTTGAGAGCTACCAACGAGTGGTTCCGTATCTACAAGATCCCAGATGGAAAGCCTGAGAACCAGTTTGCATTCTCCGGTGAGGCCAAGAATAAGAAGTACGCTGAGGCCGTCATCAGCGAGTGTGCCGAGGCTTGGGACGTCCTGATTGCTGGCAAGTCTGTCGACAGCAAGGGAATCGATCTTACCACCACCAAGATCACCACTGCTGCCACCTACGATCCATCTGTTGCTATTGCTAAGGCCGCTCCAGTTGCTCCTGCTCCAATTGACAAGTCGATTGACAAGTGGTTCTACATCTCTGGTAGTGCTTAAATGAGCACTTCCAAATGGAGGTTGGATTGTCTATTATATATAAACGAACAGTTATTGCCCTCCAATGGCCGCTGCGTTCGCAAGGAATGCCCGTATCTTCTGCTTGTCCTTGACACCGTCCGTTTCAACACCTGTAGCAACATCTGCACCCAAACAGCCGCCCAGTTTTAGTCCTTTGGCCACATTTTCTGGCGTCAGCCCACCACTCAGTAAGTATCGTCCTTCTAAGTCCTCGTAGAACCGCTGTGCATCGTTCCAATCGATCAATTCACCCTGGCCTCCAAACTCTGAGTCCAGCAGAGTCAGAAAGTGTGTTTTCGTCATGGCATCGCCGATATTCGGCCTGCTGGGCACAAACCGTGCAATTATTGGCACATTCAATGCAGCCCGGAACTCACTGACGTCCTCTGATCCATGTAATTGCACGAAATCCAGCTGTAACTCATCGACAGCCTCGATGACCTGACCTAGTGGTTGGTTCCGAAACACTCCCACGAGGAACGGACCGTTCTCCACAACAAGCTCAGCATTCTGCTCGAACCACTCAGCGCCTTCCAACGATGAATTTCCCGCTATCTTGAGCAGTTCTTGGCTCGTTTTATACTTCCTCGAGAGTTTGCCTCTGGCTTCTCTACAGGCTGCCGCAACTTGCTTCACTTTGGCCGGGTCCGCAGTTCTCGACCTTCCAGGGCACATTATCATCCCAACGAGTCCAGCTCCGCCATCTATGGCGACCTGAGCATCCTCAAGTTCCTTAATTCCACAGATCTTCAAGAGAACCATCGTGACCGATTCCGGGGAAAAATGTGACAGATCATTTGTAGCGTCGCGACTTAATTTCATCTCCCTGACCAAGCACCACTTGCCTGCCCCCACACTAATTTCTATGTCGGAATCCAACGAACAACCGACATATTCGCAACCTTCTGGCCCTCCTCCAGGATACAATCCGCCTTCAGGACCACCTACACAGTCGTATCAACCACCACCGACTGCTCCGACGTCGTATCAGACTCCATCAGGTGCTCCCACCCACTATCAAGCTCCACCGGGCCGTCCTACCTCCTACGCAGCTCCCCAAGGCGCCCCTTATTACCGGCCACCTTCAGGCGCCCCAATTGTTCAAAACCAAACCTACCAACCTCCTCAGGGAGCTCCAATTTACCAACCACCAAAAGGAGATCCGATCTATCAGGCTCCATTAGTTCCTCCTAGAGATTACACTGCTCCTACCGCTGCATTGAGTGGTCTGACGATTACCCCTGGTTCACCGTCTGCATCCAGTGCTCCAACAACTACTTCCAAGACTACAACGACCATATCCAAAGCAATGGGAAACAATATCTTTGCTCCAATCTGCACTGAGGCCCCAGAGAGCCAATTCCAGGCCTCGGCTACTCACCCTGTGCCAATACCCTCTTTCTACAAGCAAGAGGGACCTGTGGAAACCAACAACTTCTATGGAAACCTGCTTGTCGATAAGCAGGACCTTCCTTGCTGGACGCATCCATACTCGGTGTGGAAGTGTGATGATGATAACTTCAAAGGACTCGGAGTCTCTCACGTCACTGCCAAGCAGAGAGTCTTTGGAGACGATCCAAATGCCAATCCCGCCAAGTACTTCTTTGCTCCCGTTGGAATCTGTTCGATCTCTTTAGGAGCCGCCGAGTTCCAATCCGCATATACATTCAAAGTTGGCGAGTGTACACGGTTCAGTTGCGGAGCCCAATTCACTTCTGGCTCTGGATCGTTGCTCGTCAAGTTGGTCCAAGGAATGTCGTTCGTTACAGGTGTCTATTCTGGCCAACTCACTCCTAGGCTTGCCTCGAAAGTGGGAGTCCAGAAGATCGAGTCCAAATCCCAAGTCAATGGCTTGTATAAGTGGGTTCTGACTCTCTTTGACCAAACGCTGTGGGTCGTCTACACGTCGTTTGACGGACTCAAGCTTGAAAATGCAAACTCTATCGTGGCTCCGGCCCAGAAAGGTGCCATTGTGCAAGTTGCAAAGTTGCCAGGCACGCAAGACTCGATCTATGATCAGGTTGCTGGCGCGTATGTGACAGACGTGGTTCTCTCTGGAGATTCATCTGGAAGCTACACCTTCAACTACGATATTCAAGGAAAGAGTTCCTCTGGAAAGGTTCTTCAATGGTACCTTCCTCACCAGTATTCGGTGGTCGATACATCGTCTGCACAGCTCGTTAGCGGTGCCGAGTTGGACTCTACATGTAAAGGTATCATGAAAGGCTATCTGACGACGGCTTTTACAATCAAAGAAACTCTGCCACCGTCCGAGTTGCAATTTGCTCCCTGGAAAGAATCCGCTGGTGTTATCGCACTCTCAGAAGCTGCTAAGGCCAAGATTAAACAGGTGGCTACGCAAGAGGTCGAATGGGATGTTGTTGGCGCCTCCAATACTGACTCGATGTACACTGCTGGAAAGATCCTCGATAAAGGTGCATTCATTCTCTGGGTCGTTGCCTATGTCTTGGAAGATACTGTTCTGACTGGCAAGATGCTTGGCAAGATGAAGCAGGCGTTTGATCGGTTCATCCAGAACAAGCAGCAAGCTCCTCTCATTTACAACAACACCTGGAAAGGTATTGTCTCATCGTCAGGATTGGCGGACGGTAACTTCTACTGTGATTTTGGTAACTGTTTCTACAACGACCACCATTTCCATTATGGATACCACATCCATGCAGCAGCCATAGTTGCACAGGTCGACCAGAAGTACGGCGACAAGACGTTCCTGGCCAAATCCAAGGGCTACGTTGAAACTTTGCTCCGTGATATTTGCAACCCGTCCTCCAAGGACAAATACTTCCCAGTTTTCCGGTCGTTTGACTTCTTTGGCGGCCACAGCTGGGCAAACGGACTCTTTGCACACGGCGATGGCAAAGATGAGGAGTCTACCAGTGAGGACTACCACTGCTATTACGGTATCAAGCTATGGGCCGGTGTGACTGGCAACCAGAACTTGGCCTCTGTGGCTTCGCTGATCCTCAGTATCGAGCGCCGTGCTATGAACACTTACATGCTCTATCGTGATGACAACACGGTGGTTCCATCCAACTTTAAGGCCAATAAAGTGTCGGGCATACTCTTCGAGAATAAGATCGACCATGCGACATACTTTGGCATGAATAAGGAATACATCCATGGTATCCATATGATTCCTCTCACTCCAGTGTCCAACTACATCAGGAACACCAAGTTCGTTCAAGAGGAATGGGACCAGCAGAAACTTGGAGAGTTATCAGACTCGATTGACGGTGGTTGGAAAGGACTACTCAAGTTGAACCAAGCCATTATCGATCCAAAGGCCGCCTGGAACTTCTTTGCCTCCGACAGCTTCCAAGAGTCGTACCTGGACAATGGTATGTCTCGTACTTGGTCGCTCACATACTGTGCTGGAATGGGTGGAGCATAACTTGCGATCTGTCTTGCTACCTCTTGCTGTCTGTCTGTCTTGCAACCTTCTTGCCGTCTCGTATTATCATCTCTCATATATCAACCAATGTTACTGTATCTCTGTGGATCACTTCCGATCCCAAATTCGCCCTCAATCTATGTAATACCGCCGCCAATAGGAAAAGATGGCATCCAAAGATATCGCAAGGCGCTGCCCCATTTGGGGCCCTCGAGGTTTTTACTACGACATTGATTTGCCCTCGTTTGCCCTCTATCTCTATATATAAGCGATGTCGGCCGACAAGAGACGTCGTCCAGGCTACCGAGAGACTACTCCCTCGACGCCTGGAATGTTCCCGCCACAAATGTCAAGGAACCCGTCGTCGGTGAGTCTGTCTAGAGGTCCATCTTCAGGTATGTGGGGTGCGAATGATCGCACCTTCAGCCCAGGATTGGGCCGCGAAGACCAGTTCGCAGAGTTCCATACCCTGAGTCACTACCATTTGAATGTTCCAGATGATGATAATGAGGTCAGACATGCTCAACTCAACCGAGAGTCGCCATTCTATGCTACGAATACGATCCAAGACGTTCGTGAAGATCAGCTGCTTCCTTACAAGACAGAGTCGATCAGAGAACAGTACATGTACCTGTGCCACATTGTGGAGCACATCTATATTGCTATAAAGTCAGAAGATCTCAAGGGAAACATCTCCGTTGGAGCTACAGATTTGGAGAAAGCTCGCATGGCGCTTTTCAGCGGTTCGGAGGCCGAGTTTGCGTCTGAAGAGGAGGCCGTCGAGACGTTTGAGACGTTGACACACACTCAAAGTGAAGCCGATGAAGATGACGAGGAGGAAGACGATGAGGATTCGTTCTATGAGTCCGATTACAGTTCAGACGACGACGAGAGCGCATTTGTATCTACTCCTGTTTCCAAAGTGGCCAACCATTCCGCAGCCATCATCGGATTGAAGTACTGGACGAAAGAGCTCAAGAACCTTCTCACTATTGGTGTCATTCCTCCAGCATATCTGGCCAGTGCGCTCATCAAAGTGTACTACGGAGTCATCCTATCTAGAGGCCAAGCAATTGACATCGAGTTCTTTACGGGAGTGATCATCGCTCTCCTCAAGGAGAGAGAGGTGTTGCAAGAGTACGGTTTGCAACTCGATTGGCGGCCTGTATTCCGTGAGCTTGAAGCCACTCTTCCTACACCGAACGGTTCCACTAGGGTCACTGACGACCTACGATTCCGCCGGCTCGTGCGGTTTGCGCTTACCATCAACATCTTCTTCGAAGACAGCTGTGTGCCAGAAGTCATGGCCAAAATCATGGACAGGTTCACCAACCAGACTGTCGCTACGGCTTTCATACAAATGGCTGTGATGCTGCCAGTCGTCTTCAAAGACCCTCTACCAGATGGTTCATTTGATCCTACTGACATCAGGACGTACCTTCCGATCTTTTTCTCATGTTGGAAGACTCAGAGATCTAATAAGGAGATCTCTTGCCTCGTTTCTGTACTGGCTAATACCGCCGAGTCCGCACTTACTGAAGGTTCCAAGCACCCTGGCCGCATAACCTTTGGCAAATTTGGCATCTTCACGCACGACCAGTTCGAGATGATTCTCACACAGCTCACACTTTCTACTAGAATGGCTCTCGGTGAGAAACAGGCCAAGTATGTCAAATTGTTAGTCGACATTGTGGTCCATTCTATCACCTCACAGTGTGCTGATGACCTAGAAGGTGTCTTGGATATGTTGCAAACTTACGCCAACTCCATCACGACCCTGGTTCACCCGTCCAACTCTGGATCATGGTCTGCCATTCTATCTCAGACAATTAAACGCTTTGCCACCACCTACCATCTGCGACTCTTGCAAGAAAGAGTCGATAAATCGCTCGTCGCAAAGCACTCTGATGACTTCTCTGGGCTCGCACCCGAATACAGACTGTCGAAGCATGTTACCACCCGGTTCATCGATGCCTTACTGCCTTTAGTTCAGCTTGGAATCCAATCCAAATCCTCGAGTCAACGCCGCCGCTATGTTACTGCTTTGAGCACTTTCTGCTTCATATCTCCGCAGCAGACTTTGGACGCTGTTCTTCTAGATATCTACTCATCATTTGACTCTGTCAATTCTACGCATCGAATCGGCGTCGTTTTACGTGAGTTGTCTGCCCTTGCTCGGTACATGGTTCAACTCCCTGTTTATAGAGTGCATCTGCCGCGTCTTCTCTCCATGTTACTTCCTGGCGTTGACTCTAATGACCCGCAGAAGACGATTTCCACGATCAATCTCGTCAAATTGGTTGCCACTGTCATCCCGTTCTCCGATCTCACTGATGGTGATGGCGACGGTGGACTTACAGCGGTGGAGTTCACAACCAGTCACTTGGCATACTTAGAGGCCAGGTACTACCGCACTTCTCCTAATCGAGACCAGCTCACCATTTATGGTGGTGACGTGCCGGAGGAGTTTCAGTTTGATCCTGAATTAGAGTTGTCGGCTCTCAAGTCTGCCTCGTCATCATTCTCTGAGTTTGTTGGCCAATTCTGTGATGCCTGCTTCAAATACCTGGAGTATTCGCCGAGCGTCGAAGGTGACGAAGGTATTGAGACGCGTGCGTCATCTCTGATTCCACAGTCGTTTGATGCACTTGTCGAGTCGATGTCCGACGAGATCTTCGCGGTGATGGCCAATAGATTGTTCGAGTATATCACTCACAATGTCAAGCATAAGGTGGCTCTGGTGTTCAGCAATCTCACTGAACTAATTGTGAGACGTGACCCAGAGTACCAACTGCCTAGGTTCATGGACGTTCTACTACCTCAAATTTTGGAAGAGCTCAAAGAGGGCGCTGGAACGACTCGCGCCCAGGAGACACTCAGTAAGGATGCCCTACTGGTTTGGTACCTCAAGATACTATGTGGAGTTGTGCTTGGTTCAAGTAGCTACCTGATTCCATACTTGGATCAACTGTACCAGTTGATTGCGAAATGCTCTTCTTTGAAGGGTGAAGCATCGTACTCTGTTAGTCTTCTGATCAACTCTATCATGACAAGTGTGGCATGTTCGCGTCCCCTTGAGAGACGGTTCGTTTCTCCTGAGTGGCTTGCCAAGAACGGTAATGTCACCGAGGCGTTGTGGGGTGGACTTCAGTTCGATCCTTCCAGATTCAGCGACGATAACCTCCACTTCAAATGGTACCAGCCTTCTGCTGATGAGGTTGGCCCGCTCGTGGACTTTTTCGAGTCCTCATGCCGCATCTCTATCGACAGACTGAATGCTTTCTTGGCTGACTTCAAAGAGGACCAGAAGATCTCATTGGACACCTCTGACCAGGTAGCCTTTGACATCACTCTTCTCGACGGTGCCGTTACTGGTATGTGTGCATTGTTTGACCCTGCTTTCAAGCCACAACTACTTGACCCCGCTAAGGCGTTACAGACTGGTCCTCCTGCTCTGTCCCAAGTGCCGTCGTCAGCTTCATTGGTTTCTATGGCAGGTGGGCCCCAACTCCAGGAGCCTGCTCCATCATTGAGCAAGCCGACACCAAAATCGCATGTAATGCTGCATGATAATCCATCAGCTTCATCTGTTCTTGACTCCAAGTTCGGACAATCTATAGACAGAGAAGGATTGCCTGATTCTGATATCGATATGGACGATCTGGTTGTGCCTGATTCTGAGATGCCGACACGGTCTGCTACTCCAGAAGGTGGATTTGAAGCCGTCGATGCATCGTTGACGAACAGATCCTCTAACCTTTACACTTTCGGCTACTACTATGGCAGCAACAACTTTGCCAAACTGTCTGATCCTTCATACATCAAACTTCATAAGACGAGGGAAGAGGTGGGACATGTGTTACACTCGTTGGCAGTTGCCTTGATCAACCAGGATGGTTCCATTGAACTCATGAGTTCTGTGATCCAGGCCATTGCAGGATGGTTAAAGAATTGCGGCTACTTCAGTTCAAACAATCCTATCTTCGTGGATAATATCCATCTCTTGACGTTACTGGACTGTCCTGGTACGAATTGTCCTTACTCGCGTGTCGTCTTCGGCGCAAGAACAGCCATCTACCATTGCAACCGGATGAACATCTCCCGTTGTACAAGGCTGCCAACCGATACCGATAAGCTTCTTATTAGAGATCTGGTTACGTTTGCTGCATCCAGTTATCGTGTGACATCGTACCATGCCATCAGCATTCTCACATCAGTTTTGAGCAAGATCATGAACTGCACGAGTCTCGTCTTTGGTATATTTAGCGAGTGGGACGCAGCTCTGGAGGCTAAAGATGAGGATAGGATTAAGAACATTCTGAGATTGTTCAGTCTTCGAAAGTTCCGTGGACTTGCTGAAAAGAGCAGTCATCAATTCAAGCCATATGAGAACTTGCTTGTGAGATCGATCGAGTTTGATGAATTCCAGATCACCTCACTGGCTCTCAAGTTGTACGGGTCGATTAAGAAGTATATTCGTGTTCCGTGTCAGGTCTGCATCATTGATTGGTCTTTGGTGGAAAACATTAGACCGCCTACGCCTGATGTTGACTCCACCATTGATGCATTGCAACTAGCAAAGCAGTCCAAGAAGAAGCAGTACGTGGCAGTCATCTCGAGACTCATTACACGGACTATCAAAAGAACAACCAAACACCTCTATTGGAAGTTCCTGCTCAAGGCTCTTGAACTGATCTCAAACCTCCAGACCCACTTTGAGCTTCCTCTTAATGGCGAAGTGTTGAATGTGCTTGCCAAGTCCGTGAACGGTCTCCACCCTCTCGTGTCCAAAAAGTGTGTCATCTGGATGGCGTCGATATTGGACGTTGTCAACACCAGGGGTCTCTATGGCTATGACTTAACCAAGATTATGTCTGTTGATCCACCAGAGCCTGGAACAGAATTGGTTACTTCCCAGAGTGCCTCTGAATTCTTTGTAGAGATGTCCAACTTTGATCATCCACACTTCTTCGTCGATAGTAAGTTCTGGGTGCCGACGCTGGCATGGGGTGGCAATTTCAAAGTGATTGATGCTAACTACAATCCGAAATCCCTAGGATTGAACCGGGTCGACGAGAGATCGATTGCACGGTTTGGTAAGCATATCACCAAGCAATGGCTGCAAGAGATTCTAGACCTACATGTTGAAGAATCCGAGTCAACTACTTCGTTCCTCCCAGGAGTGGCATACTTTATCAACTCGGCAATGGTTCTGTCGCTGTATGGATACACGCCAGATTTCCGTTACCAGGAATTGTACGAGATTGCAGACTCTATCTACAAGAAGGACGATAAGGCCACCCATTTGGCGGTGTCTGAGATCTACACAGGTATGCTGTTGGCTACCAGGACATTCCCTGAGGAGTGCAAGAATGTAGATGCACAGATCTCTGGCAAGTTGTCGACTTTGTTTGCGTCAGAAATCACCCAATCGACTCTGAGTATCTGGAAGATCTTCAGTTGGTGGGTGCCAGCGCACTTTGATCTGAGAAGATGTCCAAAACTCGTCGATACGTTGTGCAACTTTGACATCGATGCTACCGGTAATATTTCGCCATTTTTGACGTTCTGTCGGGTCAGCCTGTTCAAGTCGTATATGTCGGCTCTGCTGAACCGGTACCATGACTTTGATGATGCTACAAGGCGGCTGTTTGCTGTGCTGGCACATCCTTACCACATCGTGTCGGAGAATGTGGCAGCCATGTTGTTTGATACTCTGTTGTACACTGCGACGAAGCAGTATGAGAGTTTCGACAAGTATTTGGAAGCCAGCTCGAACAACAACGGTGGAATGGGACTGTTCCCTTACGAGTTGTCGGCAACTTACTCAGAGTGCTTTGATAAGTACCTACAACGGATAGACGAGTTGCAACCTGCAACGAAAGGTCTGAGTCCTCAAGAGCTTGTCAAGACCGATTACATGTACTCTGTGAGAGGTCTATATTATCTTCTGATCTGTTTGCTCAAGACTTCCCACGGAGACTTGATTTTCCCATTCTGGGACCGGATTTTAAAGCTATGGTTTGAACTGGACAATGTCAAGGAGGCATTGAAACTGATGGATCTGCATCCAATGATCCCATTCTTCTTGCTTGCTTCCGTTCGGTACAGCAAGGAAGAGACTGAGCACGTTGTGGATACGCTGTGTGATCTCCCAGTGCAATCTCCAACGTTGTCGCAGACTCAGCGTGCAGTTTCGCTGAACGAGAGTTACTACGTGGTTAGACGGTTGATGGTGACGGATGAACAGAGAAACAAGCTGCTCAAGCAGTGTGTGCGGTATCTGTTCAGCAAGTACGCAGAAGTGCGAGAAAAGGCGAGCGAGTATCTGTCTCTGACTGTTCACTCGTTCGTGGCATCTCAAATGGATGCACTCATCTTGAAGTACAACAAGCGGTTCACGAAGATCGTTCGGTCCTACAAGAAAGTTAAGGGCCGCAAGATGACCTCTGTGGAGCTGGCTCAATTGCATGGAGCTACACTCGGTCTGGGTGCACTGGTCCAGGCTTTCCCATACTCTACGCCACCACCACCATGGATGCCAGGGGTGTTGTCGACGCTTGCCAACAGATGTTCATCGATAGATGGGCTTGTTGGACGCACGGCCAAGGACATCTTGAGCAAGTTCAAGAAGACACGCCAAGATACGTGGCATATTGACTCGAAGTTCTTCACGCAAGAGCAATTGGAGGACTTAGAAGGAGTGTTGTGGAAGTCGTACTTTATATAGTTAAAAGGATAGCTTCTCTAAGGACTTGGCGACTTTGGCAGTGCCTTCACTGCCGTCGATGGATAACTTTGCGCGGCTCACCTCGAGCCCTTCGAGAAGAATGCATGCTTTACATATCCTGTTCATAGACAGGTAGCCACAACGTTCACAGCGATGGCCTGCAGGGATGCTTGAGAGAGACACGGAGCCGTCTGGGCGCACCTCGATCTCTGTATTTTGAGCCGTCTGCTTCCGTTGCTTGCCACGAGGCTGCAATTTGAATTGCTCACCGGAGTGGATGATATCGAGAATACACGAGGGCCGTATCGCCTCTAGATTCTTGAGTAGAGTTCTTGCGGTGCCTCTGAACGCTTCGGGAGCATATGAGCACTCGGTACTGAAGTAGTCGAGCTTGCGATAGTGTGCGTAGAGAACGATCTCTTTCTGGTAGGTATACTTGAACGGTTTAGATCTCCGTAACGATGACCCTGTACTGGAGGTACTGATGGATACAGAGTGTTCGATCCTGGCGGTGTCGCCACGGAGCAAGTTCAATAGAACCGTCTCTGCCATATCGTCAGCGTTGTGACCCGTCACAATGTGGTTGATTCCCAGTTTCACGGCCCCACGGTCCAAGGCTTGTCTCCTGAGCACTCCACAGTACGTACAGGAAGACTTGATGCCGGAACATGCGACGATCTCGTCCATGGTCCAGTTGTAGAGGTCTCTATAGGAGACGATCTCTAAAGGCATCTCATACTGCTTCTGGTTGCGCTTGACAGTGGCCAAACTGTCGTCTCTATACCCAATAATGCCTTCGTCGACCGATAGTAGCACGAGATCCAAGCCGTAGTCGTACCTCTCGTTCAACGTCTTCATAATAGCAGCAAGAACGGTCGAATCTTTACCTCCAGATGCCCCGATAGCTATCCTCTCGCCTCTGTGGAACAGATGAGCATCTTGAATGGTTTGATGGATCTCTGTTTCGAAAACTCGGATGAAGCACTCTTTGCACAGCTTCTGGAGGTTCTTAGGTCGCCTCATAACGGCCTTCCTGCCATGGCAGAGCTCACAGAGCGCTTCTACCTTAACTGGCTTCATATCTAAATTGGGCTCAGATTTTTTTTTACCGGTTCATTGCTCTTCGGTGAAAAAATAGCTGCGACTTTCGTAGCGTGAATTTTGTTTGCGTGGCTTTAACTGTAACGGACAGAGATGAGAGCATTGAGGTTTGTTACTGCCGGCTTGTTGGCCCTCAAGGCTACAGTGGGTCTTTGTGAGGAAGTTTACGATGATAACTTTGACGAGGTTGTGTTGAACCCGGAAAAGAACACGTTTGTAAAGTTCTACGCCTCGTGGTGCTCCCACTGCCAGAAGATGGCACCAGCCTGGGAGGCATTGGCTAGCTCTTATCCTGGCATTGATGACATCCAGTTTGTGGAGATTGACGGTGACAAGAACAAGGAGCACTCCAAGTACTACGACATCCACTCTTTCCCAACTTTGTTGCTGTTCAAGAAGGATGCTTTGAACGACCCTATCAAGTTTGAAGGAGAACGTGACGTGGATACGCTTGGTCAGTTCGTCGAGGACAACACTGGAATCCAGCAGACCAAAGCTGCCAAGATTTCCAGAGTGGTGGAGCTGAACGACGGCAATTTCGAGAAGTACGTTACCAAGAAGCGTAAGAACGCAATCTTGCTGTTCACTTCGGAAAATGACGCTGAAAAGTGCAAAGAGTGCAAGAAGTCGTTCGACATGCTTGGCAATGCGTTCTACCCAGAGGTGGAGACGGTTATTGTTGGTTCTATCGACAAGGATGGCGACGAGCCAGTTTCCTGGGTGACCAAGTTGTTCAACATCAAGAACTATCCGACTGTCGTGTTTGTGCCAGAGGGTAAAGTGGACAATTCTGTTGTCTTCGAAGGTAGCTGCAACCAGTACGACCTGTTGGCACTGATGAACGAAAAACTCGGCACTAAGCGTACCACTAGTGGAGGCTTGGAGTCGGAAGTTGGCATGATTCCAGAGATGAAAGAATCTTTCGAGGAGTACGTTCGGTCGAGCCTTCAGAAGCGTCATGAACTGGTCAAGCCTCTCATTGAGAAGCTGAAGACCGTTGAGGATGCTGTCTACAGAGAGGAGCTCAAGTACTACGCTCGTGTTATCACGGTTCTACTTGGCAAGGACGGAAGAGAGTTTGTCGAGAAAGAAAAGAAGCGTCTGTCCAAGGTCAAGGAGGACGATGCCATCAGTCGTGAATACAAGGACAGAGTGGCCATGAAGCTCAACCTGTTGAACACGATCGAGGACAACCTCAAGGACTACCCTGGCGATGTGGAGGTTACTGGCGGTTCCAGCAATGCACCAGTTCCTTCTGACCAGCCTGCCCAGACTGCTGGAAGTTCCAAGGATGAGCTTTGAATGACAGATGTTCAAGCTACTGTTGTTGATAGACCTTAAAGTACAATAAATAAGACTTATTACCGTCGTACGACGCCGTAACACCGCCAAATCACCACGAAACAGCGTCGAACTTCTTCACCGTACGTGCAATGTCTGGGAATACCTTACCTTCCAAGACGGTGTCCTTGATGATGGGTCCAACGTTAAGTGGAGTGCACCTAGCAAACCATGCAAACTCTCCTCCTTTATTGAACACCATCACATTGGCAGCAAACTTGTGCCCTCCAACGTGGTTAGTGTAAGCCACGGTGACGCCTCCAGGCCTCGTATCGCCAATGTCTCTATAAAGGCCTCTATCTCTAAGCTGAGCATCAAATTCTTTCTTCATCACGGGAGCAGTCAGTCCACACCGTTTATCTCTCGTCTTATGTGAGCAAAGGAATATGTACGACCGGTTAGGGTCGGCCACCACTGAGGCTCCGTCGATCTCCGTGGGCAACTCTAGCGACTTGTCGATGGCCAGCTTTTGCAACACTGTGGAAAGAACCGATTTGTAGTTTTCTTTGGTGATGCCGTGGATCCACACAAAGTATGGCATCAGGAGGATGTCTGCCTTCTGCTGCTTCTTGTAAGCTGGGTCCATGATGTCGTATGGGAGCGAGCTCACGTTCTTCTTGCACTTACCATACTTTGAAAAATCAAACTTGTCGATCGTCTCCAGGATTGCAGAGCCGTCGAATGCATTATGAGGCCAGTCGGTCACACCAGTACTGACCAAGACTTGGAAATCGAACGGTTTGGCCGACTCCCACAGCGGTCCAGACTCCTGGACGTTGCGGAAACACGACTGATTCCACTGGCACGCGCACTGCGACGGATCGCACTTGTCCGGCTCGTCTGCCAGAGGTAAGATCTTGGCTACCTTAGGGGCGAGATCGGAACTGCCAAAACCTAGCTTTTTGAACATGCTTGGCTAGTTATCAGGATGATTTCCAGTATTTATACAGTCGAATCCTGAATCTTGAAATTATCGGTGATTTTTCCCCTTGCGGAGATCTGCGACAAATATGGGGTGTAGCTAGTCGGTAAAGGGCAAGTACAAACGCCATTACTGTCGGCTTTACTTGGCATCTGTTAGTTCAATACCATCGTATCGCTTCCAACTCGATTATTACCTGGACTTGGCACTCTTGGCCACATCCAAATGGACCAATATCATCGAACTAAAAAGTAAGCACGGAAAAAACTACGATGTCCGACTTGTAAATGTAATCAAAAGGCTGAACGCCAGCCACAAAATGCGTGGCTCTAAATGGGTGGGATTGGATCTCTTACATTTTGGGTCCTTTCATATTGGCTGGCCAGCCTGTGTGAGGTGCTTTGGTGGTTGTAACCAGGCAGTTCCGTTCAACTGGTAGAATCATTAAATAGACGACACTAACGAGGTTCCTGCCGCACCAGCGAGCTTGGAAAAAACTTGGCATGCTGCTTACCCATACAAAATTGATGCTGGGCGTTTAAATCGGCGACAGGCACAGTGTAGCACTAAGAAATACCCGGCCTATTGCTCGGTAAGGACTTCGTTCCTGAGGTGAAAATTGCCTAATCTCGCGCATCGATCGACGCACGCCCCGGGTCGATTTTTCGAGCAGCTGCTCCTAAAATAGCAGTCAATGACATCAACAGGGACAGGACCCTCGAGGCGCAATCAGGGCAAAAGTTGAGTTGGCCCTAAACGTGGGAAACTTGCCTGTATAACGTTACTATCTAAGGAACACACAAGACGATATCCAGCGAGTTGACACAATTTACAACGTGCTCTAGTTATATCATCGTGAGTGAAAAATAAAACACAACGAACCCCTTTGATCTGAATCATCTAGGAATTCATCCTTGAACTATAAGAGCTATGCGCTTCTCTCTGCTGCTCTTTCTAAGGGCGATTCTCGCCATGGACCTCACAGTGGGTGATAGCGACTCGGTGTGCGATGCTGCTACAGATATCATCAACGGTATCATGGATTACTACGAAGGTACCCGTTACGGTGGAACGATCGGTTTGTTCCAGTCTCCTTACTACTGGTGGGAGGCCGGTGAGGTGTTTGGAGGCATGCTGGAGACGTGGTTCCTTTGCCAGAACGATACCTATGAAGACATCATCTACGATGCGTTGATTGCCCAGCGAGGTTCCGGTGATGACTACGTGCCTTCCAACCAATCCCTCACAGAAGGTAACGATGACCAGTCGTTCTGGGGCTTTGCAGTGATGGACGCCACCGAACGTAACTTTACTAACCCTCCATCGGACGAGCCTGGTTGGCTGGCTCTGTCTCAGGGTGTTTTCAACAGTATGTGGGCCCGTTGGGACAACGACACGTGCAGTGGAGGTGTCAGATGGCAGATCTTCACTTGGAACTCTGGTTACGACTACAAGAACACGATCTCCAACGGAGGACTGTTCCACATGGCTGCCAGACTGGCCCGCTACACGAGCAATGACACTTATGCGGACGTTGCCGAGACTGTGTGGGACTGGTTGACCGATATTGGATTCGTCGACCTCAACGGTGACAGTTACTCCATCTACGATGGTGCCAAAGTGACCGATTCGTGCGGAGACATCGACGACAACGAGTGGACTTACAACTTTGGAGTTCTTCTTGCCGGTACTGCCTACCTTTACAACTATACCGAGGACTCCAAGTGGGAGACTGCCGCCACTCAGATCGTCAGTGGAATGAGCATCTTCCTCGACAGCAACGTTTTGTACGAGCGTCAATGTCAATCCTCGGGAACGTGTACCACTGATGAAAGATCGTTCCGATCGATCACGGCCCGTTGCCTAGGACTCACTGCCAAGTTGGTTCCTAGCTTGCAATCGACCATCATGGAAATCCTCGACGCCTCTGCTTCAGGCGCTGCTGCCTCCTGTTCTGGTGGTACCGATGGTGTTACGTGCGGCCAAGATTGGTCCAAGGGTAGCTGGGATGACTTGTATGGTCTTGGAGAGCAAATATCGGCCCTCGAAGCTATTCAGAGCACGCTGATTCTCACCAGAGATGCCCCATACACCGCCGATGCTGGTGGTTCCTCTACAGGTGATGTCAATGCCGGTATGACCAGCACCGACGATACGACCAATCCACACCAGATCACTGTCACTAAGAGCGACAAGGCCCGTGCTGGAGTTGTCACTGCGTTTGTCCTGGCCATCGTTGTTGCGCTCGCTGTCTGGATGGTCATTTAGTCTACTGTATATTCTAGTCATCAATTAAGCTGTTACTAAACTAAGCTCTCTTCTGGATGTGTCCGTTCAATAGGCCGAGTGAGATCATCAGATCCTCGAAATGCTCTGGGTTCATGACAAATGAGTGGTAAATCTGTCCAGACTCGTCGAGAGTGAATGGGGATGGGAATGAGGATCTTCGCTCATTAAATTCCCCAAAGAGGCAGGATTTTAATAGCGGGTGAATGTCTCTAATCTAATGTGGATAGAAAGTCTCTAATTCTAATGATAGAACAACGTCTCTACTAGATCTAATGACGGTATCACCACTAACCGATCTCCTTCCACCTCAGGTGTGGTGATATCGCTGCTTCTATCAACCACTATTGCTCCCAACCCTGCCTTCACTGCACATTCTCCATCTTTCTCGTGTTCGTCGCCAACGTGCCAAGTTCGTGCCAACAACTCTTTCTTGGCTTCCTCATAGCTTCCGTCAGTTGAATCAATACCGCGTCGACTCAATTGATCGTCAATGATCATCTCAAAGAACTTTGGGTCCGGTTTGGTCACATCCAGGTCGTAACTCAGGTAAACGTTGTCGGGCTCGATGTATTGGGCCATATCGAACTCGTCCACAATCAATCTAGTCACACCAGCATCGGCATTGGATGCTATACATAGTGGGATGCCGTTCTTTTTAGTCCAATCTGCCATCCTAATGAAGTCCTCAAATACTCTGTACTGATTCTTCCTTTGAAAGGCGGCCACGACGGTTTCAATCATCTTTTCAAGGTTCTGTTTGCCGATCTGAGACTCAAACTCTCCATAGACATCTCTCAACACGGTGGACCAGAACTCTGTAACCTTGATCCCTTCATACTTGCCATAGTTGGGCATCTGGCTGAATCTCGTCCGATAGCTGTTCATGTATCGTTTGGAGAGCACCTCCGGCGGTAACGAGACGTTGAATGGCTGGGTGAGCCTGTTGTACTGTTTTGGTATCGATTCCAGCGGTGCATATAGTGTATTATAGGCATCTGCAGTGAGTAGTAGAGGCTTCTTGTATCGTAACATGGGATAGAATTATTTAGCGATTAGAGATGATCTAGTAACCAGTACGACGACGCTTTTTGCGACGTTTCAGCGCGTTGTAGTACTGATCGTGGCAAGTATCAGAGCAGAACCATTTGGACTTTGGGTCGGGATCGGTCTTCAGCCCCACACACTTGTAATGGAACCACTCGTACTTACATTTGGGGTTGTCACAGCACACCATCCGTCCAGATGCTGGTGACTGGCAGAAGCAGTAGATGGGCTCCTCTTCCACAAGCTCGGGCTCCTGCTGCTTGATCTTCTTGACAGAAATCTTGATCGGTTGGTATCCGACCGGATACTTACGAGGCCTTCCCCGTCCTCTCTTAGGTTCTGTCTTGACCCTATGCGATTTCAAGTGTAGATGCAGCTTCAACGAGCGCATCTGGTTGTACACAGGGGCCGGTTCGGTGATCTCCGACTCGTGCTCGGCGACAAACTTCCTGCGTTCGTCACATAGAGTGGCCCATTGCTTTTCGTAGTCCACGGTGTTTTGGCTCACTTTCTCGAGCACTTCACGGTCGTTGGCTAAGAACCCTTGGTGATCTTGCAACACAAGTTCAATCTGCTTGGCCTCCTGTAGACATTCACGCGAGTTCCGACTCAGCAGCGCAAATAGCTTGCGTACTTCTGGCTCCTCTTCCTGTGAGGGATGATCTTGGCATATTTCGTCTAGCCGGGCTCTAATCTTGACATTCTTCAGTGAGAGAGACTGGATCAGCCATAGAGATCGAACAATGTCGCAAGGAAGATGATCCAATGACGATATAAACGCGTTATTTGCGTTGACAACAGTATTGACTATATCCATAGAGGGAGAAAATTACAGGTGAGGAATGAATGAATGTATTACGAGCATTAAGCGAAGCTATCAGCCAAGCTAGGAGCCAACCAAACTGTGTTCAAACCTTCGACTGCTACGACGTTTTCATAGTACGTTATTGCTATATGGATACCTGCTGACGGTACTCTAGGCACCGGCCAGTAGATAGCTCCTAGGCTACCAGATGTCCAATAAATACTTAATAAATAGATGACATCAGAACTTCTTAGGAGGCTGTGGCGGGTTGAAAACGATCTTTCTGTGCTTGATTGGAGTCCACTTGAACTTCTTAACCCAGATGGAGATCAGATAGAGACCAGTGAGAATGACAAGTGCCTTGGCACCCATTTTCTTTCTGTCGTCGTGCTCAGGCTCAGAGGCCCAGTTCAAGAAGGTGGTGACATCCTTTGCCATCTGAGAGGTGGTTGCTGGAGTACCGTCCTCATACTCGACGAGCTCGTCGAAGAGAACTCTGGCCATGGCAATAGATCCACCAGGGAAGTAAGGGTTGTAGTTACCACCGACAGGCAGAACGACACCGGCAGGAGGCTCTTCTGGGTAACCGGTGAGGAGCGAGAAGATGTAGTCGCATGCACCGTGTCTGGCCTTGACGATCAGCGAAAGATCAGGTGGCAGCGCACCGGCGTTAGAAGCACGGGCAGCTTGCTCGTTAGGGTAAGGACCTGGGATATAGTCGGTGAGCTTACCAGGTCTCTTCTTTGGATTACCTTCGTCATCAGGCTCGTCGTCGTACTCGTACTCCTCGGCCATAGCCTTGGCCTCGACGTTCGTGTGGCAGACACCAACGAGGTTTCTCCAAGCAATTCTATCGAGAGAGTGGCATGCGGAACAGACCTCCTTGTACACCTGGAAACCTCTTCTAATCGAGGCATGGTCGAACGTATCGAACATACCAGCGTGTGACCAACCGTACTCAGGTGCGTGCAAACCGTGCTCTGCAGCGGTCATGGCGTTGGCGGTCATCGAGTCCTCGTAGAGCACGTAGGCTGCAGCGAGACCCGTGGCTGCCACGGCACCGTTGATGGCCTTCTTGGCTGTTGAACTCAGTTCGGCCCGGGGTGTGGTCGAAAACTGTCTGGCTTGTTGCCGGAAAGCAGATCCGAAGCGGGAGAACATAGCTTGAAAGGTGGATGGAGAAGAGAGAGAAGAAAAATTGACCAGTGTTTTTACGTTGCGAAGGTGTAGATAGTTGAAAAGGCTCGGATAAATGCTGTTTGCTGCCGGGTGGAACGTTTCTCGTCGACAGTGGTTGATCTACTCGATAGTGTCGACTCGGTACTACATTAATTGTGGACAAATCATGCCACTGACTGGTGTTACTTTGATCCCTACTAAACAGCACTCCAGCCAATAGGCGCACGTAGAATGCAAACGTTGTCAGATGTTAAAAATTTTCGGGATGTGGCGCAGCCTTTGAATCGTGGCGGTGCGGTTTGGTCGTGGCGTAGTTCTATTTTGGTGGTGGCTGGAGATTTTCAAGTTGACGCGAACTGAGACGATCCATCTGTAATACACTCGTTAATTAAGGATGACTACGAACTCTGAAGAAAGCCAATATCTTGAATTGTGCCAGAAGATCATCGACACAGGTGAGAAACGCGAAGACCGCACGGGAACAGGCACTTTTTCGCTGTTTGCTCCACCCCAATTGAGGTTCGATCTATCCGATGACACTCTTCCGTTACTCACGACGAAAAGGGTGTTTTTCAAGGGAATCTTGAAAGAACTGCTGTGGTTTGTGTCTGGTTGCACTGACGGTAACAAGCTGGCCGAACAGGGCGTTCATATCTGGGACGGCAATGGTTCTAGAGAGTATTTGGACTCTTTGGGACTCACCGACAGACGCGAAGGCGATTTGGGTCCCGTTTATGGGTTCCAATGGCGTCATTTCGGCGCCGAATACGTCGATTGTGACACCGATTACACTGGCAAGGGCTATGATCAGATTGCTAACATCATCCATACACTCAAGACCAACCCATACGACCGCCGGATCCTTCTCTCTGCTTGGAATCCGCCCGCTTTCAAAGAGATGGCTCTGCCACCTTGCCATGTCTTCTGCCAGTTCTACGTCAGTTTCCCTAAAGAAGGCCGTCCAAAGCTGTCCTGTCAGATGTACCAGCGATCCTGTGATATGGGGCTCGGCGTTCCGTTCAACATCGCCTCGTACGCTCTGCTCACCTATATGATAGCCATGGTCGTCGATATGGACCCTGGTGAGTTCATTCACGTCATGGGAGACTCTCACATCTACTGCGATCATGTCGATGCTCTCAAGCAGCAGATTCAAAGAGTTCCAAGGGCTTTCCCGAAGTTGAAGATCAACAGGAAGGTCACTGACATAGATGACTTTAAGTTTGAGGACTTTGAGGTGGTTGATTATAAGCCATATCCATCGATCAAGATGAAGATGAGCGTTTGATGAGACGACAGCATGTATACCCATATAGATTCAACTCTTTTACTATAGTCTACTGTACACCGCCTCTATATACCACCACCGGCCAGTCCTTCTATATTCTCCTGGTCCGGTATTTCAAAAACTGACGGCTTTCTCGTGGCCCTCTTGGCTCTCTTTCCGCCTTTGCTTGTGGCTCTCTTCTGCCGCTTGTTGGTGACATCTTTGAGGGCGTTTCTCGTCGCTCTCTTCTTAGGTCTGGTAACAGCTGACTTCGTACCAGCAGCCTTCGTAGTTACCGTTCTCAAATTGCGCTCTTGGAACGGATTCTCCAATGGCTCCGACCTCTTCACAGAAACTTCCTCGTCTGTATGCTGCCATGATAACGGCTTGCTGAATTGCAGGTTCTTCAACTCTCTCTCCAGGCCACTGAGACGTCTGCTTGTACGTCTACTAAGACGTTTGCTGACTCTTTTCTCGGGCGATGCTCTCGGTGAGATGGTCACACTATCTTTAGCTGTGACCGGTGCTTCGGTTGCATCTGTGTCAGTAGTATCCGGAATCTCTGAACTGGAGCTGTGTTGTGATGGCTGTGATGACGCCGATTGAGGCAGCTCTTCCGGAGGTGAAATGTCAGGAATCTCCATGAACTCTTCAGCATTCTCAACCTCTCTCTCTCCAGGTTCGAGGACTCTCTCTTCAAGTTTCTCCCTCTCTTCAGGTTCCTCCCTCTCTTCAGGTTCCTTCCTCTCTGCAAATTCCTCCCTCTCTCCAAGGCCCTCCTTGGAAATCCGTGTCTTCTCAGGCTCAACCGGTAACTCATCATTCAATATAGGTCCCAGCGTAGGTATCATGCCCAACTTTCCTTCTAGCGGTGGAAGAACTACCGGTTCCTTCTTCGTAGGAATGTCCTGCTCCTCTCCATGGCTGTCAAAGTCCTCGTCAACTTCTGCGATTGCCTCGCATCTCTCCTCATCATCTTCCCAGACTCTGCTCTTCCTCCGCTGTGTAGTGTGGTCCTGTTCGGTGTCAGTTTCGCCTTGAGATCTCAATAGTAGTGGTTGATCGTCCTGATCCAGCCCATAGTATGCCATTCTGTCGTTGTATTCGATCATCAACTCCTCGAATTTCCCGGCAATCACATTGCGCATGCTGTCCACAACATGACGAAGGTGCTCCTTTGATACAACAACCTTCGAACGAGCTAGAACGAGCTCTCCTTGCATCGTAGCCAACTGCCTCTCTGCGCGCGTCAGTTGTTGCGATAACTCCTCGTTCCTCAGTGCCAGCTGCCTGTTCTGTATCAACAGGTCTCTCGTCTTGCGATCGTCGATGGTTCCATTCGGGTTTCTATCCAACCCAGGCAGTGCGCGGGTAGATAGTCTAGCCATAATGAAAAGGAAGGATCGTCTCTAGTGTAAATATTTGGCGCGTCGCGCGTCTTGTAAGATTTCAGCTCAAGGATTTTCTTTCTCCTTATGTATGACGAGAGCTTTCTTAAGCAACGGTTGGAATACCTCAAGGAATTGAACAGATTGAAGAGTCTCACTACTACTTTGGTGACTAAATTTGATGAGCTTGCAAACGAGATGGCAGAGATGGATACAACTACGGCGCAAGTGCAACAAGTGACAGACAACTGGAACCAGATCGTCAAGACTGTTGGGATGGCTGTCACTTCTGCGGAAGACAGCCAAAGACGGCTACCAGGACGGCTGGTCAGAGTGAAAACCCGTAACGGTCGTATTGTGTGAATGATATATCAGTATATTACTGTCAGGCATGATCCGTCAACATCATTATAGTAGCTACCATGCATTATCGCCCCATCCATCGTCGTCTTCCATCTCAAGTTCTAACTGTAGCTTACTCTTAGCTTTTGGTTGCAAGTGTAGACTCTTTGATCCAGACGGTGCCCTTGATGCTGGCTTACTTATCGTCCTGGATGCTGGCTTGCTTATCGTTCTTGATGATAACCTTGGTGGAGGTACTTCGTCTTGCACGTCATCGTCATCCCCCCAACCATCGTCAAATTCCAGATTGTCATCATCATCATCGGTCAAGTTCAGATGTGATTTCGCAGGTTGTTCTGTGGAAGAGCGCGAAGACTGGGTCTGAGTCTTCATAGTAAGACTCGTGGTGGAGTTATTCAATCCAAACAACTTGGCACTGTTGCTCAATGACAATGAGGTAAGTCCTCTGGCGAGGCTGGCGGATTGCGCCTCTGCCTGCTGCGAGTCCTCCTCAGAATCTATTGGTAGAGTAGCAGCTTCTTCTCTGATCTTCTCCATATACATCTCAAAAGTCTTCTCGGCCTCTTCGCGCACTTTCGACGACTTGTCGAGCAAAGCTGGTGCCAACGCCGAAAGAATCCGAGAGCAGCACACTTCAGGAGTAAAGAACTCCAGGCACTGTCCGAATGCTTCCACGGTGATCAGTCTCGTCGGCACAAACTTGTCCTTGAGAGCCTTGTTGAATGCAGTGACGAGCACGGCTGGACGTGATGTCCGGTTCATGTGCTCTGCAACTTTAGTCAAGCAAACGATCACATTAGTGCGGATCTCGTCGCTGTCATCGTTTTGCAGTCGCGCCAGATACCTCAACAGCTCGTTGTTCAACTGTCTGTCGGATATTTTTGACACTATAGGTAGCACCGACTTGATAGTCTCCTCCCTGATTGATACATTGGTATCGTTGAACCCTTGCACAAGGTTCGGAAACACTTTATCCTGGATCTCGTAGTTCGAGAGCCGTTCCACCAGTTGTGGCAACGCTCCCAACAGAGTCATCCGAATGGCTCTGTCCGGTAAAGTGAATGCATGGAAGATGACTTGCTTCACAAGACTATCGAACGAGTCCTGCGAGAAATTGGCGCACTGTTTCAAGATCGAGTAAAGCAGAATCGATTGAATGTTGTCATCGTTGGCCTTGGTGGCACGGAACGTCGCGATCAACTCGGGCAGAATCCGATTCTCGTACATTCCTGGTGGTAGCACGTCAACTTCATCGACTGATTGAAACACATCCAATCGTTCCTGTTGATCTTTCAATGCCAATTCGTCTAGTCCCTTCCAGATGTCGATCAATGGAGTGTCTAAGTACGAAGCCTCGCCGAATTTCAGAAACTGTTGAACAGAATACCTCACAGAGACTGACGGCGACAAGCACTTCTTCAAATGGGGCAGCATCGCGCGTGGCACGTTGCTCGTATCGGCCATGTCCTGAGGAGTGGTGACAGTGACAGCGGGATTCAACAGCTCGTAGACGAGCACACCAAACTTGTAAGCGTCGAACTTGACAGCGATCTGTGGCTTGGCCCTTTCGAAGAATGAAGCACCTTCTTTCTGAAACTCGGGCGGATTCAGCGCGTCTCGAGAATAGAACGAAGGTAGCTGGTAGGCAGTGGATAGAATGGTATAGTTTTGCTCTTTCATGTTGACCAGCAACTCAAAACCGCCCAGTTTCCACTCTCCAGCATCAGTTATAAACACAGCATCTTTACAGACGTTGCAATGCACCGAGCTTCCTTCGACGTTCACGTATTTGATGGCGTTGGCGATCTGATAGATCCCCAATGTGACCAAATCGATGTCTTCCACGGGCTCGTAAGGTCTCACTCGCTCTGTCACGATGTATATGTAGTTATCGTTCTCTATAGTATCAACAACATTCAAAGTGCCAGGCAACAACGACAGTGCACGCATTCTCTTGGCGGAATTGCGTGCTTGTTGTACATTTCTGGCCAACTTTGGGTTCTTGAGATCAAACTCGAATACGGTGACTTTGGAGCCGTCCTTGCTGCTTGTAGCATCGTAGATGTTCCATATACAACCAGGAATGACCTGCCGTTCACCCAATGAGTACGGTATGGACCCACCAGTGAGGGACTCAAAGGTCTTAGTGAGGAAGTTCATGAAGAGACTGGTTCCAAAAGATTTTAGATTTTAGATGACTTTAACAATTTGTCTATATGGATAACATATGGTGGAGGTTTATTCGGATGCCTCTTGGAATCTCTCCGAGATGGAGGTTATCAGCTTCTCCATGTCAGCGCGGACCTTCTCCTCGCCATCACTTGGCTCAGCAAACTTGGCCGAGGAAACGTCGTGTTTGACATCGGAGGTGGCCTCAGACAGCTTGGACCACGGGGCACCCGAGGCGACGGCTCTCTGGGCCTCTTCATAGTAAGATACGAATGCCCGCATCATATCATAGGTCTTCCAGACAGGGCAGTATGCATCGTAAGAGGAGTAACCGTTCTGTTGCAAGAAGTCCTCCTTGATCAAAGTAGAAACATCCAAGACGATCTTATCGGAGTCGGAGAGAGCAGACTTACCAACAAGTTGGACGACCTGCTCGAGCTCTTCAGCGTTGGAGAGGATCTCCTTGATACGGTCTCTCAACGTAGGGAACTCGGGGTAATTAGCATCGTAGTACTTGTTGAGAACGTTGGTGTACTTGGAGTAAGAGATCGAGGTGTTGATCGAAGGGAAGTGCTTTCTCTGGGCGAGTTTCTTGTCGAGGCCCCAGAACACCTGGGTGATACCGAGTGTGGCTGTAGTCACAGGGTCGGAGAAATCACCACCGGCAGGGGACACGGCGGCAACGATAGAGACGGAACCTTCTCTGTCAGGAGAACCGAGGGCCACAGACTTACCGGCACGCTCGTAGAACGAGGCAAGCTTGGCACCCAGGTAGGCAGGGAAACCTTGGTCGGCAGGCATTTCTCCAAGACGACCAGAGATTTCTCTGAGGGCCTCTGCCCAACGCGAGGAAGAGTCGGCAATCATGGACACGTTCTTTCCTTGGTCTCTGAAGTACTCTGCCAAGGTGATTCCCGTGTAAATGGAGGCCTCTCTGGCGGCGACAGGCATGTTGGAGGTGTTTGCCACAAGTGTGGTACGCTTCATGATAGGTTCTCTGGTTCCAGTCATCTCGGTGTAAAGCTGAGGGAACTCCATGAGCACCTCGGCCATCTCGTTACCACGCTCACCGCAACCGACGTAGATAATCACGTCCGAGTTGGAGTACTTGGACAGAGACTGCGAGATCACAGTCTTACCGCAACCGAAAGCTCCTGGAATACAGGTGGTACCACCTTGGACGTCGGGGAAGAGGGCATCGAGCACTCTCTGACCGGTCAGCAGTGGGTAGTCGGCAGCAAGCTTGGATGCAACTGGTCTTGGCACTCTAACAGGCCATGTGTGCATCATTGAGTACTCCTTAGTGACACCCTCGTACTCAATCTCGAGGACAGGCTCGTCCACAGTGTAGGAACCAGGGCCAGAGATCCGCTTGACGGTACCGCGGGCTCTTGGTGGAACCATAATCTTATGCTCGGACATGAGCGAGTTCTCAAAGGCTATACCGAAGATATCACCACCAGTGACGTGATCGCCCACCTTGATATCGGTTGGCTTGAACTCGTATTGCTTTGTTCTGGACAATGCTGGCGCATCCACACCCCTTGGGATGTAGATCGACTGCGACCGCTCCTTAATATCCTTGAGGGGTCTTTGAATTCCGTCGTAGATAGTCTCCATGAGACCAGGGCCCAATTCAACAGAGAGAGGCTTACCTGTTCTCAGCACTGGGTCACCGACGGTGATTCCAGCAGTCTCCTCGTAGACCTGGATAGTGGTCTTGTCGGCATTGATTCTAATGACCTCACCGACAAGGTTTTGGTGGCCGACTTTGACGAGCTCATACATGGCGCAACCAATCATGTTCTCTGCGATCACCACAGGACCCGAGACAGAGTAGATCTGACCATACTGGGACTCATCGTCGACAGACAGCTTCTTCAGCTCCTTGCGTGCGTTTTCAATTGCTCCTGCCATCGGTAGGTTTGATGTAAGAGTTAATGAATTCAATCTGCAGCCAAAATGCTGCTCGAGGAGGACTGGTTATGAGCGCTGGTCATCTCTGCACCAGATTTGCTGCCACCTTTGGGTCCGAGATACGCCTCCACCTTGCCTTATGGGATGGCCCGGGCAGACCTTCTCTCTTGAGAGAGGACGCCGTGTAGATCGATTGTAGAGGAAGAAGAAGTGAATAGAATTAGGTGAAGAGTTGTCGCGAATCTCATAAATTTAATGTAGATCTGGATTTGTAACTAGGTGGATCTCTCAACATCCCAGCTTACAGTGCATACTAGCGCAATTTAATGCAAGCTAACCTGATCTGCTCACTTTCCCGGCCATATTCGTCCAACTTCTACGGTTATATCCCTGCTAAATCTTCAGATACCGTAGCAGTCCCAAATGTCCAATCATAAAATCTGGGGTCTGGGGAAAACATGTCATTAGATATTTCTCTCGGATACCTCACACTCCCTCCCTCCCTTCCTTCCTTCCTTCCTTTAACACGTCACCATGTCGTTAAAACTGCCTGCTCTGACGACGATCGTGGACTCGTTGCTGCCGTTCCAACCACAGTTCTCGAACCTGCTGAATGAGCAACACTTCTACCAGAATGCCATGTTGAGGGCTTGGACAGAGAAAGACGCACACCCAGTGACTATAGCGCAATTAGCCAACTATGGAAAGCGCCTTGACAAGGTTAAGATCATCCAGTCGGCTAATTTCGTCCGCCAGGAGCTGCCTATCCGGTTGTCGCTGAAGGTGAAGGAGATGCAACACCTGAACTACGGAATCACGTCCAACTACCACCTGAACCAAGTCTACCAGACATACTATCACTGCTTCAATGCGTTCAGGAGAGCGACTCGTGTTGACTCTCTGGAAGCCAATGACCAATTCTGCCGGTTCCTGTCGAATGTACTCGACGATCACCAAGTTGTTCTACCACATCTCATGATGGGCGCTCTGGAAGTGTCCATCTTGAAGAGCATCCCACAGGAAGAGCTGGATGAGTTCATCTCGTCGATGATCAGATCACGCATCAGTCGTCGTGTCATTATGGAGCAGCATATTTCGCTGTCGAAGTCGTTCCAAGCACAGGATCAGGATATTATCGACCGTGCCAATAACTACGTCGGTACCGCATTCGAGCGGTGCTCCGCCCATAACCACTTGGAGCTGTGCTCTGAGAACGTTCTCACATACATGCAGAACAACTACCCTCACCTGAAAATGCCGGAGTTGGTTGTCAGTGGTCCTGATGTTAAGTTCCAGTTCCTGACGGCCCATCTCAACTATATCTTTACGGAGATTCTCAGAAATGCGTTCAAGGCCACCGTCGAGAATTTCAAAGTCAGACACCCTGGATACACAGAAAAGCAACTGTCTGAGCTCGTGCCTCCGCCGGTCGTTGTGCACGTTTCTCAGACCAAAACGAACGTGACATTCAAGTTCAGCGACCAAGGAGGTGGTATGTCTGAGGAGAGGCTGGCAAAGATCTGGTCGTTTGGTAAGTCGCCAGCATTGGCCAGAGTGTATTTGGAGAACTTCCATCGGATGCCAGGTCTCAATCTACCAGAGAGGTTGCCAATCTTGGACCATCAATACTGGAAGAATCAAACTGCCGAGCAGAAACCACACCAACCTGTCGGTGGTATGCTGGATAACCTGGGAAACATGGAGTCTGCCGAAGTGCCTCGGTCAACGCTCATGTCGCTCGCTGGAAGACCGTTCAAGTACTCATTGGGTCTGTCCTTACCGATGGTTAAAGTGTACACTTCTTATTGGAACGGTACTTTGGATATGCGCAGCGTCGACGGTTACGGTTCCGACGTCTATTTGACATTACAGAAGGTTGTCAGTACTCACGAGAGGGCACAGCTGGACAGAGCATAAATTAAACTTAAACTATTCGAACAATCAATCCTATTAAAATCCTTGCTGGTTGAAATTTCCGTCCATCTTCATGCCACATCGTAAGTAACGAGGTGTTCTACCAGCTTTGAAACTAACGCCAGATAATCCATTCTCGATCCAATCACTGTTGAGTGGACCCAGTGAGGTCGATAGTCTGCAAAGAGTGACGCCAGAACCGCCTCAAACTCCGCAACCTGTGCAATCATCTACATTCTATGATCCCATCGCAGACACCTCCACACAGCACGCCAACGCGACACCCGAGTCCGTTGGACACAGAAACACGATGTCAATCAATGATATGATCAATGGCAAGCAGGATAACGCGATCATAATAGGCGGGGTTCCTCTTACTAGCACGCCAAGTAAGGACTCGAAACCGGAAGACCCGAAAGTCGACTTAAAGGACGATTCCAAAGCTTCTAGTACAACACCAGAGAAGATACCAGAGGAAACGAAACCAGCTTCCCCTAAGAGGACTCCCAAGAAGCGTCGGCTGAAGACTGTGGTGCGGAATGGAGGTGGAAGCATCAATGCCGCGTTGGAAGATCCGACGGCAGCAGAGGAGGTGATTGAGGACGACGGCAGCCACCTGAACGTTCCAATAATGTCTGTGGAGATATCATTGGCGAACCCTGGCAGTAAGGTGACGGAGGCTGAAGTGGAGCATAATGTGACGCAACTACGTGAGGATAAGTACGGGTTCAACGTGACGCATCCAACGGGCCGTATAGCACTGGAACTGGAGGACGATCTTGACGACATGGATAACGAAGGTGATGATGAGGTTACCCCGGCTGCACCTGCTGCGCCTGCTACACCTGTTGTTCCGGTTGTTCCAGCGGAACCTAACGAGGACGTTGACATGGATGACGCTGATGACATTGTGAAGCAGTTGAACTTGAAGTTTGCACCTGGTATGACGGACGACGAGAAGGAAGAGGCCGTTTTGAAAGAGTTACACCGGCGCCGTATGGAGGATAACAAGCGTCTGGGTAAGTATGATGTGGAGGATCCGTTCATCGACGACGAAGAGCTGCAATTCGAAGAGCATAAGAAGAATAACAGGGACGGATTCTTCGTCTACTATGGACCTTACGTGGAAGGTTCGATCAAGCGGAGAGGTCAGCCTAGGCCTGATAATAGGAAGAGACCCAGCAAACCTTCCCGGCGTACTAGTATGCCAATGTCGAGATCGAGGTCGGAATCTAGACAGGGCGAGCCAGGGACTAAGGCTGAGACCAAGCCAGAGACTAAGACTGAGACCAAGCCAGAGCCTAAAACGTCCACAGGTAGTGACCTTGTGGTTGGATCTAACGTTGTTGCTAGTGGTGGTGCCAGCAATTCCAAGATTATCATTGGATCTCTACCTACATTGTAATAGAATTGATATATTCACTAGTCAGCGTATTCAGTAATAGTACTTGTGGACAAGTCGGTGGACAGCTCCGTAGCAGTGAATGTGACCGCTGGTTGAGACCAGGTTGGGTTACAAGTGTTCATGATGGTGTAGTTGGTGCCCGCAGTGTCGGTAGACCATGTGGTGGCAGGGAAGCAGGACGACGAGATCGACGTCGAATAGATGGTGGTCTCGAGCTCTGTGGACATGGTGATCGTGGAGACAATGCTGGAAGCGATCGAAGGAGTCATCAAAAGGGCAAAAGTGAGAGGAGTCATCATTGTGATGTGTTGGTTAGAGGGTAAAGTTGGGTGTGTTGCAACTTTCTTTTAAAGAGGCACAGGCTGTCTGGGATTTGAAAAAGTTTCCTAATTGGGGTTGAGCCTGAGAGGCTGCCGTCCATTTTAAGATAGGGTCATTGGATGGCATGAATATGAGTGGATAAGAGCTTAAAGGAGTGGATAGGATGTACAATGACTATGAGGTAGCAACGCTGTATTTTTGGTGGATGTATGGAGAGGTGGGAGGCGAGTCCGGTAGAGGAATGTAGGAGTAGAGCGAGATTTAGATGAGATTTCAACGTACTATTAGGGCAACCGTCAAGATAGAGTCCTATACTGCACCTAACACGCAACCAACCTGCTAGGTTCTGGTATTTACACCCATAAAGTGATGCTTGAGCTGGCTGCATCCTCCTAATTATGCCAATAATCCCCAATACAATGGTGGCGTCCCGTTATCAGCCTCGCTGGCTCAGGATTGTTTCAGAGCCGGCGAGCTCAACTTCTTCTACTCTCAGATATTTGATACTTCTGGACAACTGTGACCAACCATAGCCAGTATTAACGCTTTCGGATCCCAGAAGACCAATATTGTCCACAGTTTGAAGGATCTTCTGCCCTCGAAAGCCCCCTAGTGATCATATCTTGAAAGGCGGAGTTCTTCATGCCTATCCGGGCTCTAACAAAAATTTTCCTTCCACCTAAGAAACCACACGACATGGCTAGCTACATAGCAGGTGAAGACGTACATTTTGACTACGTTGACCAGCCTGCCGTGGATGCAGCGTTGCAACGACCTGATGAAGAGTATCCGGAGTCGCGGGTGATCCGCCAGGGTGCCAACGGTGAAGTTATAGTGTCGGAGTTTGATGGCGAGTATGGAGACGAGTACAGCACGGAGGGCAGCATACACAGCTCGGATGAAGACGAGTACAGTTCTACAAGTCAGTTGGAGAACCGGAGACGAGCCCTGGAGCGCCAAAAGGCCCTGATACGCCGGCAGTTGAAGGCACCTTCGCGTGGAAACTACATGTGGGACTCGAGTATGAGTTTGGAGGAGAAGAAGAAGATTCGTGGGTTCTGGGTCGATCTACCCGAGGCCAAGAAGAAGGTTATCGTGGATGTGTCGTCGGAGGATGTTCTGGCGGCCGTTCGCAGCGAACCGCGCCCCAGCTGCAACTGTAGGGCCTGTGGAACGCGCCGGCTGATGCTCGAGAAAGAACTGGAGAAACTCTACCGTGGCTACTACAGCCTGAGACGGCTTGCAGACTCCTCGGTTGATGAGCATCAGATGAACTGTCGGCTCGTCGATACCTTCCTTGGCGTCGTCCCTGTGGTCCCCGACTCCGTCGGTCCCGACCAAGAGGAGGACGTTATGTCTGTCGCTGAGGACTTGCTTCAGAACGACGGACGCAAATTCATCTCATTGGTGCAACAGCTGGACAACGAGTGGAAGACCAGAACAGGTTCACCTGCCACGAATAGTTCGCCTGCAGCAAATAGTTCATCTACCGCAAATAGTTCAACTGCTGCCAACAGCTCACCTGCTACCACCGGTGAGCAAGTCCAAGTTGCCACGAACGAACATGCGCATTCTCACGACCATTCTCACGACCATTCCCATGCCCATTCTGACGGCTATGATGAGGATTACGATGATGAATACGACGATGACAGCCAGTACTCAGATGAGTACGATGACGACTATTACGAAAAGGAAGAGGAGACTCGCCAACGTCTTGAAGAGACCAACCGGATGCTTCAAATGCTAACGGGCAAGATCTTACGGCGTAAACTACTGGGAGCTTATAAGGAGCAAGTGGCAGAGGAGTCTCGTCGTGCTCTTCTGGAAGAACTTGAGGCTGAAGAGCTTGAAAAGAAACAGAAGGAAGCTCGTGATCGTGAGAGGAAGGAGAAGCAGAAGGAAAAGAAACGTCAGCAGCAGATCGCTCGTGAGGAAGAGAAGAAGCGCAAGGAGAATGAGCGTCTCGAACTGGAAGAGAAACAACGCGAGGAGCAACGCCAGCGTGCTGAAGAAGGCCGTAAACGCAAAGAGGCCGAGCGCAAGAAGAAGGAGGAGAAGAAGCGTGAGGAGAAGCGCAAGCGCAAGGAGGCTGAAGAGAAGGCCAAGGCTGAGGAAAGGGCTAAAGCTGAGGCAGAAGCTAAGGTTAAGGCTGAGGCAGCTGCTAAAGCTGAGGCTAAGGCTAAGGCCAAAGCTGAGGCGGAAGCTAAAGCTGAGGAAAGGGCCAAAGCTGAGGCGGAAGCTAAGGTGAAGGCTGAGGCTCTGGCTATGGCTAGGGCCAAAGCAGAGGCCGATTCGAATGCAAAGACCAAGGCGGAAGCGAAGCTGAAGGCTAGAGCGGAAGCTGAGGAGGCAATCAAGTTGCAGGCAATGAGAGAACATGAAGAGGATGAGCAACTTGAGGTCATGGAGATGGCTCGTCGCGAGGCTCATCGTCGCAGAGGAATGGAGCAGATGATGAAGAGGGAAGCAGATTCCAAGGCTCGTGAACAAGTTCGCAGAGCCTCGGAGGCTTCGCAGGCTTCGATCTCTCCGTGGACCACGAATGCTCAGCTTAACAATCCGCAGCTGACCCACCAGTTGAGTAATTTGCAACTCAACAACCAGCAACTCAACCGGCCTTTGAACAACAACTTTATGCCTGTCAACAACAACAACCTGGGCGGGCTGAACGGTTCGTTGCCAAACAATTTCGATGTGGACTTCCTCTCACAATATCTGGGGTCAGCTTCATTGAAAGATACCAGCAACGGTCTCGGCAACGGGCTCTCTGGCAATAGTTTGGGTCTGAGCGGATCCAACCTCGGTGTTCCTCTAGGCGGTACCATGTTGGGCTCCGATATCTGGGGCAGTGGGAAGTCCATCTGGGGATCGACACCGAGCCAGACTCAGGTGCCTCCGCAGGTGCCGCAGGTGCCGCATGTGCCTCAGATGCAACCTCCAAGTCGTACCACCCAGGCTCCACCGGGTTTGCAAGCCAACCCTAACTGGTCTGGAAGTGGTGTGTCGCACTCGGATGCTCAGAGATTGCAAACGGAGTTCTTGCGCGCCGTGCCTCAACTGCCAGTGGAGGCTAACGGATGTTACTCTGTGCCGCTCGTCTACCAGTATATGACTACGGCGATGGGTTTATCAGTGGGTCAGTCGCCATTCTTGGCCGCACTAGCTACACCTGTTCAAGAGCTTGGCATTCGGATTGACATCATCAAGGATGATTTTGGTAACGCATCTTTGATCAGATTGAGCAAGCAAGTTCAGCAGCCGCAAGCTCCACAGCACCGGCAGCAGCTACAACACTCTCAACGGTCAGCGCAACCGTTGTTTGATGATCTTGGAATGATGAACTCGTTCGGATTCAACAGCTCATGGAGCATGCATTAACGTATTTTCTAAGTCAGATAGCAATATAACATATGAAACAGATGGTGTAGTGAGTGTGAGCTACAGAAATCAACATTTACCTTCTATTGCGCTATACAATATATATTCAAAACTCAAAGAAGCTGGACAAAAATAAAGAAAAGCCACCTAAGTGTAGAGGAGGAACTGAGCGCGGCCGCCAGTGACGGCGACAGTACAGCCATCGGAGCTATCTCCGCTGTAACTGCCGTCCTCGTAGTAACAAGTACCAGAGACTGAGGCTGCGGAATCGTAAGCCTTGATCTTCACGTTGAAGTTGGCAGCGTCATAGTTGTTAGGGTTTGGAATCAAGGAGAGGTATGTGATACCACCGGTCTCGCCGGCACCGAAGTTGAGCGGAGCCCAATTTCCAATGCCGCTGCCGGAAGTACCCCAGATGCAACCATCCTCGTAAGAGACACCGGCGTTGTTAACGTAGTATTGTGCGGATGTGGACTTGCCCTGCCAAGTGTAGTAGCTGTCCTCGTCAACCACGGTCAGGATGTTTTCAGAACCACCTTCGACGACGGTTGGGATGACCATGTTCTCAGTACCTGGATAGTCAGTTCTGCAAATAGCGACAGAGTCCGAGATCTCAGAGACGACACGGGCAGTGTCCTCACCCCACTCACACAAGTATTTTGTGTCAGTGTTAGATCTATAGAGGTAGCCGCCTTTACAGTAGAGACCACCGACCGAGACACCGCTGTCGGGCTGGTCAGAAGGCCACTGGGTCTTAGACATACCTGGCTGGCATGCGTAAGAGCAGTAAGTGCCGTCCTCACAGGAACCTCCAGTGGAGCCGTCAGAAGAGTGGTAGAGACCAGACCATCCGTCAAAGCCGAGCCAATCGAGGGCGATGACACCTTGTCCCGAAGGGAAGGAGTCACACGAGATGGTACCGTCAGAGAACTCCTCAGTTGGATCCGAGAAGGCCGACAGGTCACCACTGATTCCGCCAGAGCCAGAACTGCTTGACGAGGAAGAATCGCTCGAGGAAGCAGTGGAAGAGGCAGAGGTGGAAGCAGCCGAGGCCGAGGCTGAAGCAGACGAAGTGGCAGACTTGGCTGCAGAGGAGGAGGCGGCGGAGGATGTGGTGGAAGAGGCCGCAGAAGTGGAGGTGGAGGTGGCGCTGTTGGCAACAGTGTTGCCGTCACCGTCAACGGTGACTGTCACATAGACGTAGTCGTAGGCGACAGCACGCTTGTGCTGGTGATGTCTGTGGTAAGAAGGCTGCGTGGTAGTGCAGTCTGGTTCTGGGGCAGCATTAGCAACTGCCTTGGCATCGGCCAGTGGAGCGGCGAAAACAGATGTTGCGAGCAATGAGGCTATGGCAATCAGAGATTGTGTAGAAAGCATGGCTAGAAAAGAATCGTGGGTTAGTAAAGGTCTATGTTGTGGGTGTGCGAAACGTGAGTGAATGAGCGAAGTGTCCGTTGTGAATGAAATGAATGATTGCCACTAAGTTCGACGGGTAAACTTGTCGACCCCTTTTGGGCTCCCGATTTAGTAAGTGGCCGTGCACATAACGCGCTTCGAAAAAAAATTTGCGAAGAGCTTGTTTTCATGAGTGTCCCAAAAGGGAAAATGGTAGACTTGCCCCCTATGATTGGGGGGAAGACCACCGATTGTGTCATGGGTACGACGGTCACCGAGTAAAACGGTCGTTCAAATGGTGTCGATGGGTTCAGCAAAGTCAAACAGCAAGGCTACCCCCTGTAGAAGGGCACCACTGATGGCTGATAGTCGTTCGAATATTTGTTATGACGTTGTGGAATGTGTGGTGAGAATGTTGATTTGTTGTGAAACATGGCAAAGCCCTCGTGGGCGATAGCAGAAAATGTTGGTAGAGCGGGCCTTAGAGGCCCATCGGGGGCTTGTAGAGGCCATCAAGTATGTGTTGACGAAGTTTCAGGCCGGCCGGGCGCTGTTTATACGTTGAGATTGGACTGTTGCGGTGTCATGATAGGTTTCATGTGGACATTGGTTCATTCGACTCTGTTCGTTAGTGAGGGGGGACTTACCTATTGGTATCGATCTCTGTGTCTGAAAGGAAGGAATGTAAGTAGTTGGAGACAGTAGAGAAGCTCGTTTCTAGTTCAAAGGAGTGACTAGGGGTGAGTGTTCAAAGCTTAGCTTGTAGTGTTATGAAGAAAGAAAAACAGGAATTCTGAGAGGGATAGTAAAAAAGATGGCTGGCCACCGTCGGGACGGTGCGACGTCGTAAATTATTGGGTGGTGCACGACGTTGGACTTTAAGTAACATAGCTGCATAGGCGATCCAGTTAGTTGGCTTGCGGACTTCCGAGAATACACTAGGCAAGATATTCCGGGATTTTTCATGGTTCCGTGCATTGTTTTCCAGGCAGAATCCAATGGATTGTTGGACCCGTCGGTTACATCATAGAGGGACGCAGCAGGAGAGCAAGCGGCCCACGTTGATGGACACGGCCTATGTTTATGGACAAGGCTATGTTGACCGGGCACCAGGTAAATATAGTGGTTGAACTGTGGTGGCAAGTAATTTTAATTGATCTGGAAACGATTGAGGAGCAGGCTGAATCTTGGACCGTCTTTCGACGATTCCATGTCTTGGCAGCTCGTGACCTCTTGGGTCTGGCCAGGTGGTATGGGTTCGTTCGGTTATAAATATATTAGTATATGGGTATTAGTATGTGGAAAATGGCCGGCCGGTCCCATGCAACATTCATTGGCTGGCCTGATTCTATTCTGCCATGCTATATTCTATTCATAGTGGCCGATCTGCCAAGTATGGAAGGAATTGAGAGCGTTCTGCCAAGATTCCCGCTGTTATTCTTAGTTCATTGTATTCTACTCATCGTGTAGCAACATGCCCATCACTTATCTACGCCCATCCTGGCCTCGGTAATGAAAACAGTCGACCCTTCTAATTAGCCAGCCAGCCTCTCAAATCCCCAGTTTACCATTAATTTCGCACCATCAGCACCTCATTAAATTTGGTTTTTTTTTCCCCCGCAGACTCTGGCAAACACAGAGCGTCTTCTTCCTTTGGCAAGCTACTACACAGATGTCCAAGGAGGTCTTCAACGAAGGGCCGACGACATCGCAGCATGTCGAATCCTCCGATGATGACTACATAAGGCAGACGACTTTCAAGATGAAACGAACCCGGTCGATGGGTCTTTTGGACGACTTCATAACGCAGGCGCACTCCACAGACGCTGAGTCCATACCGTCGGGACCGGACAACAAGATCACTTCAAGGGACTTTGTGTCCAACGAGACGCTCCACAGGTTGAAGATTAACCCGTATTCAGAGGAAGAGTTGAGCCATGTGCCGTCATTCTACACCAAAGTTATCGATTCCAAGAAAGGGGGAAGCCGAAGTCAGGATATAATAACGATCGGTTCTACAGGTGCAAGGCCCTCCCATGCAGGGGCAGACATCTTCTCATTGGATTCCACCACTTCGGAAGATTCCATGACGAGCAACAGCACAGCCGGCTCGGTCCAGCTCGTCCCCAAGCATGAGTTAAAACGTCAAGAACACATCCCGACTGATTCGGACGCTGACAAGGCTCTCCGGCAACGGAACGTCGAGCTGCTGTCGATGCATGCTCTGCACGATGACACCGATGTCGAGGACCAGCCGAAGCAGCACGTTGACTACCTCTCTTACAAGTGGCAACAGGAGGACGACGTCTTGAGGTGTTGGCGGTATGTGGTGCTGAAGAAGCACGATTTCGCCGACTCTGCACGCTTGGAGAACGCTTCCTGGCGCACTTGGGCACAGACCCGTAATCATATCAAAACCATCTCTCCTGAGGAGCTCAACTGGAGCAAAGACTCCGACGTCACCTGGCTTTACGGACCGGCATTTGATGAGGATGGCAGGCCACAATTAGACTCGGCCGGTTTCCAACCTGGCTCCCACGTGTACGCTCCAGAGTATAGCCAGCATCAGCAACGACTGGCCTCTGTGTGGTCGCCTAAGATCACCCCTGACGTTCCTTCGGATCCCGCAGCCCCTGTCGCAACGCCTGCTGCTCCACCAAGTTCCGGGTCGCCGTCTCCTCAACCAGAACATCTCAAATCAATTTTGAAGAAGAAGTCCAACGTGGAGAAGATGATCTCCGACTCGTCGTACGCCCGGCTCCAGACTCTTCTGGATAAGAACGAACACAAGTTCAACGGAAGCCCTATCCTAGAGTCCACGTCCAGCATGTCGTTGGGCCGCTCGCCGTCGCTGAATGGCACCATTAACACCTCTGGCCTTGTCGATACTCGCATCTTCTCGCCGGAGGCTCCGTCGCCTCTGTCACTCTCTGCTAACCATACCCGGGAGGACCTGTCGGACTATTCATCTGGCACAGAGAGTGCCAGGGTTTCAACATCTACACTGTTGGCATTGCAAGCACGCCCGAGCGATGAAGGAATTACGACGGTACGCAACTCTGTCGACTCTAGACAGAGCACTCTGCCCAAGTCATCGCTCAAGAAGCACGACTCTGAGGCTAACAATACAGGACGCCATATTCATTTCAACATGCGTGTCGACCAGTGTATCGCGCTGGACTCTGACGCCGACGCAGATAATGAAGCCGACGTCAACTTCCCTGAGGAGACCTCGTATAACGAGTACTATTCGGGAGATGACGATTACTCGTCCAGCTCCAGCAGTTCCAGCAGCAGTCTGGGCGTTGTGATTGAGCCTGTCACATCACACTCCTTGGATGGCCGCGGCAAATCTATTGCACCTCTGCCGTCAACTACTCTCAAGAACTATTCGGACGAAGAGACAGAAGACGAACGGTCGATGCGCACCCAGTCTCATAACACGCGGACCAACCGTGGCTACGAGTACTACTATGATTACAACCGTGTCTACAGCAACGAGTCCAACCCTGTCTTCCAGGTGGTGAGCAAAGATGTGGAGATGTTCGACGTCCCAGAGAGCTGTATGGACGAGATGGATGTCGACACTCGCACCGACAGTATCACTCCTGAGATGCTCCCAGTGCAACAACCGCCGACTGATGGCGCCATCATGGACGTTCCAGCCTCCTTGGTCATGGATGTCCCTGATTCGTTGGCCGTCGACATTCCAGGTTCGTTCGACGTTCCTGACTCTCTCTCTGGGCAGGTGCCACTGCCTTCGTCTGTGCCGGCACCGGCACCAGCAGAGTCTCACTTGAAAAGAACTACCAGCGTTGGTAGCTCTGCTTCAATTCATAACCAGGGGTCTATTAACGTGGGACTCAGTGGACTTGATTTAAACTCAACGGGTCTTGCGGGATCCATGGGCGCTGGCTCGCACCCTCAATTGTACCAGTTGGCGAGCCATTCAGGATCGTTGTCGTCGAGAAGACCGTCGAACTCGTCATCGCATACTTTCAATTTTGGAAGTGACAGTGACAGTGAGAGCGACAACGACAACGCCCACCGTCCGACCGTGCGCCAAGGTGGCAGCTTCGAATGGGAATCGGACAGTGAGAGCGATTAGCACATGTACTTTGCTTAAAAATGATACTAATGATAATGATATTCAGGCCTGCTTGGACTTGGAGTAGGTAGTCGCGAGAGCGTCCCAGACCGGGTTCAACTTGAATTTGATTCTCTCACCCCATAGAATCAAACACCGCGGTATATGGTTGGCAATCCATGTATACATACTAGCACCACCTCCCACATAAACATGCAGTCTTCCCTTCCAGCCGTGCTCGATCTCATCAACCACTTCACGTGCGTAATCTGCCGGGTCTTCTGGTCTGTTCTTGACTGCCATCTCACGACGGTACGCAAGACTCTCCTGGGTCTCCGGGATGTTATATATGGAGTCCATTGGTAGAGGTCTTGTGTCGGCGATGTTGGTGTCGACAGCACCGGTGATAAAGTTGATCACACGGACATCGAACGGCTGCATTTCAAAGCCCAGAATCGAAGCGTATTGATGAATCATCGACTTTGAACCGCCATAAACTGAGCTCCAAGGGAACGGCATGACACCAGCAAGAGATCCTGTGAATGCGATTGTGCCGTGTGCAGCAATCACTAACCTCGAGAACGTGTGAGTCATTCGAATAGGCCCCGCAACGTTAGTGTTAAGACACATTGTGAGAGCCTCATCTGGAACATCAATGGCTGGGAAAGTGCACGACGATCCAGCATTATTGTACAACAGATCCAACTTTCCGTCCTCCAGCTTGGAACTGACCAGTTCGTAGGCTTTCTTAATCGACTCTGGAGAGGTAACATCCAAGGAGAAGATCTCAATCAAGTCCGGGTATTCCTCGATGAGACTGTTCATTGGTTCCAAGCGGCGAGCACACGCAAACACCTTCCAACCTCTCTTGGCAAGTTCTTTGGCCACGGAGTATCCAATGCCACTGGAACATCCTGTAACAAGTGCAGTCTTCATAAAGAGAGCGGGTGATATAATTTAAGGTAGAATTTAATAATCCCATCCATTTAATCATGTCCTATACAAAGCTGGATGGGACTATTGAGCCCGATATTGGACCGGACGTGGGGATCCAACCAGATACAGACGTGCCAAATATCACAGAGGTTCCGCCTATCCCTGAGGGAACGTCGCAGAGCGGCTCAGGCCAGCAAGGGTCGTCGTTCTTCAACTTTGCCAACTTTGTCAACCCTCAGGCTTATATTGACCCTATTTTAAAGGATAATGACGTCGAGGTGCGCGAGAGACAGTTCAGTGGTGGAAATACACTCGATGAGTCTGTTTGGACAACTTTACACAGGGACGTTTCGTCGATCAACGACAAATTACTGTCGATTCTGTGGCCGCTGAGACTCAGTAACAAGTTAAAAGTGCTGAGACGTATTCCAGGGTTTGCCCCAGACGAGGAGCAGACCCAGGGCGTTTCTGCTGAGGATTACTCGAAAGAGACGATTCGCAGGATCTTAGACTGGGACCTGTGGGGGCCGTTGGTAATCAACTTGTCGTTTAGTGTGATCATCACGTATTTGCAAACGAGGACGCTCAATGCCAACTCAGATGTCGACGCCAAGTCATCCGAGATCTTTTCAGGCGCATTCACATTGATTTGGGCGGCCTTGGCGGTTCTGTCGGTCAATGTACAACTGCTGACTCCTGTCAAGCAAGAAACAGAGGCTGGTGGAACTACTTCTGGTGTCATTGGCCTCTCCTTCTTCCAATGCCTCTCTACACTCTCTTACACGATGTTCCCGGTTATGCTTGGAGGATTAATCTCGTTGTTTGTCCCGCTGAGACCTGTGCGTCTCGTTATTAACACTATCATGCTTCTGTGGTCACTGCTATGCTCGTGGTTGATCCTGGCCATTGTCAACAACTGTAAGACACCTGCCACATCCTCCGGCTTCCTCTATGATACAGTGACCGATGCTGATGAGGGCACCGATGGAGACCGGCGGATCTTCTTGATGGTCTACCCTATAGCACTGGTGTTTGGGTTGTTTTCATGGTTTTGCGTTATAGTCTAATCACTGTGTATCTCTGTGTATCTACGTATGTCACTATTGTTATGTCGTGATGCGACATCTATTTTGATATCCGAAATCGTGAGGACTTGGTATAATTCCAGGCTATTGGGGGGCAGTTTCAATACTGACACCCTATCAAGCTGTCAACCACACCATATCCACTATGTAACTGTGAGTTGGGTGTTCTACAGACCAGTTTGATATTCTATTGTATATATTTCTATATAGCACTGAATTCTGTGTATGTATAATCTCTTAAAGGAAAGTAGTAAGGATTTAGCATCGATTGCTAGCATTATGTATATGGTTCAAAACAAGTTGAAAAGAACCCGTCTTGAACCCATGTTTGCAAAAGCTACAGTCCGCAAGTGAGCAACCTCGGGAACAGGGACTGCACAAGCTGAACCAGCTCAAACTATCCACGTCGTTTCCTACGCGGCCTCTTACATACTCATAGAATACGCATTGAAGTATAATTTATCCAAGCTGCTAGGGCTACTCAAACCTGGCGTCAGATGTAAAGATATCAATGCCCCAATCTGGGTACACAATTCTCTTGGATGTCACCTTATAGATCTCAGAGATGCTCGAAACATCTTCCTTGTCTAGATCGATAACTTTCAAGTTGGCTTGGATTCTGTCAGCATTGACAGATTTAGGAAGCACAACTGTACCTCTAGCAATGGCCCAACTGACTAAAATGCATGCAAAAGAGACGTTGTATTTTGCAGCAAGCTTCTTTATCAATGGCTCCTGTTGCAATGGAGCACCCGAAGATCCTAGTGGAGAGTATGCTTCGACAACAATTCCCTTGGATTGGCAGAACTCGACCAGATCTGTCTGTGGACAGTAAGGATGCAACTCACACTGAATAGCTGCCGGAACAATGGTAACATCTTTATCATCCAAAAGTGCTTGAATCTTGGGAATGTTAAAGTTGGAAATTCCGATAGCCTTGGTGTAACCTTTCTTGACTAAAGGTTGCATCAGCTTGTAAGTATCGATATAGTTGAACTTATCGAACGGCACCAACTTCCGGCGACCGTCTTCATATCTTGGGAACAGACCTTCTCCACCAACCATTGGAATAGGCCAGTGAATGAGGTAAAGATTAACATAGTCCAATTGCAATCTCTGCAGTGACTCTTTGAGAGCAGTTTCAGGGTCCTCAAACTCGGTACACCAGATCTTGGTGGTGATGAAAAGGTCGTGGCGAGTGAGTGTTTTGGACTGCGATAGGAAGTCCTTGATGGCTCTACCCACTGCTGCCTCATTTCCATAACATCTGGCTGTATCGATATGAGTGTATCCTGACGACAAGGCACTAATAACGGCCTCGTAGCATTCCTCTTCAGGAGACTGCCACGTTCCCAACCCTAGCTGGGGGATGGTTTCACCGGTGTTTAAAGTCAGGGTTTTAATGCACTTGGTAGCAAGCATACTATGATGTTTGAAGTGACTGAACTGTTTAGAGAAGAGGTGGGCCTCGTGGGATTATTAATACTACAGTGCAGGAATGTAACGTAGCAGTTTTATTTTGCGTACAGAGATAAGTAGCCTAGAAACTAATTGGTTAACATCAAGTTTTCCAGTTCATTCAAAGAGGAGAGGCTGTTTTCAAACTCAGGAACCGGTAATGAACCAGCATAGTATACTGCAGAAAGAGTAGTGACGCCGATTTTAATGTCGCATGCCAATTGAGGGACAACAACGAGTGGATGTAGCACATTTAGATTAGGATCAGGAGTGACCATCTTCGGCTGTCTATTGCTGTCGATGATCACTGAACAATCACCTAGCTTATTGTAGACGGTAAATTGGTTGTCCTGACTGATGCTCTTTGATTCAAGATCTTCAATTGCAAAGCCACCTTCAATAGCTTTCAAATTCTTGGTGGACGTGATTCTATGCAATCTAAAATGCCAAGCTCCGTGTGGAACAAGCCATGTTTCAATTTTGACCCCTGTGGGAATCAATTTCGGGGCCCAAACAGAGTAGAGACCGAGGCCGTCTCCAAACCACCTTGAATTGCTCCTATACCTTCCAGAGTATGATAACCCACCGTCAGAACTGAAAGCAATCATATTATCCCAAGGCTTGACGTATGCACCTTCAGAGACACAGAATCCAAAACGGGTACTATAAGCGAACTTTGCATACTTGTCGGCAACATTGGTGACAAAATCATTTTGTGTGATGCCGGATGACAAGACAATGGTATTCCCTGGAGTGTTTGTCACATACATCTGAGGCTGGATTAACATTGTCTCTGTGTTTGTAAACGGAAACGGCTTTTCATCGACAGTCCAAAACGGATGTGATGCATCCACGGCTAAAGCAGAAAATACTTTCATTGCCCAGTATGGTGACTGGGCAGAGTTGTATGTCTCGTACATGTACGGCTGGACATATCCATAGCCCACTGTCAGTAAGTTGGTCTTGAACCGTGATATAGGTCTTTGGGCCCACCATCTCAGGTTACGCATGTAAACTCCCTTGATAACACCCCAATCTAAGCCCGGAACATCGGATCCTTCCATGGCGAGAGCACCCCAGAAACATGACGTGGCAAATCTGTATGTGAGACTTCGTCCAATAGGCAAACAGGCGCCTTGATCGTCGGACCACCTTATATACTCTTTGGCAAATTGGTGGCTTCGTTCGACGAACCGGGCACTTCTTGCAGGGTCAGTCTTTTTACACACTTTGGCATAGATCAACGAATAGAAGTGGATGGCAAAGCCATTGTAATGATCTATAGCAAGCCGTTCCCCATCATCATACCATCCGTCCTGTAAATACATGGCGTCGATCTTCTCCAAGTATCTCTCACTCAGATCATCTTCAACCGTATAACAGATTCCCTTTAGACCCAGATCGATTAGAACTCTGAAGAACATCCAGTTGTTGCTATTGAACTCCAGCTGTCTCATTGTCAATAGATAGTTGAGAACGTTCTTCTTGGCAGTGTCATCAAGAGGTTCCCAAATATGCTCGGGAACCAAGGCCAATGCATATCCGATTGCTGCCATCTCCACCATCCTCTGTTCTTTATTCACTGGTGAACCCCAGTATTCTTTACCATCCGGATCGGTTCCATTGGCCAGACCTTTCCTATAGATGTCCCAGTATGGGAATTCACCTCCACCATAGGCGAATGGGACGATTCCCCAGAGAGGTCTGGCGAAACCTTCCAAATCCGCGCTCTCGCGAACGAAACACGCAGCCGTCTCCTCTAAGCGAACCCGCGCACATCCCGGTGAAAATGCATCGATCAAAGGGGTAAATAGATCTAATAGCAAATTTTGGACATCGTCTCTAGATTGTAATCGGTTCCCCTGAAACGGATTGAACATGTTGCAATCAGGCATGCAGTTGGAATGCAGAGAGTGAATAATTTATAAGTTGGCTACTGCGTTATAATGTAACCTTCTGAATTCAGGCGGGGACAATTTAAGAATGGGCTTGATTTTGCTTATGCGAATGATCCAATGCAAATGTGCATCTCCGGTGTTACATTTCATTGCATTTGCACTCACGCAATTTTCCTGGTCCAAGATGGTTATCGTGTGTTATCAGTCAAGTCTAATTTATTCGATAAGAAAATTGGTCGCATTTTGGTGGCTCACGTTTTATACAGTCCGAGCTCCAGTAGTTTATTGCCAATAAGCAAGAAGTAGTAGTCTGCATAGACAAGTCCATGGTTCTTCCACTTCTTAACAGAGTCGACGTTATTCTGAGTGGTGGAGTTCTTTAAAATTGTATCGTACTCACCCAATTCAACGGTTCCATCGTCTCGGATTACGGCCTTATTTGCGTAAGAATGATCCACACAATCTTTGACCAGTTGAAGTGCTCTCTTGAGTGTGGATTCGTCTTTGGTAGTAGAGTAATTTATCAACATACCAAGTGCCACCACCATAGCAGATGAGACGTCTTTCACATCCTGCTCTGGAGAGTCGAAATCCCAAGGAGGAACGCCATCTTCAGGAAGTCTAGAGAGATAGTATTCAGCCAGCTTCTGCGAGGCGTCTAAAAACTCTGGTTTTTTGGTCCAATAATACGTTTGGGCATAACCTAAAACACCCCAACTCTGACCACGGGCCCATGTAGAATCATCAGCATAGCCCTGGTTGGTGAACCCCTTTGGAACACCGGTTTGCTGGTCATAATTCATCATATGATAGGTGGACCATTCCGGATGCCGAATATGGTTCTTGAGGGTTTTTTCCGCATGAGATGTTGCAATGACGGTCAATCTAGGATCGCCAGTAAGCGACGATCCCAGATACAACAGGTCAAGGTTGCACATGTTGTCCACGATCACAATGAAATCTTTATCCATATCATCAAATCTGTATCGCTTATTGATTGCAACATCCCAGCTTCGGATTAATCCGAGTTTATCATTGAATCTCGACGCAAGTGACCGAGCTGCAGTTATCAGGTTGGTTTTGGCCTGTTCTGTACCGAATAGCTCGTACTCTGGTTTGAACGACGGCTCGATCATAAACCCTAAATCATGGTTGTCCGTACGTGTAGTCTGCGTATCAAGACTCTTACTCCACCATTGTGCAGCAAAATGCAACTTTGTGGGGTCAATCTTAGCCGAGGGAAAGTAGGTGGGGTATTTGAACTGCCTTTCCACTAACGCATACAACGAACCGGGGAAGAACCCTGCTGTCCAGTAGTCGACGTTAACAGTTTGATACCGGCCAAAGGACCACTCCGGATACCTGGTTGGAGGATGGGTATCTTGCAACCCTGGCAAGGCTACACCCCAGATTTTACCCACTGTACCGTCTCCAAAGAGAGGGTCCTGTAGAGAGACAAGCAAGTCTTGCACGGACATAGAAGAACTAGTCATTTGATAATTGGTGAAAGTTGGGAAACGGTGCAGATTTTAATGGTATCACGTTCCAGGTTCCGCAATGTTTCATGGTCCGTCCCTTAATCAAATGAAATTTCGGATAGGGTGACAATGAATTAATTGTACCCAAATGTTGCAATCAGTAACCGCTTCAATGTTACACTGTACGCACTGTACCAGCCGTTTTTTTTGACCGAGGGGTTGATTGCTGTGAATATAAACAGGCAGGCAGTCCAGCACTGGACAGTCCCTTATCGAGCGATTGATCATGTCATCAGCTAACGGTTCAGATGCAATTGACTCAGCAAAGCTAACTACCGATCCTAAGAAACCAGAAACCGTCCTCGTGTCTGGGTTAGACACGGACGAGCAAAAGCTCGAGCTCACTTTGGACCAGGTGATGCCCAAGCTGAAAAAATCATGGATCCACTATCCGTACCTGGTGCATTTGAATTTATTACTTCTCGGTGCCATGTGTACCCAGCTCACTAACGGTTACGATGGTGGAATGATGAATAATCTGACCTCTTTGGACAGTTTCCTCACTTATTTCAACAATCCTAAGGGGAAGGACCTCGGTACTCTCAACAATGGAGTCGTTATCGGCACGCTTGTCGTAACACCGCTCATTTCTTTACTGTCCGACCGCATCGGCAGAAGATATACTATGATTGCAGGAACTCTGGTTGCAATCGTGGGAGCCATTTTGCAAGGCTGTGCCCATAACACCGGAGCATTTATCACTGGAAGAATTCTTATTGGTGTTGGAACAGGTCTTTCCTGCGCCTGTAGTGAAATCTACCTGACAGAAACAGCCTATCCAACCCATCGTCCAAGTATCGTGGGTCTTTCTCAGGCTGGATATCCTGTTGGAAGTTTTCTTGGTGCTTTGGTTACTTGGGGACCATACAATTCGAGTCTCAAGAATGGTAACTGGTCTTGGAGAATTCCTTCTCTGATTCAGGCGTTCTTCCCGCTTCTTCAATTCTGCTTGCTGATGTTTGCTCCCGAATCTCCTAGATATTTGGTGGCTCATGGTAAGCCTGAAAAGGCCAGACAGTTCTTCGTCAAGTATCATGCTGGTGGCAACGAGGACTCTGAAATTGTCAACTTCCAAATGGAGGAGATCCAAACTACTCTGGAGGCAGAGAAAGCCATGAAGATGTCACGGTGGTCCGAATGGTTCAAAACTAGAGCCATGAAGCACAGACTGTGTATTGTGCTCGGCCTGGCTCCAATGATTCAGTGGTGTGGAAATTCCATCGTCTCTTACTACTTGTCCACTATGCTTAACGGCATTGGAATCACCAGCTCCATGACCAAGTTGAAGATCAACGTTGGTATTAGTGCCTATGGTATGATCTGGGATGTGGGAACTGCATTTGCCATTGGATACTTTGCAAGACGTACTCTTTTCATCACTGGTTTCCTAAGTATGTGTCTTTGCTACACTATTTACACGATTCTGTCGGCTCTCATTGTACAGAGAGACTTCACTGACAAGTCTCTTGCTTACGGTGCAGTGGTGATGATCTTTGCGTTCCAAGGATTTTATCATATTGTTGGACCACTGGGAATCGTCTACTATAGTGAGATCACTCCATTCTCACTTCGTGCAAAGGCTGCACAGTTGTACATCATGATGGGAAATGGTGCTGGATTGTTCAACAACTATGTTAACGCCATTGCCATGGTTGCCATCGGCTGGAAATATTACATTGTTTGGACTGTTTGGCTTGCCGTCATGGCAGTTATCGTCTACTTCTTCTTCCCAGAAACCTTTGGCAAGTCCCTTGAAGAGATGAGCGAGGTGTTTGGCGACCCAGTTGTTGAACGTTCCGAGATTACTGAGAATTATGAGGTTCGTTCACTCGCCAGTCGTTCCCAGAGTGTGAATACTGAGCATGCATCCGATAAGGCTGGAGAAGCCATTGATGCAAAGTTATAAACAGTTGATAGTTAATTTGGGAAGCTAAGAATGAATGTAGTAGTACAACCTTCATATAGAATACGGATTAAAGTACATCGGCCTTTAAGCATCGCCCTCACTGCCAAACTCCATCGGATCGTACGTACTTCTGAGGGCATCACGTTCGTCGATCTCGGCGCGAGTCGGCTCTCTAATAGACAGATACACCTGATCGTACGACAACTCACGCACTTTCGGCTCCAAATATGGGTCGATACGACACTTCTTAAGCTCGACACGGCCCTCGATAGGAACGTACAAGGCGGTAGAAGTCTTGTCGTCGAAGGAGATAGCCAAGTGGCGCAACTCTTCGCCGGATCCGTATGGTTTGATACGTCCATCGAGATCACGCATCTTTTTGTAGGTGTATCCTGCACCGGGAGCAGTACCTGCTGCATGGGCAGCCTCTTCTTCACTGATTGGAGCGTTCTCCGTTTGGTCATCGATCTGTTTTTTGATTTCCACAGCCTCGTCTTCGGATGTGGCATAGAACGAGACCAATGTAGTCTCAGGATTGAGCTCGATCTCACGCAGCATAGCTGTGAGCAAACGTGGATCGTTTTCGGACTTAATATCGCCTTCCTTGGTGTTCTTGCCCTTACGAACAGAGGCCGACGATGAGAATTTGATGTCGTAGAACTTGGAGTCCATCATGGAGGTGTCCGGCAGTAGGTTCCAGACCCTCTTTGCACGGAGTTTCTTCTTCACAGGGTGATGCAACTTGGATAGATCGTCCTCGATCAGCGTCGATCCAAACATCGCCTCGACGGAACGCAGTTGCTCCTTTGGATTCAACTCTCCTTCCTTCTTCAACTGTCTCTTCCTTTGCAAAGTCTCCTTGCTTTGCTCCACAGCATTTCCTGCAGTATACCGTGCAGGTAACAAGGTCTTGTCTGCTTGAATGTACTGCGTGCGACGAAGGAAAGCCACCGCTTCGCCCTTGACCGTGGTACTTCTACTAGGGTCCGCCAATAGAAGTTGGTCTGCTGGATGTAAATTCTGGCCATTGCCGTACTCTGGGCCCAGAGAGCAAACAGCGTCCACCTGGTTCTTCTCCAAGGCATCAGGCACCGCAAGCAAGTTCATCTGCATGCCCAAGTTGTTGTCCAAAGTGACAAGGCTTCTAAAGTTCTCCTTTCTGAACACAGACGTCAAAAAGGTCGACTTCTCGATGTCCTTAGGGTCCTCAACGTCCGCATAGTTGAGCAACTTTGGAGGACACGGAGGAGGCGGCAAGTCGTTGTTGTAACGGATCTTGGCAACGTAGTCCTGGTGGGAATGCTTGGACATGGTCGTTGTTGAAAAGATGGAAAAAAGATTGAAAATTCATGCCTGTGTAAAATATCCATCCCAGCAGAAGCCTGCGCTTGAGGGGCAATTGGCGTTACCATGAGAGAACTCCATGGAATCAAGTTCTCATCGACATCGGTACCTTCTAACATCAAGAAGGAGCTGAAATCTCGAATAGCAGAAATGGGGGGTGTTTTCTTGGACGATTTGATGGCAGACGTCAACGTGCTTATAGTAGGAGATACCGACACTGAGAAGTACCGGTTCTGTGCCAAGAAGCGCTGGGACATCAAGTTCATCAAGGCAGAGGCCATCTATCAGATCTATGATGAGTGGAAATCTGGCAAACAGTTTGATATTTCCATCATAGACGACCATTTGAGCCCTGCTTTCGATGGAATGTCGATCTGTATCTCCCGTTTGACTGATGAAGCTTTCCCCAAGTCGGTGGTGGCGTCCATAGTGACAGATCAAGGCGGAAACATCACAGACTCGTTGTTGATGTCGACTTCCTTCGTGATATCCACGGAACAGCGGGGGAAGCGGTTCGACAAAGCCATCGAATGGGGAATCCCGGTGGTTCATCCACGTTGGGTACTCGACTCTGCCATGAGAGGTGCCGTGCTGGACCCTCAATACTACGATATAAGTAAAGTCGAACTGGAGGACATCGGGAAGGATGCCTGCTTGGTGTGGGACCGGATCACACCTTACGCGGACTTGTACGCTTTGCTTGGAAGGAGAGGCCGTTGGAGTGCTCCCGATTCGAGCAGGAGCAAACCGCCAACACACGATAGCGAGTCAGACCTGTTCGTAGGTCTCACATTCTTGACCTATGGGTTTGATCAGGTACAGCTTTCAAAACTGCACGCGATCATCATGGATAACGGCGGTGATATAGTGGACGAATACGAGTCGGGTGTGACCAACGTTATCCTTCCATCGACGATGCCATTTACATCTGTGCCAAGGCGAATCAAGAAACTGATTGATACCAAAGATCTAGCAACATCGAACGAGTGGCTACTGGAGCGCAGTCTGTATTATCACACACTCAAGGTGGATAGCTGGTCTATTCCCCGCAACTATTGCAACCTCGACTTCCACTTGCGTGTGAGCATCACTGGGTTCACAGGAGTCGAGAAGCTTCATGTGACCAAGCTGGTGGACCTCATTGGATGCACATTGGTCGAGGTTTTTGATAGCAAATGCGACCTGCTTTGCGTCAACCTGGCTACAATCGGCCTGACTCGATCAAACTCGCCCAAACTTTACGGCTACCAGTACTCGGATATCCTGGCAACGAGGCCACCTCCAAAGCTCACTAACAACCAAACCAAGACCAAGATCAATGCTGCCAAGAAGTGGGGAATCCCAGTGATGTCGTTGGGCTATCTGTGGGAATGTTCGGAGCAAGGGTCCCTGCCGGAAGTTCTCGACTACCGTTGGTGTATATTTGGACCTCGGTCCTCGATGGCGTCGCACAACTTCATGGAGTACGCACGCCGAGTCACTAAGGGTACTTTCCAAACCCAAGACAGAGCGAACGATAACGAAAACGAAACATCTACACGCACTGAAGAGCCATCGGCAGCCCATTCGCCGCATTCAGAGATGGTAGAGGTACCATCGAGGCTACCGTCGCCCAAAAAGCCCAAGAAGAGAAGTTGGGGCAGGCTAGTCGGAACAGCGTCGGAATCGCAACTGCGTAAAGTGAAACAGCCCAAGTTTGGAGACGTGGCTGACACAAGTGATACGGAGATCGGGTACGATATCTAACAGGTATATATAATTACATTCTACTAGGACTTCTCTCTCTTTCACGGTCCTCCTGTTTTCTCTTCAAGAAGTCAGGGAAAAGATCCGCCTCGTCAGACCGGTCCCGGCGCCGCTTGTCTCTTCTAGGCCGCTCCTGGTACCTGCTTGGCTCTGTAGGAATGTCCGGCTCTCTTTCACCTGTAACGAGGTCCACCTCACGTTCTCTGTAACTGCGGTTGTTGCGACGACCTCTTCTGCGCTCTCTAGCACCAGGAAGACGCTCGGCACGGTCCGGTTCTCCGTGCAAAAGGTAGTATCGAGAGTATATACGGGCATTTTTCACTTTCCGATCGGCATACTTAGCCTGTCTGATCGTAAGGTTGAGAATGTCACCGTCTTGTTTCGTAATCGGCTGTGCAGGCCTCTCCTCAAGCGGATTAATCGAGTCAACGTCCACTTCGTTTGCAGACAGCAACCGCAGGGCCTCCTGGGCTCCTTCTGGAGCATCCTCGCCAGAGATGAACACGATGTTGATACCGCTGTCATTGACCCATTCCAACTTATAATTGACCTTGGCATACTCGTCACGAGTGCTGAACGAGTAGTTTGGTCTCACATAGCTGTCAACGTACTCCTTGATGCCCTTCGTATTGAGTTCGTCCACTCCCTCCAAATAGAGAGTATCTGGTCTTGGGTCTTCAGGCAAGGGCTCAGCAGGGGCCTCTGGCTCAGTCGTGGCAGCAGGCTCTTCTGTGTCCATACTCTCGTCAGCAGCCACAGCCTCTGTGGTAGGTTCCACTGGCGTATCTGTTGCTTCCTCTTGCAAATGCGGTGGTAGTTCCGTATCAGCCATGGTGTTCTTGAGCGGGTGAAAATTATAGACACCCGTGAAAAATCTTGGCCTTGATAACTGCCAATGTCTTTTCAACCGATCAACCCCAAGCCGTTTCTACAGTCGCTGGTCAGGAAGAAAGTCCTCGTCAAGTTGAAGTTCAATGAGATCGAGTATGAGGGCACGTTAGAGTCCGTTGACAACTACATGAACCTGCTGTTGGGCGAGGACGTGATGGAAGTGAACGGTAAGACGGATGAGAAGACAGAGCTGGGAGACGAGCTTTTTATACGGTGCAATAACGTGCTGTGGGTGAAGGCGGCCGAATGATTACAACCTACCTATGTGTATACTATAATGATAGAGAGATGCTACAGAAAACCCTAACGTGGCTTGTTGATATGTTATCTACATATTCATTCAATCTGGACTAAGTCCAATAAATAAACAGGGCCATCCTGCTTCCGCTTACAGCTCACCAATCAATGGCACAGTATCAACGTCACCAACAACAACCAGGTTGAACTTTGGAATGGTAACGCTCTCACTGGCAGAGGAGATGTCCTCTGTAGAGAGGCCGTCGGCAGCGGCAATGTATGTGGCCAGAGGCTTGAACGAACCCAAAGGTTTACCCGAAACAGCCTTGAGCTCGGAGGCAGCGGCGGTGATGATCTCAGAGACCAGCGAGGCATCGTCAGCGGCAACGGAGACGGAGAGCAAAGCGGACTCTGCGTATGGGGTGACCTTGACGTCGATTTCAGCGACGGTGTCGTCAGGCAGGACGGACTCGACGGCGGCGGCAACGAGCTTGTAAGAAGCAGCATCGGCAACACCGACAGGGAGACCAAGCACGGCAACAGTCTTGCCTGCCTGTCTAATTCTCGATTCGACACCGGTGAACGATTCCTGTGGAAGGGCCTCACCAGCAGGCGAAGGGCCAGCAGGGAGAGAACCCAACTTGGAAGCGGCAACGAACTTGGCCAGGTCCTCCTCGACGACGTTGTTACCAACGATCTCGACATTGGCGTCAGTGAATGCGGCCTTGGCCAAACTCGAAACGTCCTCTTCGGTGAAGACCTTGGAGCCGTCGTAATAGAGTGGCTTTCCGAGACCGTTTCTGTAGGAGATGGCGTGAAGCTCTTCAAGAGCTTTGAAGGCAGTGTCTGCCTCAGCCTTCGTAGACTGGTACGAGGCGAATGGCACAACCAACTCAGCGAACTGGTGGTCTTTGAACGAAGGCTCGGCCAAAGTGTTTCCCAAGAGCTCCACGAAGTATGGCAGGTTCTCTTTCAAGAAGGAGGCCTCCAAAACGAGAGCGTCTCTAGTGACCTCAGCGCCATACTTGGCACCGAGGAGTTCCACCTCACGCTTCTGCTTCAGCGCGCTCTTCGACTGGGTGTCCAAGAAGGCAGAGCTGGCGAGCAGGTGAGACAGGCCCGCTGGAGCGTCCTTAGAACCGGCGCCCTTAACGTAGACCTTCAACGTGGAGACAACGTCCGAGGATGCTGGAACGGTGCTGATCTTGACAGCACGTGGAACCGACGTCGAGAATGCTCTGGTTAGCTTGAACATGCTGCTTGAGTACCTAGGTGATGGATGAATCCAACGTAGAAAATTTTTTAGACCTAAACTGCCTGCCAGCTCGTTCTCCACCTGTATAATTTCATGGGATATCCGAGCCCGTTTGGCCGCTGCTTCGTTGCCACCTGTCTCGACAAAGCATTGACCTGTAGACTCGGTCGTATCGACAAGCCAACCCACCGTAATTAAACGGCCCCCGTTGTACGACTCCTCGGATGGTTTTCATATTGAAGCACTGTTATTGGCTGGGGCTCGAAAATGCTGGTGTACTGAGGTATCCGTCATCGAAAGGGATTGATCCCTGTGATGATAGAGGGCCGTGGGTCACTTAGAACAAGGCCATAGCCAAGAGAGAACTGCCCAATATAGTCTTAAAATGTGCTGGTACACTCAGAAGGCCCTGGTGGCCCCTGATTAAGGAGCTATTAGCATTTCATCAACCCCAATTTGAATTCCTTGCTTCGATTCTCGCCAATTTTCTGCCATATGAACACTCCACACCAACATCAACCCGTATATGACAGTTTAGAGCCCCAACATGGCTGCAAGTATCAATATAATCCACAATTCTCTACAGAAGTGATGAAGAAAGTGGCAGATCAAGTCCTAAAAAAATTCTGAAAAATCTCCCTTTTCAAGGATGGTCCGTGCTAATGTATTAGACACCGATAAGGTGCCTAATGACATGCCTCCCTTTGCAAAGACGCAGAGCCCAAAGTCGTTTCTATACTCGTCAGTTCTGAAGAAATTCATAGGCGAGCAGGCAGCGTACGTGTTTTCTCTGCTTCTTACAAACGAGAGGCTCTCGCTGAGACGACTGGGCCAACTTTCAAGGTTAAAACCCACACAACTGCGCAAGACGCTGGCCATTTTGATCCAAATGAACTGTGTCGTCTACTACCACAAGTCTGGATCAGCCGACGGGTCCAAATCATACTATTACTACCCTAACGAGGAAGGATGCCTGAAACTGGTGTATGCTGACGATATCATCCGGACTATTGGTGTTGAATACGACGAAGATGCCGCCACGATCGTGCAGAACGTCTTGGCAGTGGGACATCTGACTCCGAGCGAGTTTTTATCACAGATTAACGATGCTGAAACATATATCAAATCGTTCAACGTGTTGACGAGAGACGGTTGGTTGATACCTGTTCAGAAGCACATGTTTGAGAACCAGTTCGATCTGTTCAACCAGACGTTGAAAAAGGTCGTCACACAGTACAATAGCGAAAACCCGGTGTCCAAGACGCTTTCACAGACGAAACGTATCGCCGGTATCAAACAGATTGCTGCAGAACAGTATTTGAAGACAATCCAACTACCTGCCGCCAGAAGACACTTGGAAGACACCGAGTTGGACTCGCCGCTGACGTTCAATCTTGAAAGGTACTTCAAGAGGTTGCGTTCGCGACACCTTGCATCAGATGCCCGGCACAGGGTCGGAGACATCTCTGCTAAAGTGTACCGTCTCATCTTGCATCATATCGAGGCGCATTCTCGAGACGTCCGTTGCAAAGACTCGTTGATCGATCATATTCTAGCCAACTTTGGCCAGAGTACTGTTGGATTCGATCCACTTGACAACGAAGAGCTGCGTCGCCGTTTGGAACTCCAGGATCAGATGACTGGACTCAGCGTCAATGTTGCCGACGTCCAGAAAGAGCTCGAACAGAGCGGTGTTGAATTCGGCATTTCACAGCAGGATATCATAGGTACGATCTATGACTCGTCTGATCTCAAGAGAGTCGCTGAACAGCCGTCCACACCTTCGAAGCGTGCCAAAAATGCCACCAAAGTCAAGTTGGAGGACACTGCGGAGTTCTCTGCGACGGAACACAACATTACAAAGCTGTTGCTTCAACACATGAAGCTTCTGTGTACGGATTCACGCATACCCTTCTTGAGAGAGGTTTCTCCAGGTACTTTCTACGTTCCATTTACCGAGATCGTTCCTGCCTACCGTGATTATACTTTCAAGCAGTACATTCGGCAGATTCTCGGCCCACAATGCCTTCGCATCTACAATTGCATCGAGGAGAAGCATCTCACCGATGAGAAGACGCTTGCCAAGTTGGTGCTTATGAGAGAGAGCGATATCCGGACCGACCTCAACCGCATGCAACGCTTCGGTCTGGTGGAGTTCCAGGAGATCCCAAAGACTCAGGACCGCTCAGCCATGCGTGCCACATACACATTCAGAGTGCGCCCAGATACCGGTGTTCATGACCTATTTAGTGCATTGGTGTACAATATGGGCGAAGTGTTAGAAAGATTGGAAGTGCTTCGTTTGAACAACCGGATCTTACTTGATAAGGTGAGCCGAGACGATGTAAGGGGCAAAGAGGACCAGCTCCTTCTTTCGTCGGAATTGGAGCAGCTTCACAAGTACTACGACAACGAGCGGACGGCTGTGGCCAAACTAACGAGGCTCCGGTCGGCCATGGACGTGCTTGGATTCATGCTAATATAGATAATAGATTAATACGTTAGATGCTATCGCCTGTAGTGCCACTTCCGCTGCTGTTCTTGGCGAGCGTCATATCGCTCATGGCAAAGAGCAATTCGTCGTCTTCGTCCTCATGCGAACCTTGCCGTTGATACATTGCCAACTGGTGCAAGTTGGTTGGTTTTCTGGTGCCAGCACTGCCACCCGAGTTCGGTTTCTTCTCCTCATCGTCCGAGTCAAACACTTGCTCACTATAGGAGCGTTGTTTGAGTGACTCAATCATCCTCTGCGATCTCACGCTGCTGCCAGATGAGGTGCGCGGCCGGTCCGGCTTGCCCACTAAGAATTTGTTGGCATAGCTCACAGCAGGAGTCACCGTCGGACCCACAGGGGTGGCGGTACTACTTCCGACGTGGAAGCTGGGCGAGTTAGAAGAAGATCTACGGCGCGATGGTGGACCTTCAACGAGTAAGTCGTTGGTCTGTTGGAATTGTTTGAACGCTTTCAAATCGTAGGAACCCGAGCCCGACGTGACACGCAAGTCCGGTTTTGAGTCCAACAGCTTGAAAAACCCGTCGAGGTCGTCGTCTGGCTGGCCCTCTGTCAGAGTTCGGGTGGAATTACGGCTGCTAGAGCGGAACTTCGACCCGAATGACGAGACAAACTTGCTGCCAGTAGAAGAAGTGATTTGGATCGAGGACGGAACGCTCGATGGAGAGCTATGCTTGATGGCAAGTGATGCAGTAGAGCCTGTTCTGTTGATAGTGACTGGGATTGGCTTGGAAGCAGCAAATGATGAAACACTGCCACCAAGTGCAGGGCTCTGGCTGACTTGAGAAGACGGCGGTGAAGTTGTAGATGCAATAGATGCCACTTTGAACAGAGGCACAGACCTCAGAGATGACCGTCTCCTTGGAGACCCAGAAGAGAATGTTCTCTGCTTCGGAGGGGTCTCACCAAACACGTTGTTGATGCTAGGCGAAGCGCTGTCGATGGATCTCGCCGTTAATGAGGTGGATCCAATGTTCTCGGTAATTGTGGAAGCTGGCTCCTTATCCTTAAGGGCAAAGTCGCACTCGGAACGGTACGACACAGACACTTTCAAGGCTCCTATAGGTGTGAGAACCGGTGATAACTTGTGCGATTTCACGTGGCCTTGGCTCGTCCCGAGCGGCTTGCTCAAACCTATACGGCCTCGTGAACTGATCGTCTTGGAGCCGTCCAAGACTCGCGTTTCCACAGCTAAATCACCCACACTGAACGCTCTGGTGGGGAGCATGCCTATGAGCATGTACAAAGAGCGGAACAGGATGATCAGCTTCCTGTAAATTGTGGGCAGTTCAACGGATTCGTTGTCAAACTTGGTCAGATCCAACTCGACCAGCCAGCGCTCGAGTACAATCTCCGACTTGCGTTCGGTCTTGACGATTCCACCGTTGTTAAATACAAGAGCTTGTCTGGAACTCAATGAATGCAAGTCTAAGACGGTTTCCAGCACCATCGGGGGCACCACAAGGATGTCTTTGGCCCGCCACAATGACAGGTCGTCCCCGATGGTGTCTCTCAGCTCGAGATTGAACCATCGATCCACCGGGCCCGCAACACGTGGTCCCACGACCACCACTTGTGCCACTTTGGCAAAGAGATGCTCCACCATCTGTGCCAGGTTCTCCGACTGCTTCTGGGAAAGCAAACGGAACTGTGACATGAAGAAGGAGAGTTGATAAGGCGTGGTGCTTTTTTTTATAGTGGGCGCGATAAGAATTAGTTTATAAACATCCGCGTAGATACTCATATCCTTCCCTATTAGAAGGATCTAGGAACAGAGCTCTCTGAATCTCTCTCAAAGAGCCCTGTTCTAAGTATGCTGCACTTAATGTAGCGGCGTCCACCTGTTTGGAGTGAACGGCCACGTTTACAGCAGCTGGCGTGCTCAGATGCTTCCAGACCTCGACTTCGCTTGGGAAGAGGAACGCCTGGCGCTGCCAGACTTGTTCGTGCTTGCCGATCAGATTGTTGATCTGCTCTATAAAGAACGGGATCTGTGCAGCGCTGTCTGATATCCGAGCCTCTATAGATGACTCTTCCAACTCGTCTTTGACAGCAGGCAGATATTCGGCCAGATCATCCACTATCGAGATGGATGCCACCGTCAATGCGACCAGCAGAGAGCTGCCGTACTTTTCAATGTTACCAAGCAACTCCTCGACGGCAGCCTGCTTGGTGTCTTCCTCGCCAAATGCGTACAGAACTTGTGCAACCAGCACGACGACACGTCTCGAGTCTGGGAACACTTCCAAGATCTTATTGAACTCTTCCAATGAACGGTCGTAGTCCTCTGTGAAATACGATGCCAGTCCAATGACCGTTAGACACGAAAGCAGACACTTCTGTGACACTTCCGTGAGACTATCAGTGTCTGAAAGTAACTCGGAGGCCACACTGGCAGACTCTATTGCAGGGCCAAACTTCTTGGCACCGAGTTGTAACCGGGCTAGTTGAGCCTTGGCCTCGGCGTACGGGAGTAGCAGATCCTTACCGTTTTCGATGCCGTCTTCTAAGAGACTGCAAAGTTTCTCGGACAGTTCTTGCCCCTGTTCAAATGCATGAATCCGTTCAATGACGGTGATAGCCAACTCCAAGGCTAACTTGTCACTTGGATAGAACTTGAGGTAGTTGAAGAGGCCGAAATTGGCAGAGTTAAACTCTTGCACAGAGTCCAAGTTCGAAGAATACGACTTTCCGACAAGTCTTCCAGTCACCGATAGACCGTACAGCAGTGCTGCCAGAGGCTGTTTACCGTTGGACAGCACATAAGAGTGCGTGTACAAGTTCTTAGCCTTCTCCTTCTCTCCTAGGGCATCTGCTGTTAACGCTTGGCCCTCCCAGGAAACAGACTCTGCTGGTGCCATCGATTGAACACGCACAAACGACTCATTGGCCAGCTCGTAGTCTCCGTAGAACAGGTAGAGGCAGCCCAAATTGATCCACACTGAAGTGTTGTGCGGGTCCAACGACGAGGCCTTGATGAAACAGTGCTGAGACACCTTGGCATTACGAGTCAGCGCAGCAACACCCAGAGCTGACCAAAATTCCGCATTATCACTCTCTAGTTGCACTGCTTTCTTCAACAGCATGATTGCACAGTCTCGCAAACTGGTATTGCCAGACTCCTCGAACCACAGACTATACTCAACTCCCAAGTTGAACATCAGTCCTGCTCGGAGCATCTTGACACTGTTGGGTGGTAGACCCCTAATGGCTGCCTTGGCTGCCTCAACAGCATAGTGGTGGCATTTGTCAACATCTGTCTCATACTCGAGTCCACTCTCTTCCTCATTGACCTCATTAATGATGAAAGGAACCTCACCTTGTACACGGGAAAGAATCTGCTCCACAACATCAAACGGTATATGCGATGTGTGAGATTGAACAGACACACACAGGTTCAACACATCCGCCAGACTCTTCCACAACTTCTGGGATGGAGCATCCGCCTGTGATGCCTTCGAGAGAGAATCAATAGCATCCAAGGTACTCTGACGCGAGCGGCCAATGAATCCAATTCTAGCCTCGTACTGCGCCTTCATTATGAGCGTCTCGTACAGAGCAGTGTTGGCACACGGTTGCTCCAACTTCTTGAGTAACTCAATTGCCTCTGAGTATTCCATCATGGATGCCAACGACACCGCCAATAGGTACGTTGCCTGCCAGTGGTCCGGATCGATCTCCAACACTCTACTGAACACCTTCTTCGAGGCCTCCAGGCGACCTCTTCCCAGGTACGCTTCACCCAGTCCTGTCCAACATTCAACGTTCGTCGGAGAGATTCTCAGAGCCTCCTGGTAATACTCGATGGCCTTGATATCATCCTGGCGCTCCATAGCGGCAGACGCAGCCATTCTGTACGGCCATGAAGGGTCTAACGTGTCCTTATTAACGAGCAACTTACGGGCCCGCTCGTTGTCAACGACTCTCTCACAGATAACTGTAACCATTTCCCAGTCACTATTGGTGCTGAAATGCTTAGCAAGTTGCCTAGATGCCGGTAACTCGGACGGGTCGAGGTCAAACGCCTTATAGTAGCATTTAAAGGCCTTGTTCTCGTTGCCATAGTAGTTCAGATAGATATCTCCAAGAGAAGTGTAGCAGGGAGCAAAAGTCGTGGACACTTTTAACGAACTGATCAAGTAACCGTAAGCCTTCTTAACTTTATCAGTTGGATCAGTCTCCTTGAATTGATCAAGTTCTAACAGATACGACTGTCCCAAGTGCCACAACACGAGCGACTTGAGTTGCATCGAGCTTGCATCAGTTCCAGTAGCCAGCTCCAACGCTCTAGTGGTGTATTGTCTGCCCTCAGAGTACTTACCGAGCTTAATAAGACACCATCCGTACTCTTGCAAGGCATTGACATTTTCTGGATTATCCTCAACAACATCCTTGAAGAAAGCCGCCGCCTTATCATAGTGATGGTTCTCCATGAAGATAAGTCCCTCACCTATCTTTGCCTGAATGTTGTCTGGATCCGCCTTCAACACAGAATTGTACAACTCCATAGCCTTCGGGAAGTTCTTAGGCGACTCATGGTACGTGTAAATGATAGCCAGGTCCAGAATGGAGTCAAGACGTGCATGGGGTAGCTGGGTACCCGTGGCACGGTTATGCTTGAGAATCAATCTGACGAAAGTCTGCGAGTAATCCAGGGCATACTGGTACTCTTTGGCATGGAGACAGTAGTTTATGAAGATGCGATAACCCAAGATCGATTCTTTGTTGGTTTGAATGCCTGTAAGCATGAGGTCGAGCACCTCTGGAGCAGAAATTGTATGAACGGAAGGTTTGTCGGTTTCTTCCTTATCCGTTTTCTGGTCCTCCTCCTTTGGCGAGCTATCTTCCTTTGACTCACCGCCTTCCCTATCATCCTTTGGCTCGTCCTTCTCCTTCTTCACCTTCTTCTTCCTCCTTCTGCGCTTCGGCTTCAAGTACCCATAAGCCTGCTTGACATCGAATGGAGAGCTATCAGACATGATCAGGGCGTAAAGAACCGAGCCAAGACCTTTAATTCCATAGCTGTTGATGTATCCGGTAATATACTTGAGGTCAAGGTCACCGAGTTGCTCAGGATCGGTCCAATCGAAATAGGTTTCATAAGCAAAACTCGACTTGGCACCGACAAGAACCATTCCCGAGGCCATCTCATAAACCTCGGCGTAGAGATGAGGCTTTTCCTCTTTAGGAGCGGCAAGCAACATGTTGTACTTGTACTTGAGGTAGTTGTCTTCATAAGTGAGTCGCTTTTGGTCATCGATCTCAGTATTGATGATTTGTTCATACAACTCTGGGATGTTGGAGTTCTCATAGTAGCTCCAGAGCAGATCATCAATCTTTTTAGTGTCCTGAGCTGACAGATGTCTTGGTAGACTCATCTTCAACTTGCTCACCTCCTTGCTGGACCGTGTAGCCTCTCTCTTGGTCTCAGCATCGATCAGTTTCGATAGAGAAGTGGTTGGCGATTGGACCATTGCACCGACCAGATCACCAAGTTCCGACTTGCCTGGAATGATATGATAGTAATAGTATACATTGAGGTCAAGCTGATAGCTGGCAGTCTTGAATCTTGACATATACTTGTCAATATAGTCGACACAGGGACGCAAGTTCAAGTTTTGCTTTTGCATTGCTTGAGCGAGCCCTAGAACGTCAGTGAAGAACTCTTCATAATCGGTCTCTGTCGAGGACACCTTCAGCATTCCCTTCCACACGTTGATATCGTCCGGTTGCAGCTTGCACGCCTTCTTATACGCTTTCATTGCGTCTTTATTCTTGTTCATCATGTTGCACGCCTTGCCCTTGAATAGAAGCGCATAGTAGTTATCAGGCTCATCTTCAAGGATATCGTCACAGTATTCCACTGCCAAGTCCGGATCTTTAGCCTCGATCGAACTTCTGGCGTTCTTGAGCCAGTTTTTAATGGAGTACGACATCGTGACGGAAGAGCCAGATGAGTTGAGGTGAAATATTTCAGGATTCGGATTCATTGAGGAAGATATGCGAATATGGTAGGAATTATTGGGGATTGCAGGGAGGTTGCATTGGAAGAGGGGCAGAAGGGTGGGTTGAAGACCGTGATAGAACATGCATGCGTAAGTGCTTAGCCACTGGCTGTTGCTGATTCGAAGTTGTCTGATATGTTTTGACCATTGATCAAGTATCAGGAAATTTAAACATGTCTGCCTGTTCCAATAGATCTAGGCTTCATATTATACTAACCACAGAACCACAAACATCCCTACATATCAATAGAACTCACCATTACATCGAACAATCTCTCACAGATGTCCCAAAATTATTTTCCAAATCGGGCTAATAGTGTTTACTTTCTCTTTAACAGACCTTCAAGAGATGAGGAAGAAGAGTGCGGACACGAGCGTTGCAGAGAGCACCGAAAAGTCGAGTACAATGTTGCTATCGAAAGAACAGATCGCTCAGTATAAGAGTCTGTTCAATCTGATCGATCAAGACCATGACGGAAAGATCAGTAGTAAGGACCTGAAGACTACGATTGTTTCACAAGGAATCGAGAGCGTCGATGACGATTCCATCATGCTAATGATGAAGAAGGGTGATATTGGAATGACAAGTTTCTTGAGACTGATGGCAAACAGATACGGTGGTTTTAGTGACAGTGAGGACCTGAACGATGCATTTGCGGTTTTCAAAGATGACGACCCGAAAGAGCTCAAGAAGAGCCTGCTGGAGGTTGGAAGAGGTGACGAAGAGTTTGAGATCAGTGAGCATCAGATTGACAGAGTGTTCAGAGACTTCTGCAAGGAGAATAAGGTCACTGGAGAGCAGACATTTATGAGTGAGAAGTTTGTGGAAGCTACGAGGTAGAGGCGCATTGACCGGGGGTCACACAATATGACGCAGCCTGTATGATGGACAGCGAGTGGAAGAAACATACACACACATGAACACCCACAGTTATTACGCAGATTATTAGCAGATTATTATAATACATTGGTCGAGTATCATTTGAGGATATCCGAAGAAGCTGCCACAGTAGCCACAGCCAGCGCACCGCATCTAATCGACAATCAACTCGTCCACAGCCCAGTCCTCATAGGAGTTGTCAGGAAGGTACCGTCTAACAATAAGCGGGATCTTCTTCTCGGAGAGCTCTTTCTGAGCAATCTGCAATGGATCGGTCTCTCCCTCTATATCAACCAAGACCGGAGCGTTCATAGCGATTTGAAGAGCTCGTGTTCCCAAAATGCGGGCCCTCTCGTACTTAGTCATGTAAGGAGTTGTGATTCTATCCTCTTTCTTGACGGCATGTGGACGAGGTCTCTTTCCCATCTGCAACAGCCCGTCGTCCGGTCCAGAGCCACCGTTGACCACTTTTTTACCGTCAACCTCCGTCGGTGGTTCATCATCACTGAAGTTTTCGTTGTCGAAGTCGACATGCTCCTCTTCGTTGTGTGCCTCGTCTTCTTCGTAGTCCATAATGAAAGCTGATCAAGTGTGAAATTTTTTTAGACCCAGTAAAATATTTAGCCTGTTTGATCTTAAACCATGGAGGCAGATTGTTTAGGAGAACGAGCCAATGGAGAGATCCAATCCGTTCAAGTAATGTCTCATCCGATCACTGTCACAAAGAGGGATATTGTACTTGGATCAACAGGGATCAGAAAGCCCCAGAGACCAAAGAAATACATTTGTCCTGTCAAAGGCTGTGGTAAGGCGTACAACAGGCCTTGCCTGCTAGAACAACACAGCAGGACGCATTCAAACGTCAAGCCGTTTGTATGCTCGCTTTGTAACGCCGGATTCGGCCGCAAGGACCACCTACAGCGACATATGTTGAAGCATACGGCCCAACAGGACAAACCATACCACTGCGAGGTCTGTGGTAAAGGTTTGAACAGTCCACAGCACCTGGAGAGACACCTGAAGACTCATTACAAGTCATTCCAGTGCAGTCATTGTGGAGACAGGTTCTACAAATACCAGACGATGCGTGCTCACGTGAGGGCGGAGCACGAACCCAAGAGAGGAGACTGTCCACATTGTCATAAGCATTTCGACCGACCAGGACGATTGGCCGACCATATCGAGAGGATTCACGGAGTGGAGAAGGTGGTTTGCAATATATGTCTGAAGAGCTTCCATATAGATGAATTAGCTGCGCATATGGAACAGCATGAGCAGGATGAGAACCCAGAGAACAAATCGGGTATCGACGAGTTATTCACGTTCCCTGTGGCAAAGACCACCAAGAAACGGTCGACTAATGCTGGAGAGTCCACATTAGAGTTACTGGTGAACAATGTGGACAGGCGGTTGAAGTGTGAGTACACCAACTGTCATAGATTGTTCCGCAGGGCCTATGACTACGAACGTCACCTTGCATGGCACAAGCGGCAAGATGAGGCCCTGGATAGACGGTTAGCCGAGCTAGGCAAGTCGAGCGAGTTAGAAAAGCCCGGCGAGTTGTTGGATAACCAACAACAGCAGCATATTTAACCCAATTAATATAGGATAGGAGGAATATAATGGATCATCATTGATAACGAAATTTCTACAGACATGTCTCATCTTGACAAGTTAAAGGAGCTTCGGAAATCTAGGCGAAAAGCGAAGCTAGCCAACAAGAAAGAGCTTCACAAGGAGTATGAAGGGAAGAAAAAGCACGCCAAAGAGATCGAGGCTCTTGAAAAGCAGCAAGAACGGGCACAGGACCAGTTGGAGCAATTAGAGATGGAATCTAACGGGGTCGACTATACACGGGTTAAAAACCTCAATTACAGCATAGAGGAGGACGAGGAGTGGAACAAGAAGACTAAGAGGAACCTGAAGAAACAGGACAGAGAGTTTCAGAACTACAAGCAGATGGCTGAACGCACCTATGTGAAAGACATCGAAGCTTTCGATAAGCTTAGCAGCGAGGAGTATTCTGAAGAAAAGAAGAAATACAGGCAACTTTTGGACGAGGGACTCACAGAAGAGCAGGCTATTGTACAGTTGTCCGATAAGAACAAGTTGAAGAGGCACTTGGAGAACATCGAGGCCAAAGAACGCAAGACTTATAAGAAACGGTCGAAGGTGACTGCCGGAGGAATTAACGATAAGAACAGGCAGTTCAACGAGAAATTGGACCGTGAGTACCACTAGGCATGCAAGATCCGTGAATTACTTTGTCGTCTATGGCCAATAGCTGGCTATTACCATGGAATCAATCGACTGACAGCGTCAGATTGACTTGTCGTGTCCCCACCACCGCCCTCGCACCATCTATAGCATTAATCGCATAATTAGCATCACAACCATATCCAATTTGGTCCATTGTATCTGTAGCGGACCATCGCTATAGCTCGATACCCGCCATAATTACATTACCTACAGTGCTGGCAAACCTTGATGGCCCCCTATAACGGAATCTCGGTGGAAAAAATTTTATCACCAACATGTCTCAAGAGCCTTCGAGCCAAGAGCCTAGTGAGCTCAGCCAAGAGCCGGAGCCAAAGGTCGAGGCCTCTAAGCTGATTGACGATGCTGCCAGTGAAAGCGAGGGCGAACCTGGCGCTGGCGACGACTCGTCGGAAGAAGAAGAAGACGACGAGGAAGAGGCAAGAAAGGTCCGTGAAGGGTTTATCGTCGATGACGAAGAGGAGGACGAAGAGGCTGGATTGAAGCACCGCAAACACAAGAGAAAGAGACACATTGTCGAGAATGAAGAGCTCGACGAGGACGATCTCGAACTTCTGAGAGAGAATGCCGGTGAGACTGGACCTGCCAAAGAACGGGTCAAGTTCAAGCGTCTTAAACGTGGCGGAGACGAGGACGACGAGGACGCACACGGCAAAGGATTGGCCGAGATGTTCTCAGATGAAGAGGAGGAGGCTTCGGCCGCTCCAGAAGAGGAGGAAGGTGAAGATAACGACGATTTGATGGAAGCGTCGAGACAGCGCCGTGTTGCTGGAATGCCAGGCGAATTCGACGATTTCATCGAGGAGGACGAGCTTTCCGAAGAGGACGAGGATCGTGACGAGCGTGTGGCCCGGATGCGGTCTGCTAGAGCCAAGAACCAGTTCAGTGCACAGTCTAATATCGACAGTGATAAGATGGACGAGCTGTTCGAAGTGTTTGGAGACGGTGAAGAGTACGCGTGGGCTCTCGAAGCAGAGAATGCCAGCGAGGCCGAAGAAGAACAGGAGGAACAGAACGAGCAACTGAAGGATGTGTTTGAGTACGAGGAGTTGAAAGAACACCTCCTGACGGAGAATGACCAGACCATCAGAGTGACGGACGTTCCCGAGAGGTACCAGATCATCCGTTCGGAGATCCAGGGCTACGACTTACCCGACGACGAGTTCCTCTTGAAGCAGCAATGGATTGCCGACCAGCTTTATACAGAGCAAGCGCCTGGCCCTGATAAGGAGGCCCTTAAGGAGCCGTTTAGAGACGCCGTTTTCCACGTTGTCAAGTTCATTGCTCGTGATAACCTGGAAGTGCCAACGATCTGGAACTGCAGAAAGGACTATACGCTTCACACCTACAAAGAGGAGGACCAACTACGTGTGCAGAAGTTGCTCAACGAGAACGACCTGTGGCGAATCGTGCAACTGGATATCGTCTACCACGCGCTGATCGCAAAGCGTAAGAGCGTCGAATCTCAGTTCAAATCGCTCAACAAGACCGACCCTGTCTACGATGAGGCTATCAAGTCTGCCAACTCCATCCCGCAATTGCAAGACTTGCACGACTACGTCTCATTCACATACAGTTCGGAGTTGAACCTGGGCCGCCGCCAACATCGTTACCGTCGTTACGAGCGGGTCCGTTCCGATAATGTGTACAAGGTTGTGGAGGCAATTGGAATAACCGCTGCTCAGTTCGGTGAGAACATCAGCTCCAACGCCAAGATCTACATTGCATCGGACCCTGAGAAGTCGCCTGAAGAACTCGTCGACGCTCTTGAGGACTCCTACTTCAAGACCAAAGAGTCTGCTCTCGGTGCTGTGCGCCACGAGTTTGCCGCTGAGTTGGCCCACAATCCTAAGCTCAGACAGCATTTGCGCTTGGCATACGAGAATTATGCCACTGTGGATGTCGAGCTCACAGAGAAGGGCCGTGTCGAGATCACCGACCGTTCTCCATACGCCGACTTCAAGTACGCCATCAACCGTGCCATCGAGTCGTTTGCCTTCCAGCCAGACCTCTTCCTACGGATGCTCGAGGCCGAGGCTCTCGGCTTCATAGTCATTAAGATCGGTCTCAAAGGTGCCTACGAGAGCTTTGTCGACCATTTGTTCACTTTCCTCTCTTCTGACGGTACCTCGCAGATCAGTGAAGCCTGGAATACCCTTAGACGCCAGTCTCTTGACCAGGCTCTTACCGAACTGTTGCCACAGGTTTCCAGTGGAATCAAGGAGAAGCTCGGTAGAGACTCTGAGCGTCTGCTATTCTTTGAGGTCCGTGACCGGTTCTTGGACAGAGTTGACCAGGCCCCATATCACCCACTGCAGAATGCCAAGGGTACCGTCCCGCGTGTTCTCTCTCTCAGTAATGGAGATGCCAAGCGCGATGCCGCTGTGCTGGCCGTCGCTATGGATTACGATGGATCGATCGTTGAGAACCTGAAGTTCTCTGAAAACTACCGTGACTCCGCCTTTGAGAAGAAGCTAGTTGACCTTATGAGGAAGTTCAAGCCTGAAGTTGTTGCTGTCTCCGGTTACACTCCAGAGAACCAATACTTGCTGCGTCGGGTCCGTGATATTGTCGGTATGAACAAGCTCACTGTCGAGGCCGACCAGTACGAGGGAGAAGGCGAAGAGGAGGATGAGGATACCACGGTTCCTCTTCCTGTCATCTACGTGACCAATGAGACTGCCAGAGTCTACGAGCATTCCGCCTCGGCTTCGAAAGAGTTTGGTGACAAACCTAAAGTGATGAAGTTCTGCGTGGGCATTGCCCGGTACGTGCAGAACCCACTGCTTGAATACATCTCTCTGGGAGACGCTATCACATCCGTGTCTGTCCACAGATACCAGAACTTGTTGCCCGAAGAGAAGTTCCGCGAGGCAATTGACTCGATCTACGTTGATATGTCCTCGCTGTGCGGTGTCAAGATCAATGATGCCGTGCGGTCAGAGTACTTGGGACAACTGGTCCAGTTCATTGCTGGTTTCGGTCCAAGAAAGGCTGCTGGCTTACTCAAGGGAATCGAGGATAATGGTGGAGCGATAATCAGAAGAGACGATCTCGTTGTGAAAGAGTTGACCACGAAGAACGTCTTCATGAACTGCGCTCCATTCTTGGAGATTCCTGTTCCTGACCACCAAGATAAGGAGGTGGAATTGCTCGATGCCACGCGTATCCATCCCGAGGACTACGAACTGGCCCGCAAAATGGCAAGTGACGCATTGGATCTGACCGATGAGGATCGTCAAGAGGTTGAAAAGGAGGACGGTGGTGTCATTGCCAAACTCTACGAGGAAGGTTCTGAGAAATTGGACGACCTTCTTTTGGAAGGCTATGCTGAACAATTAGAGCAGCATGGACACAGAAAGAGAGCCACGCTTGAGATGATCAAAGAGGAGTTACAGAACAACTACGAGGAGCTTCGCAAATCGTTCAAGGTTCTCAACGAGGAAGAGCAGTTCTGGGACCTCACAAGTGAGACCCCGGACACTTTCTCTCCAGGAATGCTGGTTCCAGTGGTCATCCAGCGTGTGGACAACCGGTTCCTTGCTGTCGTGACGCAGTCGGACATCAAGGGAGACATCTCGAGAGCCGACATTTTGCCATACAACGACAGTTCCAGTCTGTTCTCCAAGTTCACCGTCGGTCAGCCTGTTCAGGCGGCCGTCAACTCGGTCGATTTCGCCAACTTCCGTGCACAGCTGTCTCTATTGGCAGAGGATGTTGCCAACGCCAGACGTGGCTTGAAGGTTGACAAATTGAAGGGTCTTTGGGACTTTGATTCAGAGGCGATCGACGAGAAACGTGAGCGCAAAGAAGAGGAGGAGACTTCTCAGAAAGTTTCAAAACGGTTCATCAAGCACCCATACTTCCAGAACCTCGACGCCAAGCAGGCAGAGGACTACTTGGCATCTAGAGACAACGGCGACTTTGTGATTCGTCCATCTTCGCGTGGTCCTGACCACCTGACGATCACTTGGAAGCTGGACAACCAGTTGTTCCAACACATCGACGTCAAGGAGTTGAACAAGCAGAACGACTACACCTTGGGAAGATCGTTGCAAGTGGGCAACTTCCGGTACCATGACCTCGATGAGCTTATCGTGTCTCATATCAACCGTCTCCACCAGAAAGTTGAGGCTATGAAGTCGTACGAGAAGTTCAGAAACGAGCCCCAGACCGACGCACAAGACTGGCTGGTCCGTTACTCGAAGGCCAACAAGAACCGTTCATGCTACTGCTTCTGCTTCAACCGCCGTGCCCCTGGCTGGTTCTACCTGTTGTTCAAGCTGAACGATGCCTCCGACAAGACTTACACATGGAACGTGAAGGTGGAGCCGACAGGTTACCAACTCCACGGCAATGTTTACCCAGACATGGTCCACCTTTGCAATGGTTTCAAGCGGTTGCTGCAGAACCAGCTCAGTGGGTCCACCCAGTACGGCAGCTACGGATACTAAAACCTGCCCCCCAAAACTGTATATGTACTAATAGTATGCTTTTTCCAATTACTTAGCAAAGTAGTCAAGTTGCACGTCACCGTTGCTCTTCCAGATGCGAGCCTTGATTGTGCCTAGAGTGGTGTCTGGCGCCAGCGCAACGTCCTTACAGTATAATCCCAAGTTGACCTCCCGCTGTTCTGGAGGTAGTCTCTCACGGACAAATTCCATCACTTTGCTGACTCGCAGCATCGAGTAGGCAGACAACTTGTTAGACTCAAGCAGACTCAGGCCGCTGCCCTTCTTTGGCAGTAAAACGAAGCTCACTTTCGGCACCTCCTTATGTGGATAACGTCCCAGTAAGACAGCCCGAGATACCCAGACTGGCAGCAGGTCCTGCAACGTCTCAGATGTGGTGGCGGTTTTGGCAAGACTCGTTAGGAAGAGAGTCTTGGTATCGTTACCGTAGTTGCGGATGTTCTCGTTGATGGTGAGAAGGATGCTGCCGTCATAATCAAAGTAGGGAACACCCTGGACGTGCTGAGGTTCTGTGATACCTTCACTGTCGATCCATCTGAGGAGTTCAGGCGTGGTGTCGATCTGAGCGATGGCCTCTGTCTTGAGTTCATCCGCCGACTTTGGAGGCTCTTTATCGTCGTCAGACTCTGGTTCCTCTTTCTTCTTCTCATCACGCTTATGGTAGCCCAAACGGAAGCTGAACTTGTTCTTCTTGGCCTCTTTCTTCTCAGAGCCTTTCTCGGCCTTGTCAGACGATTCCTTGATGCTGACGCTTTGCACCGACCTTTTAGCAATCTCCTCCGGCTTGAACACTTCTGTGGTGAACCTGAAGAACAGCGACCTCAGCACAACTTTACCGATATTATATCGAGTCTCGGTGGCATCAAGATCAATGTTGTACTCCTTTTGGAACGTGTCACAGTAGATCTCAGTATTGGAGAAAGTGGCATCTTGAAGAGTCACAAACAACATACCACTCTTGGTCTGCACAGTACACCAACTAGGCAGAGTCTCTTCTGTCTGAAGATGATCGGTTGCCTCTTCAAACGTATCAGCCATGGCTTCTTCATCCTCTTCAGCACAGGCTTGAGGTAGCGTCTTGATGAGCTTGTTGCTGACGATATCAACCACATAGATAGATCCGTTTTGATCCATAACAGCAACATGGCGGCGGTTGTTCAGCATACGGGCCTTGATAAGACCATTTGAACCGGCAATGGTCTGACAGGGCGTATCACTGTACGGTATTACAGTGATCAGAGTATCTGGAATGCGTTCGTAGGAGATGTCCAGCGTTGGATAATCGCCGTCGACCGATGCCGCAACGTAATCGGAGTCGGGCCCGCCATTGGTTCGAACGAAGAAAGAGTCGAAACCTTGAGAATCATCATACACATCGTCCAAGTTGGTCTGAGACGTAAGAGCCTGATCTATATGGTCCATATCGTCATGCGAGAACTGTGAGACGATATCATCGCTGTGGACGCTCTGATCACCTTGAGGCTCGAGGATTTGGAGGTTCCTGTTGAGCTTGATTCCTTGGTAACATGCAAGTTTCTCAGTATCAGGGATTCTCCAGCTCGAAATGAAGCTGTCTGTTGAGGCGGATGACGAAGTCCACAGAAGTCCTGCACCTTCAGCCAGCGACAGCACAGGATGTTCCAAGTTGGCCACCACTGTAGAGATGCCGAGGCTCTCGTTGACTTTATCGTTCAAGTAATCGGAAGATTTCGGCCGTGGGTCCAAGTACGAAGCTCTCAAGTCGGTCTTGAGAACAACTCCGCTCCTGTCGCCAGAGTAGAAGATATCGAATCCATCGGAACCTTCAGGAGTGGCAAGGCAAAAGACAGAGGCATCGTGCATGTCGAAGAGACGGGTGGCCCGGTTCGTGCGCAGATCCCAGAGCCTCACGGTGGTATCTGAAGAACCAGAAAGGAAGCTGGTAGCTCCCAGCTTCAAAGTACGCACGGTATCGGTGTGGCCCAAGAAGGTTTTAACAGGTCTGTTCATGGTGCGTCGGTCAAACAGTGCAATTGTGCAAGCAGGACCTGCAGCAATCAAGAGGTTCTCGTGGCAATCGGTTGCGTAGACAGAGAACTTCTCGTTATCGAATGTGTACGAGGACACCTCTGTCTTGGTAGGAATGTCCCAGACTTTGACCGTTCTATCAAGGCCCGCCGAGACGAGCTGGTTGGCGCAAGTTGCAGAGAATCCAAGCGTCTTCACGTAGTCGTCGTGATATCCAAGCGTCGTGTCCAATCCACCGGGACCACATAGCTTGACAGAAAGGTCGTTCGAGCAAGTGGCAATCGATGTGTTGGAGACGATGGCAATATCATTAATCCAATCTAGATGCTGGTGTGAAGTTAAAGCCAGCGAATAGTCATGGGCAGTCTGGTCTATCGGTTTGAACGCACAGTCCTGGATGCTTGTCTCCAATTGTATGATCTCCTGCTCATCAGAGACGTGATCGGAGACGTATCGTTTGATCTCGGACGCGGAAGTGCTAGTCCGTGTGCTAGGGGAAGTTGTTCCAGGTCTCCAGACGGCCAAGACACCGTCACGGCCTCCCGAGATGAGCCTTTGTGACACAGGACTGTACGCTAGTGCATTGACTCCGAGGCAATGGTGACCCCCGAGCCCGTCATTGGCAAGCTTGACGATATAACTGACAGTTCTCTTACGAGGCTTCGTCGTCATTGAGGAAAAAAGTGGGGGAGGATTCTCTGAGATAAGTAAGTTAAGGAGAGAAAATGTGCTTTGAATACTTGAATGATATATAGGCGGACTTGGTTACAGAAGACAGATATTCCAGTCAAACTTGCTGATGACACCTGTAGCAGTGCGGAAGTTACACTGAGGGTCCCAGAACCCTTTGATAATCTCCCAGGCCTTGTCCAAATTAGGGCTTTTCTCGATCTCGGCTATCCTATAGTAGAGTCCCTTGATGATGTATCTATCTCTTTGCTCGCACGCGGCAGCTCCACAAACCAGCAATGGAAACACCAACCGAGCACTGAACTCTTTGCAGATCAGTTGCCGGAGGCCTCTGTAACAGTGCACGAGAAGTCTCTTGACGCGCAACCCTTTCAGTGGGGCCTCCTTCAGCTTGATCTGTAGGAAGAGAAGCAGCGTGAATTGTAAGACGCGGAAGTACGTCAAATGGCGCTCGCGTTGCACTTGCGAGTCGATATGTGTCAATGCGGACACGTGCGGCAACGTTTCGGAGATGCTCTTGTAGAGACGTTCCGCAGACACTTCGATCCAGTCATGGAATCTGACACGAACGTCCTCGTAATGCATATAGTCCGGCTTGAGGACGAAGTCCACTTTCTCTTCCTCTGTCATGTAATCCATCTGTCTTCTTAGAGGACCCCATGTTTCGACGAGGTTGTGAATCTTTGCCACGAAGATGTCGTAGAGGTTATTGAGTTCTGCTAGACGGAAGAATAGTCCGATACAGCATCCCATCACCGGATCCATCAACTCCATCGTACTGACGGTGGAGTTTTCCCGGAGTCCCTGGTCCAGAGCCTTGGAATCGTAGTTGGAGAAGTAAGAGATGATCTTGCGATACTCGCTCAGAGGGAATAGTGTGCCTACTTTCTGATCGTCGGTCACTTTGATCACTTTCAGAACATCGTTGTAGAAGAGCACATTGAGAATGAACAGCCCCAGGCTGCTCTCAACGTTGTGGAAAAAAGACTCGATTCCGATCGTGCTCAATGTACTGTAAAGTCTTTCAAAACTGTCCTTCCACACTGTCGAATCTCCACGAGACGAAGCAGCCAGGACATGGCAGGTCAGACCACCGACCAGAGACACAACTTCTTTCTGAGACATGTTTTCCGGTTCTTTGAGTAGTCTTTCGTGCATCTCAACGCAGAGGGCCATCGACTTCTCCAGATACTTGACAGCCTTGACGTGGTCCTTGTTCAGAATGGTCATTCCCCATCCGGAGATCGCATACAGCACAGCTTTCGACTTGTAAGCGAGCGGCAGGAACAACGAGAAGCTCCTGTTGTATTTTTCGCTGTCAGAGGCAAAGTACTTGAAGTTATTCAAGAAAGTCCTCGCAGACAATTCCAATTCGGAGTCACCTCCTGACATCCTCGAAAGTTGTTGCAATTGGCGTTGAAATGCGTTGGCATCTGCGCATATTGGATCCATCGTGTCTATGTACGTATATGAGATGCCCTCATCTAAATTGGATCCATTCTTCAGCACCGATTCCACGAAATCTTTCAGGTCGAGAGAGTCCTCGGCGAATCCTGGTGAAAGTATGCCAGTACTTTCGATTTTCGGGATCATACCGTTATAACCCAACGTATCTGCCAGTGGAGAGCATGGCTCGCTTAGAACATCGATATCTTTACCAATTGGACTGCCAGCAGTAGCGACGGTGGTAAGTTCTTGAGGAGCGATCGAATCCACCGAATCAGCCGAATCGAGCGGTTGAGAAGTTGGGGTGGTCGAGAAGACACTGTCAACAGAGCTCCTTGTGGAACTCGTAGAGGAACTTGTCGAGGATCTTGCAGACTTGGGTTGCTTCGAAGATTTCGATGCCCATCTGCGGGCTTGCCTAACGTGCTTCTTGTACACACAGTCAACGTGCCGTTTGAGACACGAGGAGCAGCTCGGTTTTGACTCATCACATTTCTTCTTACGACGTCTGCACTCTTCACAACGGCCGTGAGACCGCTTGATCTTCACGTCCACAAACTTGAAGCTAGGATTGACCATAGTGACAGGAGTGTGGATGAGGAATCAGGAGAACAGTGGCGCAAAAAATTGATATATTAACTCCACTCCGTCACTACCCGATCGGTAAATTAATTCGCCAGGGCGGAAGAAGATGCTCACTGATAGCAGTTGTGCGGAAGATAATTCCGACGGACGAAAAAATTATTTCGGACGATAGCCTCCTGTTAAGATCTCGCCGATTCCCTATCTATCATGCGCTGGCGGTCTCGTTTTAGCCTGGAAAGTTCCCTGACCTTCCACAGTCGGTATTCGTTCTCGTCTTCGGACAAATCTGTGTCATCGAGAGACTTGACGGTCTTTTCCTCATCTGAGATATAGTCTTGGCTGTTCGACCGACGACGCACAGCCTGAAAACTTCGATAGGAAATTTCCTTTTCGGAAGTTGTAGCATTCTTGGAGGTAGTGCGCGGAACATGCCTAAATTGGACGTCTTGGATAAAGCCGGACGAGGATTCTGAGGATGAGTCTGAGGAGTCTGAGGATGAGCCTGAATCGTCTGTTGGTGGTTGCGTATGTTGTGGACGAACAGAAGGTTGATTTACGGGCTTGCGGGGCTGCTTGGAGGTCCGTTTCGATGGTTTCAAGGTGTGTTTGATGCTCTGATCCTCATCAGAGTCAGAATCAACAGCAGCAGCGTCGATGTTGGCCACCTTGGACTCAGACTTTGTCACTGGAGATGTATTCCGGAGGGTTTCTGTGCCTGATTGTACCGATAATGTCCCGACATTGGTTGATTTATCCCTTTTTCCACGATTAACTTGATCCTTCTCGACAGGACCGATCGAATCTGCAGCTAAGACCACATCATCATCAATGCCATCACTGTTGTCACTTTCACTGCTGCTCTCGGCATCATACTGGCCCTTACCCTTAAAATATCTTGGCATTATATGATAGGAGATGAGCAGATGGGATAAGTTTTAGGGATGAAAAAAAATTACAAATTTTCCTCGATATCAAACTAGAATGTCTTCTATCTACAAGGCACTGAAGGGAGAAAAGGGGGTGAAGAAGGAGTCGCACAGGGCCAACCGACAAAGAGTGTTGTTGATCTCATCTAGAGGAGTCACTTTCCGTCACAGGCATCTGATCTCGGACCTGAGCGCTCTTCTGCCTCAGGCTCGTAAGGAACCAAAGCTTGATACGAAAAGGACACTCTACGAGTTGAACGAGGTGGCCGAGATGTACAACTGCAACAACGTGATGTTCTTTGAGGCCAGAAAGCACACAGACTTGTATCTTTGGTTGTCTAAGCCTCCAAATGGACCGACGATCAAGTTCTTCGTGCAAAACATGCACACGATGGATGAACTCAACTTTACAGGTAACTGTTTGCGTGGATCGAGACCGATTCTGTCGTTTGACAAAGCGTTCGACAAGGAGCCTCGGTACAGACTGATGAAGGAGATGTTTACTCAACAATTTGGTGTTCCACCACGGGCACGGAAATCGAAACCGTTCGTTGACCATGTGATGACTTTCTCGGTAGTGGACGACAAGGTGTGGATCCGGAACTATCAGATCACGGAGCCAGAGCAAAACCAAGAGGAAGGAGATGAGGAGAACGAGATTGATCTGGTGGAGATCGGACCTAGACTCGTTCTGACGCCGATACTCGTTTTGGAAGGTTCTTTTGGAGGTCCTAAGATCTACGAGAACAAGCAGTACATTTCTCCTAACGTTGCCCGTGCACAGACCAAGATGTTGGAGGCCAAGAAGGCCAGAAAGAGACAGGATGCTGCCGATATTAGAAAGCATCGTCTTGCCGAGCAGACTTTGGAGGCGGATCCATTGGCCAACGACTTCCTGTTCAAGGATGCCGAGGATTTGGAGTAGGCAGAGACGTATTATACTAATAGAGCATTCAATGGACTAATAGAGCATTCAATGGACTAATAGAGCACTCAATGGACGTGATAATCCTACAACCGGTCGTTCAATCAATTCATTATATAGCTGAATCGGGCTAGTATATATCTAACATTCAACGTAACCAACTAGTTTGGCAAGACAACCTTCGACTCGTTGTCGGCAAGGTACTTCTGGATGAATTCGGTCTCCTCTGGAGACTGAGCATCGATCACAACCTTCTTCTGGACTGGTTTAGCCCATGGCTTTGGAGCCACAAGGGCAACCACAGCTCCGATCGTGGCGAGAGCAAGCTGTATGTTAGTAATGGTCCTCAATTGCGTACATGTATACTTACGTAGTGTGTAGGCACGGTCTTTCCGAGAATCTGGTAGGTTGCAACCATCGTGAACGTCTAATACGTGGAAAGAATTTTCGACGAAACACTTGAGGTGGATTTAATTGGCCGCTCGCAGGTGTAGGGATGGAGCGCGGAGAATTCACTTAGCCCAGCTAAGGGCACCACCCTCTATTAGATAACATGGCGCTGCCGTTGACGTCTGACTTTGTAATCAACGTTCTTAGGGAGACATGTGCTTCCATAGAGCAGAAAGAGAGTGAGGACTCCTTTCAGAACGCAGACTACTCCATAGTGGGTGGATTGTATCGACCTGAACACGTCGAGACCACCGTCAATCTTAAGCAAGAGTTCCCACTCTTGGCTCAACTAGAGCAGGAGAGGGCCATCCCCATCAAGTACGTGACGAACGATGATCCGTTGGATGAAGAAGATGCCGACAGAGACAATTGGTCTTCTACAACATCTTCCAGGTCTAGAAGACTGTCTGCATCTACGAGCCGGCGATCGATGACGGCCGATCGAAGAGCTTCTATGGATGCTCCGCTGCCTCAACCGCTCGAAACACCTTTGGAGACACCACTGGAATCATCTACACCTGCTAAAGAGGAGCACGAGGATGTGAAACGCAAGAAAAGTCGGTTTGCGTTCACCAGATTGATGAGACGCAAATCTGCTTCTGCTGAAGGTACTTTGGAGCCTACCACGAAGGCTTCCAGAACAGATCCAGTGGATGACTCTAGCAGTAGTGACGAGTCTTTGATAGACCCACAAGATTCCGTGGCTCCTAGTGACCCGTTGGGTCCAGATGAAAATAGTGAGCCAGTTGCTGGGTCCTTGGACGTTTCATCTATTGAATCTAGTGACATTGCCGACGATGACGATCTGGCAAACCAGTCTCCTCAGTACTTGACCGGGGATCCTAGTCAGGGAAGTGAGATCGATGCTGATGGAACGTACTACTCCGATGATTACTTTGACGACTCTGAAGAGTATCTGAGCGATTCGGACTACATGGATGAGAGCAGTATGAGCACTTCGACGCTCGCAAAGGGCACACATCCAGTGTCGAAAGTGAATTTCACACACTCGCGTCCAGGCACATACCAGTCTATGCGGTTGCATCGCAACATGAGTATGACTAGAGTGAGAGGAACGTCGTTTTCTAGGGGGGCTGTGCCACCCAAGTCATACCAGGAGATGCGTGCTCTCAAGAGAAGCTCTCAGTCGTTGACGGATATGCTCGGATTGTATCGCGAGGGTGATACAGCAGGAGAACAGCTCGATTTCACGAAACGCTGGCTACCAAAGATTGAAGTGAAGAGGAAGACCAGCGATGGAAGTTTGGACAGCTTGCCGGACGAACCGGAAATCAAAGTGGCCAAGCGTTCGAATCTGACTTCATTGATCAACAGAAAGAGCCTGTCCCTCGACTACTACGAATACGTGGGTAAAAAGAAGGCAGAGACCGATCGGATCCGGCCAATGACCATTATGATCCCAGGGCTCGGCAGAGACGTGAACAACCCGTTGCAATTGAAAGTCAACGAGACAGTGACTGTCGTAGAGATGATCGGATATGCTCTGCTGACTTTGCAACAGGCGAATGCACTGGATGGCCAGCATTCGCAACCAAACTACTGGGCAGTTTACTTGGCAGACGACGACGGAGAAGCCGAGGATGATTTCGGCGTTCTTGCACGTACCAGGGAGGTCAAGTCGTACAATACAGACGAGTTCGTCATGGTGGAAGTTTCAGACGACCAGATGCGTGCCAACGAATCCTTGACGCCGTCACCTCTCGAGCAAGCACAGCAACCGGGCCGTGTGGATGAAATAAAGAGGCAGCAAAGGCAACGGTCAGGCCGCACATCTTCACTGGCAACTATTCTATCGGGAGTTGGTGAGACTTCGTCCAAGCATTCAAGATCTCTACAGAAACGGTCGAGTTCTGCCAAGACGGCCATTTCTTTAGAAGATGACGATAATGCGTCGATGATTACGAGCGGCAGCATTGAGAAAGACGAATACAAACCGCAGAAATCGTTATTGATGCAACAGGCATCCAAGGAGGATCAGGCTGCTGATCCAGAGGCTGATAGCGCTGAGTATCATCGGTTCAAAGTTTGGAGACGCCAGCAGATGTCTTTCAGAGGTCGGCATTCGCGCACCATGGCCATCGATGGCTACCAAATATACATTCTGCCGTTCAATGACACCAAGGGAACCTGGTACGATGCGAAGACGACCAGTTTCAACATCAGCCAGGTCAGAAGGGTCAAGCAGAGCAGCAAAGTGCCACGGTACTTCAAAGTGGTTGTGGATAAGCACAACGACGGCGTGCTCAAGAAGTACTACTTGGAAGCTGAGAACGAGAAGGAGTGCAAGGTGATCGTCAAATGTATCCAGGGGCTCTTAAACAGTTATCGAAAGAGCCATGGCCATTAATTGTCGAGTCCTGAAAATCTGGGGCGCGAGGCTGCGGATATTTTTCACTACGCGTTATGACAGACGACGAAGATACTACGAGTGTAAGTGAACAACGGCGGCGAATGTGCACAGTACTGACCACAGAACTTGAAGGCAAGCCTTTGGTACATGGTGTCGAGACTGGTCGAACAGCGGACGCGAGAACTCGCCGAGCCTGGCCGCCCTATAACGGTGACTCCCCAGTTCATAGCAGGTCTGGTGGATCTGATTTACCAGCAATTGGTGTCTGTTGGGAAAGATCTCGAGCTGTTTGCGAATCATGCTGGTCGCAAGATGATCAAGCCTGATGACATGATGATGATAGTTCGACGGAACCGTCGGTTGGCGGGACTATTGAGGCCTGATGAGGCCCTTGACGAGGAATATAGCATGGATATATAGGAATGGGGGTAATGGGATGATATAATGTGGGTGGAAGTAATGGGAGTAGGTTGTTTGTTTGGTTGGAAGTGCGAGCATGCCATATATTTGGGTCTATCTGGCATACCTAATCGATCTCTAATATCAAGGCCTGCCTCCATTTTGGATTGATTTTTCTCTCTGAAAAATTCTCTTCTCCATGATGAACCGTCTGTTCTTAAAGCCTGCGGCGCCAAGGTCACTTGTGCGCTGGCAGTCCACTAGACCTCAGATTCGAGCCAATACTGAACTCATAAAAGGTGTTGCGGTCAAGGGCTTCGACGAAGAGGAGCTCAAGGACGTTTACGTGCCCGTTCTGGAACGGAAACGACTCATTCCAACGACACACTCTTTCTATGCCAGAAATGCCGTCCACGAGGACAGAGTGTCGCGGTTGAACGCTCTGGTCAACAAGTATATGGGACTCCCATTCGATAAGAAGAATACGAGCAATTTGTGGCTCCCGTTCGTCAGTTATCAGGCAATCGGTGGTGGAAACAAGTTGAAGACTACTGATTACGAGAGACTGGTGACTCTCTGTCGTCGGTTGGACTCTATCGATCCTCAGTTGAAGAATAAGGAGATCGAGGAGGAGTTGCAACAGTATAGGAAGACTGTGATCGATAATAACACCAGAGAACACAGAAAGACTCTCGACGATAAGGGCCGTGCCGTGGCTATTGGCAGAAGAAAGTCCGCCAGTGCCAAGGTGTACGTTGTGAAGGGAACCGGAGAGATCCTCGTGAACGATAAGTCTATCGAGGAGGTGTTTCCACGGCTGACGGACCGTCAACAGATCCTGTATCCATTGCAAGTTGTCGATGGAGAGGGAAAATACAACGTGTTTGCGCTGACCAGGAGCGGAGGACAGACAGGACAGGTGGATGCTGTCAAGTTGGGCATTGCTAGAGCTTTGTGCATCCACAATCCGCTGTTCAAGGACAGATTGTTCGAGGCTGGTTGTTTGACGAGAGATCACAGAGTTGTTGAGCGTAAGAAGCCAGGAAAGCTCAAGGCTCGTAAGTCGCCAACGTGGGTTAAGCGTTAGGTGGCTGGAGCGATGCTTGAGCAGTGCATAGGCAGCTTGTATATACAAATAGTACACATATTACCTACCGTCTATATTCATGATCTATAAATATGGCAGAGCCAGCTGCTCTGTCATCGCCATACTACGTAGTGGTGTTCTTGAAGTCGATTTCTGGCATCGACAGTCCAAGATTGTTGCTCATACTCCTGAACTCTCTGATTCCACCGATCAACAGCGATCTTTTCACCTCCAACTCGGACACATTCTTCGTGGCCTTGAATTCACCCACAACGTACGATCTCAGTTCGTTCCTTGCTTGCTTGTCGGGGACTTCTGTTGGTTAGTATGCCCATTGTGGATCTAGTATGCCCATCATGGACCTAGCACACCCATTAATTGGCTAGTTATCACTTACTCTGTATCGTTCTCAACATATCTCTATAGGTCTCTAAAACCTGCTGTTTTAACACGAACTGTCGTTAGTAAAACCCACCAACAAACTTGCTTACTTACATCCTCAAAAGACACCGACTCTTCCAGCTTGCGGCGACGTTTGACCGTCGTATTGGTCAATTTGGTGGCCTTGGTAGCAAATCCACGGAAGAACATGGATGAAATTCTCGCGTAAGTAAATTTCCCCTAGTATGGTTAAGGATACCTTCTATTACGATGTTCTCGGTGTCGAGGCCACTGCAGATGAAGCCCAGATCAAGAAAGGGTACCGGAAGATGGCGCTCAAGTACCACCCGGACAAGAATCCTGGCAACGAGGAGGCAGAGTACAAGTTCAAAGAGGTTGCCGAGGCGTATCAGATCGTGAGCGATCCCCAGAAGCGCGCTCTGTATGACGAGGTCGGCAAGGAAGGACTATCCAAGCAAGGTGTAGAGGCTGAAGATGTGGACCCTAAGGAGTTCTTCTCGATGATCTTCGGCGGTGACGGGTTCAAGGACTACATTGGAGAGTTGAACTTCATCTCGATGATGACTGAGATGAATCAAAAGGAGGAGGAAGAGGCCAAACAGAAGGCTGCTGAAGGTGTTACGACGGTGATGAAGGCAGACGAAGCCAAGTCGGCTACGATGAACGAATTGTATGAGGAGCAGCAAGAGATTAAGAAGAATAGCAACGTTGATCTCGAGTACATCAAGCAACAGCAAGAAATGGAGAAGCAGAAGGTTGCCGAGCTGTCCCAGACGTTGCAACAGAAGATGTCGCCGGTGATTCAAACCGCTAATGATGATGGATCGTTTGATGCTGACCAGTTGGCCAAGTTCAAGGCTCTTTTGCAGAAGGAGATCGACTCGTTGGTGACGGAATCGTTCGGTTTGGATATCTGTCACTCGGTGGGCAAGATGTACGTTTTCAAGGCCACAGCATACCTCAAGGGCCAGAAATCGTTGACAGGTCGGTTTCATCGCATGGGTTCGTCTTTGAAACAGAGCAAGCAGACCATGAGCGGTATGATGAACCTGCTATCGTCAGCCACTGAAGCCCAGTCGGCTATGGAGGCGATGGCAATGTTGGAACTAGAAGAAGGCGAAGAGATGGACGAATACCAGAAGGCCAAGTACGAGCAGATGATCTCTGGTAAATTCTTGGCTGTGGCTTGGGCGTCTTCGAAGTTCGAGATCGACCAGACTCTGAAATCCGTTTGCAAGCAGGTCCTTAACGATAAGGACGTGGGCCCTGAAGTGCGTCGTCAGCGTGCATTGCTCATGATAGAGATGGGAAAACTGTTCTTGGCTGCGGCTAGGGACCCAGACAACGAGATTGAAGACGTGCTGGTTTTCGAGAAGCTCATCAAGGAATCGGAAGAGACCAAGTCTAGGGACTTGAAGAGAGAAGCTAGGGCCAAGCGTTCAGAGCGTGTTGACGGCTCAGCACGATTGGCAGCAGGCGATGATTTGACGGTAGATTCCAAGGAAGAGTTGACAGTAAACTCAGAGGAAGATCCAGGCACACGTCGTAAGAAGGGACTATTTGGACGGTTCAGACGTTAGACGGTTTACACAGTTGACACTATACAACAATCAACATTACAATCATTACAACTTTGTGCTAGTTTATTAGGAAATAGATGCTTAGGCACCCGACGATCCGTAGACTTTGGCCCACTGCTCGAAATCTTGGAGGTTCTCCTTGCTGACACTAGGGCGGATCGACTCCAAGGACTTGACAAAGTCTTTCAAAGCAACCGGTCGGATATCTGCCTTCTCTGTGAATAACAACTGGTCTCCAAGCTCACGGAGAGGCCCCATGGCGGCGTCTTTGGCCAGTGCGGTAATATCACTGCCGGAAAACCCATCAGTGATCCGGACCAGCTCGTTGAGATCGTCCTCTGTCATGGTATGATGCTGATGTGATAAGAGTTTATCAAACTGTGCACGCCGTGTGGTGGCCTCAGGCAATGGAATGTATTGGCGACGCACAAACCGGCGCCGGGCTGCTTCATCGATCGACCAAGGTAAGTTCGTCGCAGCCAGCACGAGAACACGCTCAACGTCTTCGCCGTTGTCATTGCCAGCGGCAGCCTTGGTCAGGTCCGACCATTGAACCAAGAACTCGTTCTTGATGCGACGCGAGGCCTCATTCTCGCCCTCGTTGTTACGAGTGCCGAGCAACGAATCGATCTCGTCGACGAAGATGATGGAGGGAGCCATCTTCTTGGCCAGTTGGAACAGTGCACGGACAAGCTTCTCGGACTCTCCAAGATATTTGGACGTGAGGGAAGATGCAGAAATGGAAAAGAATGTAGATTGCGACTCTGTGGCAACCGCACGAGCCAGCATCGTCTTACCGGTTCCAGGAGGTCCGAACAGAAGCATACCTCTGGCAGGCTCTCTGAGGCCTCTAAAAAGATCAGGCCGTAAGAATGGATACACCACAGCCTCTTTCAATGAATTCTTGGCAGCCTCCAGTCCAGCAATGTCCTCCCAATGGACTTCATCGCCATTGACAATGATCTCGTTCAAGATCTGGCGTGCGGCCACTGGATCCACACCTTTCAAAGACGCAATGAGCTTCTCTTGATCTCGTTGCTTGTCATCCAACGAGTCAAAGCCATCGGCATCCTCGGTTGTGGCCTCTGAGAGAATGAGCTCCTTCTGAGGAGGAGACGATTGCCTCTCTGCTGGAGAAACGGTGCGAGATCTCGTTGCCGATTTAGAAGAATGATGGTGTTGAGGCGACCGAACCCGCGAAACTGTAGCCGGTGGAGGCACTTTAACTGCTGCGCTCTTCTGTAATGCGGCTCTAGCTCTGTCAGAAGGCGACTTGTAATGCTTTTGGGACGACGAAAGCAACTTGAATTGGTCGTTCAAATCGTCCACGTTGGAATCGTCGCTGGTCTTATTAGTGGAGAAGTCTGTATCAAAGTTCTCGAATGGATCCTGTGGTGCTGACGACGAATATGACTTGCCCGAGGTGAGGCTCGATGACGGAGACCAGATCAGGTTTGCAGCCTGCTTGGCTTGTTTGGTTGATGCTGGAGTGGTGGAACTCGTGAATGACTTGGAATTGTTGCGAAGTGACCGCTTGATTCCGTTCCCAGAGTGACCACGCATCGTCAGAATCACCTGACTGCGTGTACGAGCGGTGGGCGGCGGTTGTTGTGCCCTGGAATCCTTCTCAGACTCTCTCATAGCCTGTCTCATAGCCACGGCGGTCTCTTCACGAAGCTGTCTATCAACGATTGCCTCTAGTTTCTCCATATGTTCCTCAGCTTGAGACTGTAGCACCATGATCTCATCCAGAATGAACGATTCTTCGTCTGTCAAGTGCTCATGGTCTAATTCAGCCTTGACACGGGAGAACTTGTCGCCAAAGGACATCTGAAGTTGCTGCCACCCTTGCAAAGCCTCCTTCATCCGGCCTCCCTGTTCAAGCGATAGATTCGATAGAGAGCTGTTGGCGACCTCGTTGTACAACTCATTGAGCACAGTCAGAGGTGTCTCTGATTTGCGCCGAGAGAACATGGTCAGATTGCCCCTTGTCGAGATTGAAATAGATTATTTTGAATGGAACCGATTTGGGAAATTAAATACAGAGAAAACGGTCTATCAGGCAAGCAATGTCACTGATTGAATTCATTTATTATAGGGCGCCATGTAGTTGCTGGACGGTCCTACTTTATAAAGTTACGAAATATGCCACAGTGTGGACGAGGATCGTGAATGGGATACTCAATTTTGCTGCCCACCAGACGGGCAGGGTCGTGAAACGGCACAGACAGTAGTCAAAGTCCCACTCGTTGCCATTGAAATGGCCCGTAACCAAGCCGGAGTTGCCTCCGAAGTCGCCCATGATGGAGCGGACGGTGAGTTCCTGGATATGATGAGGCGAGGAGATGTTCTTTGACGCGCTCCAGACGCCGTTGTCCTCGTTGTAGTAATTGACACAGCCTTCGTGGTCATGACCTGTCAGAATGATACCACCGGAGTTCTTGAATACGGCATTCAGCACCTTCTGTGACGTGTTGTACTGAAGATGGTTCTCGGACTTGATGATGCCGACGTGACAGTTGGCTCCAGGAGGACAGTTGTTCTCGTTGAAGTAATCCACCAGCGGTCCATCCACGCAGAGTCCTTCTGGTTTATACATGGGGATGTGAGTCAGAAGAATCGTCTGGCCCGTGTAGTTTGTGTCAGCAACTGCCTGCACAAATTGCCAGTCGTAGGTCAAGAACTCGGGTTGAAGGAGAGGACCGTCCAAGGCCAACGAGTTCAACATCACTATACGCCACGGATGGTCGGTATCATCGTCGTAGTTGATCCAGAAGTTGTCCTTGCCGAAAACACGGCGCCACCGAGCCATGTGCTGGTACGTGGTATCACCGTATCCGATGTCGTGGTTGCCAGACACGTTCAAGATGAGCGGTTCGTTGGTCAAATTGGCCGAGGTCCAATCGTGCACGTCCGAGTAACTGTAATAGTCGGGTTTCTTGAAGTATCCAGAGTAAAGGTTCTCTTTGAACCAGCCTAGGTGAGTTCTCCAGTCGATATCCTCCTGTGCTCGACAGAACTCCAACTCACCGATGGTTTGATTGTCAGGTCTAGGGAACAATCTGGTCATCATGCGGATCGTACGGTTGTAAAACATGGAGTCTCCTATCCATTGCGACGAGAACATATCTCCCATGACAGCCAGATAGTCGGGCTCAAGCCGAGGCTTCATCATACTGTAAACATGTCCCAGGTAGAAGTCTGTAGCGAAATTGTCGATCCGCTTGGCGTAACTGGTCGACTTCCAGTTGTCATTGATCTGCGGGTCTCCAATAGCCAGTAGACGGATATCTTTGGGTGTTGGTTCCAACGACGGATCCTCAGGAACGTAGTGTTGGAGGTAGAGATCGCCCACGTAAGGGATAGCGACGATCTTCTTCTCAAGGGGTGTCAGAGCATCCAGATTGCGGTATCGATGGGACCAGTCACATTGATCCGACGCCAATGATGGGTATGTGTAGATATAGACGTTGAGGATCACTGCCAACGCAGTGGTGAGCCATGCCCAACTTCGGAGGGAGAGCATTGAACGGGTAAGAATTTTGGAATCGACACAGCCTTAAATCTGAAATTTTTATCAAAAATTTTCCTACTTTATCCTTCCATACAACATGGACGTTGCCAAGCCTGTTGGATCGGAGATCAGCTACATCGACTTCAGTGCGCTCAGCACGAAGGAGGTGCGCGATCTGTCGGCCAAACAAATCACAAACCCTACAGCGTTCGACAACTTGGGCCATCCGGTGCCAAGCGGTCTCTATGATCTGAGTCTTGGTGCCTTCCTACGCAACACTTGTGCCACCTGTGGGCTGGACGAGAAGTTCTGTCCGGGCCACCAGGGACACATTGAGTTGCCTGTGCCATGTTACAACCCGCTGTTTTTCTCCCAGATGTATATCATGCTGCGGTCTTCGTGTATCTTCTGCCACCATTTCAAACTCAAGGCCATCGAGTGCCACGAATTCGAATGTAAGCTTCGGCTGTTGCAGTACGGCTTGATTCTCGAGGCCTCGCAGGTCGAAGGAATCCAGTTGGATGGATCTGAGCAGATCGAGGCTGAAGAGGACGACGGAAACCTGAATTCTATGTCGAGAGTCGCTGCCGAGCAACTCAAGGAGAAGCGGGAGCTCTTCGTCTACGATGCGATTAACTCTGCTCTCAAGTCGGGCCAGACCACCGAGCACGGCGTGTACTCTGGAACCACATTGGAGGCCCGCAAGACTGTCATCAAGGAGTTATACCACCGGCTGCTCTCCAGACCACGCTGCGAGAACTGCGGCATGTTCTGCCCTAGCTACCGTAACGACGGTTACTCGAAGATCTTTGAGAACTCGTTGTCTGAAAAGCAGTTGGTCGCCAACCGTATCAAAGGCCTTGCCCGTAAGGGTGGCCTTTCGCAACAGAGCAGAAGTGTCGGCTCTCGGTACGTGCTAAGCAGCGAAGTTAAAGAGATTTTGACCGGTGTCTTTGACACAGAGCGACCTCTCGTCGAGGTGGTGTTCCATTCTCGTCCGGCACTCAAGCCTTTGCCCGTCAGAGGTGATATGTTCTTGCTGGATGTGCTCGTGGTGCCACCTACTCGGTTCCGTCTCCCTCAAAAGCTCGGTGACGATGTTCACGAGAACCCACAGAACGAGCTGCTCTCTAATGTGCTCCGGACAACTTTGCTCATCAAGGACCTTAATGAGCGTTTCATGCTACACTCGAAGGATTCCGCTGAAGACAATAAGCTGGTGTTTAACCGGCTCATGAACGCATTTGTCACGCTGCAGAACGACGTTAACGGCCTTATAGATAGCACCAAGAACCAGAACCCTGGTGTCGGCCGTACACCGTTGCCTGGTATCAAGCAGGCTCTGGAAAAGAAAGAAGGTCTTTTCAGAAAGCATATGATGGGTAAGCGTGTCAACTATGCCGCACGGTCTGTCATCTCTCCCGATCCAAACATCGAGACCTCCGAGATTGGTCTTCCGCCAGTCTTTGCCACAAAACTCACCTACCCTGAGCCTGTCACTGCCCACAATGCAGCCGATCTTCGTCAGGCTGTCATCAATGGTCCTGACCATTGGCCCGGTGCTACACAGGTGCGTAACGAGGATGGAACCATCGTTTCCCTCGAAGGAATGGACGAAGAGCAGAGAATGGCCATTGCCAGACAGTTGCAAACTCCTTCTGGTGATGCATCGTCGGTGCTCAACAAGCAAGTGTTCCGTCACATCCGTGATGGTGACATTGTCATTATGAATAGACAGCCAACTCTGCACAAGGCCTCCATGATGGGACACAGAGTGCGTGTTCTCCCCGGAGAGAAGACTCTGCGTATCCACTATGCCAACGGTGGTGCCTACAACTGTGATTATGATGGTGATGAAATGAACCTGCACTTCCCACAATCCGAACAGGCTCGTGCTGAGGCTTACAACTTGGCCAATACCGACTCTCAGTACCTTACGCCAACGTCTGGTTCGCCAGTGCGTGGTCTCATTCAGGACCATCTTTCTGCAGGTGTCTGGTTGACTAATAAGGACACCATGTTCACGAGAGAAAAGTACCAAGAACTGGTCTACGGTTCTCTACGTGCCACTCCTAAAGGTAACGGTTTCGGTGCTGGTGACTGGCGTATTAGGACTCTGCCTCCAACTGTTTGGAAGCCTGTGCCGCTGTGGACGGGTAAGCAGGTCGTGTCGACAGTCTTGCTCAATCTGCGTCCTGCTAATGTGCCTGGTATCAACCTGGTTTCCAAGAATAAGATCAAGAATGAGTACTGGGGTGAAGGTTCCAATGAGAATGAGGTCATCCTTAAGAATGGACAACTTCTCTGTGGTATCCTCGATAAGTCCCAGTATGGTTCATCCAAGTACGGTATCGTGCATGCCATTCACGAAACATATGGTCCAGAGACTGCTGGAAGAGCCCTCTCTACGCTGGGAAGACTCTTCACCGTTTATGAGAACTGGATCGCCTTCACTTGTGGTATGGATGACCTCGAATTGACTAAAGAAGGAGATGCTGTCAGACAGAGGATTTTGACTAAAGCTGCCGAGACTGGACGCAAGGCTGCCGCCGAAGTGACCAACCTCCCAGAGGATACTTCTAATGACAACCCAGAGTTCCATAAGAGACTGGAAGAAGTGTTGAGAGATGGTGAGAAGCATGCCATTTTGGATGCCGTCACTATGTCCAAGGTGAATGCCATCACTTCTGAGGTGGTTGAGTCGTGTGTTCCATCGGGAACCATGAAGAAGTTCCCATACAATGCCATGCAGACGATGGCTCTGTCTGGTGCCAAGGGTTCTAACGTTAACGTGTCGCAGATTATGTGCTTGCTTGGACAGCAGGCTTTGGAAGGTCAAAGAACTCCAGTCATGGCTTCCGGTAAGACTCTGCCATGTTTCAAGCCTTACGAGACTGATGCCCGTGCCGGTGGTTACATCAAGAACAGATTCTTCTCCGGTATCCGTCCTCAGGAGTACTACTTCCACTGCATGGCAGGCCGTGAAGGTTTGATTGATACCGCTGTCAAGACGGCCAACTCGGGTTACTTGCAGAGATGTCTTACTAAGCAGCTCGAAGGTGTCCACGTTGGATACGATAACACGGTGAGAAACGGCGATGGAAGTGTCGTCGAGTTCATCTACGGTGGTGACGATATCGACGTGACCCGCGAGTCTTACATGTACAAGTTTGACTTCTTCTACGACAACTACGCTGCCCTCTTGCAAAAGTACTCGCCATCCCGTGTGGACCACTTGGACGCCGAGACCGCAGTTCATTACAGCAAAAAGGTGCGCAAAGTGCTCAAGAAGGAGAAGAACCTGCCGTTCTATGAGCAGAGTTATAACTACGACCCTGCCGTGTCTCTTTTCGATCCAGCACGCTACTTGGGATCGGTTTCGACCCGTTTCGAAGAGGCATTGGACCAGTACATTGAGGAACATAAGGACAAGTTCAAGAGGAAGGAGAACGGTATTACCAGCAAGAAGTTCAAGGCTCTCATGCAACTTAAGTACATGCGCTCTGTGGTTGATCCTGGTGAGGCTGTTGGTATTATTGCAGCCGAATCGGTTGGAGAACCATCTACTCAGATGACGCTCAATACTTTCCACTTTGCCGGCCACGGTGCCGCTAACGTTACCTTGGGTATTCCTCGTCTTCGTGAGATTGTCATGACGGCTTCTGCCCAGATTAAGACTCCTCAGATGACCCTGCCACTTCGCGCGGATGTCGATGAGGCTGCTGCCGATGCCTTCTGCAAGAGTGTCACTAGAATTCGCCTGGCAGAGTTCATCGACGATGTTACCGTTACAGAGATCACCGCCGACCCTAACAGTGGCGAGTCGACTCGTTCATACGAGATCAAGCTCAAGTTCTTCAAGCCGGAGGACTACAGAAATGAGTACGATGTTCATGAGAACGAGCTCGAGAAGGTCACTTCTGAGAGTTTCATCACGATGCTTGAAGACCAGATCATCAAGGAGGTGCGGAAGCAGAGCAAGCTCGTTCCTGATGACGTTGGGCACGCTGTTGCAATCAAAGAGGTGACTGCTGTGTCTAACGATGACGATTACACTTCTCAGAAGGAGAAGAATAAATCCAAGGAGGCGGCCTCGTACGATGGTCCAGATGAGGACGAGCTCGAGACGATGCGCGAGGCTGAAAAATCCGACATCGAGATGGATAGCGACTCGTCATCGGAGTCATCGTCGGACTCTGAAGATGAGCCGATCGATGTCGCTGAGAAGAAGAAGCCAAAGAAGTCTCACAGCGGATTGACGCAGCAGGAGAAAGACCGCCAAGCTGCCGTCATCACGCAGCATACGTTTGTCACCAAGTACACATTCGACGGCGAAGTGTGCGACTTCAAACTTGAGCTGTCTGGAGACACACAGAAGTTGCTGATGGTGAATATCGTCGAAGATATCTGCAACAAGTGTGTTGTCCGTGAGGTCCCACACATTGGCCGCTGCATCCACGAGCAAGACAGCAGAGAGCTTGTCACCGAGGGTGTGAATTTCCCTGCCATGTGGGAGCACGATGCCTTCGTGGATGTCAATAAAGTCACGTCCAACGACGTTGCTGCCGTGTTGAACGTCTACGGTGTCGAGGCCGCAAGATCGACCATCGTGAACGAAATCTTGAACGTTTTCGGTCGTTATGCCATCGATGTGTCGACAAGACACTTGGACTTGCTGGCTGACTACATGACCAGAGAGGGAAGCTACCTGGCCTTCAATAGACAGGGTATTGATACCTGTACTTCTGATTTCATGAAGATGTCTTACGAAACCACTTGCCAGTTCCTCACCAAGGCTGTTCTGAGCAACAACCGCGAGTCATTGGAGTCACCATCTGCCAGAATTGTCACTGGTAAGTTGAATAAGTCGGGAACCGGCGCGTTCGATGTGTTCACCAAGTTGAGCACCTAAATCCTCATAGTTTAATAGAATAGAAAATTATTTCAAACTTGTTTAGACTAGCATCATCATGTTTGGTGGAGGCCTCAATAAGGCACCAGCCGCTGGAGCCGGGTTCAACTTTGGCAGTCAGCCCAGTACAGGTGCTACCACTGGCGGACAGCCCAATATCTTTGGAAATTCGCAGTCCACAGGCCAAACAACGTCCAATGCGTTGGCGGGAGCATCCAACACGTACGCAGTGCCGTCGATGGAAATGCCGGCGTCTCTGACGTCCAAGAAACTCAAACGGAGGCGGTCCAACTCTCATGAAGTCGATGGTAAGAGTGTGACGTTCCTAGAAGGACGTAGTACGTTCAATAAACTACATAAGGTGGAAAGTGTCTCGGGATTGTTTTCATCTTCGAGATGTGCCATTGACGGTCAACAGACGACCAAGAAAGGTACAGCAGTGGTTGAATCCGATTATAGAAGACTGGTTGTGCGGAATCCGCGCGATGCCTACAAGAACTATGCGGAGATCGACCCAAATAAGGTGCTGTTGAAAGACGTCCATGTTCTATCTTCCTCGACGAAGTCTGCGCGTTCCGTGTCCGATTTCCGTCCAGCGAAGAAGCAAAAGGCCTTACCTACACCGCAAAGTGTCAAGCTGAACCTGGAGAAGGAGACAGGCTACTGGAGTTCTCCATCTGTGCAAGAATTGTCCACAATGTCCACAGATGCTCTTTCGGCGGTTCAATTCACTGCAGGCCGACGCGGCCACGGTCAAGTGAGATTCAACATGGCTGTGGATCTATCCGGGTTCCAAAACGACTGGGATGATCTACTAGGAAAGACGATTGTCTTCCAAGGAAAGACTTTACAGGTGTATCATGGCGAGGACAAGCCATCCGTTGGTAATGGACTGAACGTTCCAGCAACGGTCACTATCGACTCGTGTTTCCCCAAGAAGAACGGTGAGCTGGTCAAGGACCCCGAGGCTCCTGAAATGGCTCGGTTTGTTGTAAAGTTGCATGAGAATGCGGGAATGGAGTTCATCAACTACGATCCGATCACTGGAGCGTACACATTTATTGTTCAGCATTTTAGTATTTGGGGAATTGTCGACGAAGATGACGATCCAGAGGTCATTACACAGTTCAACAAGCAACAGGAGAAGGAGAAAGCTTTGCAAACGGAGCGCCAGATAGTGAATCTGAAAGCGGATCAAGGTGTCGGCGAGTGGACCGATCTGGGTAACGAGGAACTCGTGCAAGTGCGCGCATACGAGCCGGAACCCGAGGATATTGACATGGAAGCATTGAAACCAGCCCAAGAGTACCCGATCTCGAAGGATTGGGATAGTCAGTTACAATTGTCTGCTGGATTCCACTCTGTGTTCAACAACAACCTAGCAAGAGTCAAGAACTTGCCCATCACAGCAGAATCGGTCAACGATATTCTATACAAGGACAAGTCGTTGCCTCGGCGCAAGAAGGCGAAAACCTCTTTCGAATATGCCTCGCAGTACTGCCAATGTCTGGACATGGAAATCAAAAGTGCCAAGTTCGAGCCAGGCCCACACGTTGCATTCGATGAATCTATCGACCTCGAAGATACGCTCAAGGCCTTCAAAGGTACTCCACTATATGAGTACTGGAGAATGCTTGCCATCCTTCTCGATGACAGCTACGTTGTTCGTCATTTGACGCCGAACGATTCAGAGTTGGTTTCGCCTAGATTGATCGAGTTGAAGAGGAAAGATATGTTCTGCTCGTGGCTTCAATCGCTTTCATCTACGGGCACCGACATTTATGGATATGTGTGCGCGGATCGTCTCGGTGATGCTGCTAAGCTGGCTGTCAGTGAGAAGAAGGGCCATCTTGCAGTGTTGCTCTCTATGGCGGATTCGAACGATCCGACTGTGCGTTCTTTAGCTGCCAGCCAGTTGAAGGAATGGAATTCGTCGGCCACTATCTCGTTGATTCCAGTGGAGGTAGTCAGGGTCTACAAGTTGCTGGCAGGTGAAATCGATACCACTGGTCTTGACTGGTCGACTGGACTGTTCCTACGTGTCAAGTATGGTGGTCTCGGGTTAGAAGAGACGATCAGTGAGCTTGGAGAAGGTGATAACAACTACTATGATCTTCTCAAAGCACTCCACGGCTCGGATGTGTCGTCACTGCCTGTTGAACTGCAGTTTCTCTTAGTGAAAAAGCTGAACTCTCGGTTGGGGATCGAGAGTGAACAGGCCTGTTCCGGGTTTGCCAAGAAGTTGGAGGATGCTGGAATGTATAAGGAAGCCATCTTCGTTTTAGAGCATTTGAAGGATGGATCCGAACAGATCGCGGATGTTGTTGGCAATCATATTGAAGAGCTGGGTATTCTACTGAGTGATGCGGAGTTGCACCGGTTGCACAAGTCGCTAGCGTTGGACCTTGACTTCCTCAATAAGGAGCGGGCCAATAAGTTTGAATCTATGGAACAGTATGAGGCAGCAGTGCGGTCGTTGATTGATGCCAATGAGCTGTCGCAGGCACAGAAACTCACTGTGGATAAGGTGGCTCCCGAATACATTGTGAGCAATTCCAACTTGGACGAATGTGAAGAGCTGTTGAGCCATTTCAAGCTGCTACCGGATTACAAGACCAATGCGAGCATCTATGCCGAGTACTTGGAGCTGTTGAAAGCCACCGATTCCAAGCAGATCGGATCGCTGGTTAACGACCTGTTGAGCGGATTGCCTCTGATCAAACAGACAGTTGTGCGCACTCTGATGTACAAGAAAGTTGTCGGGGCTATCTTTGCGTACGGTCTGCCATACACGGAATCACAGCTGTTGGCATTGGAGTTGCCGCCAAGTGAGATGAACTACTTGAGGAATAAGTTGCCCCAGGGTAGGATCGAGTCCGCCTAATTTAGTAAAGTATAATATACACCTAATCTTCGATCTCATCACGTAGAGCATCGACCACATCTAGAATGGCATCAGAGGCTGGCGAGTCTGGGTGCAAGTCGAGGAAACACTCGCCAGCGTCGCACGCTTTACCGATGCGAGGATCGAGCGGAACGGACCCAAGATACTTAACACTGAGGTCAGAAGCCAGCTTCTTGCCTCCGCCTGTGGTTGGCTTGAATATACGGCTCTCTCCACCGCAGTTAGGGCACACAAACCCGTCCATGTTCTCGACGAGCCCCAATACTTTGATTCCGGCCTTGCGACAGAAGTCGATCTCTTTGCGGACATCTAGCAGTGCTACCTCTTGCGGTGTAGTGACGACAAGCGCGCCGTCGATTCCGCTATCTTTGAGGTATGTGTTCATTGAAAGATGCTCATCAGATGTGCCTGGAGGAGTATCGATAACGAGATAATCGAGGTCGCCCCAATCGACATCTTTGAGAAACTGTTTGATAAGACCATTCTTTTTCTGGCCTCTCCATATGATTGCGGCATCTTCATCTGGCAGCATGAACTGGATCGACATCAGTCCAAGATTGTCTGCGATATACACAGGCGACCAGCCGTTATTTGACGAATGAACCGTCTCTCTTTCGCAGCCAAGCATTTTAGGCAATGACGGCCCACAAATGTCCAAATCCATCGCACCTACTTCCAAATCCTCATCTGCAGCAAGTGCCCATGACAACATCGAAGTGAATGTCGACTTACCAACGCCACCTTTGCCCGATAGAACCAATATCTTGTGTTTGACTGTTGACAGCCGCTCATTGATAAGAGGGAGGTCCGGATCGGGCCCCTTTGGCGCAGAAGCACATATATCTTTGTTCGCACACCCTTGGCAAGCGTCTGCCCTGCCTGCAGCCTCAGATTCTGGGCCTGGACAAGCCACAGTGTTGACTTTATTATCGACGGCGATCATAGAAGGTTGATGATAAATCTAAGAGATTGAGTTTTTTTTTTCTCCCCCTATTCCTCTCCATAACGACGCGTCATGCCAGAGAGCATTGTAAACGAATATGATCCGTCATCGTACGGACATGTGAAACAAGACGCAAGTACCAAGGCAGCCACGTGGTTTGTTCAAGATGATAAGAAGAAGTTTAACGCCCGCGAGACCGCAGAGAGGTACAAATATCTGTTGGAGGTTACAGACATCTTCAGCAGGTTCCTCAAGTCCAAGGCTGAGAAGGATCCGAAGCAGGCAGAGGTGTTGAAATTGGTGGAGCAGGATAAGGTGACGGCGAAAAAACAGCGGCTTAGTGAAAAGGAGGAAGATGCTGAGATGATGAAGGCGGTTCGCGAAGAGCACGAAGATCAGATCGAGTTCACCGAGAGTCCTCCCTATATCGATGGCCAGCTCCGTCAGTACCAAGTTCAGGGTTTAAACTGGTTGGTGAGCTTGGATACGAACCACCTGAGTGGTATTCTCGCCGACGAGATGGGACTGGGAAAGACGTTGCAGACAATCTCTTTCCTGGGCTATCTACGTTACTTGAAGAAGATTGAAGGACCACACTTGGTGATCGTGCCCAAGAGTACCCTGGACAACTGGAAGAGGGAGTTCGCACATTGGACGCCTGAGGTTAGTACGGTGGTGTTGACCGGTAACCAGGAGGAGCGGAATGCTCTCATTAAAGACCGGATCATCTCGTGTGACTTTGACGTTGTGATCTCGTCGTACGAGATTGTGATCCGTGAGAAGTCTACGCTGCGCAAGTTTGACTGGCAGTACATCATTGTGGATGAGGCACATAGATTGAAGAATGAGGACTCGTTGCTGTCACAGATCATCCGTGGGTTCCACTCCAAGAGCCGTCTTCTATTGACAGGCACGCCGTTGCAGAACAATCTGCACGAGCTGTGGGCTTTGCTCAACTTCCTTCTGCCTGATATCTTCAGTGACTCCGATACTTTTGACGAGTGGTTCCAAGAGAACCACGGAGACGACGTGGTCAAGCAGTTGCACAAAGTGTTGCAACCGTTCCTTCTGCGGAGAATCAAGGCCGACGTGGAGCGGTCACTGCTGCCTAAGAAAGAACTCAACGTCTATGTTGGTATGACCCACATGCAGAAACAGTGGTATCAGAAGATCCTCGAGAGAGACATCGACGCCGTCAATGGATCCAATAAGAAAGAGTCCAAGACGAGACTCATGAACATTGCCATGCAGCTGCGCAAGTGTTGCAACCATCCATACCTGTTCGACGGTGCCGAGCCTGGTCCTCCGTACACTACAGATGAGCATCTCGTTTACAACTGCGAGAAGATGCTCGTTCTCGATAAGATGCTCAAGCGGTTCGAGTCTCAAGGCTCTAGAGTGCTCATATTCTCTCAAATGAGTCGGATGCTGGACATCCTGGAAGATTATGCTGTTTTCAGAGGCTGGGGTTACTGTCGGATCGATGGTCAGACCGACCACGCTGATAGAATCAGATCGATCGATGCCTACAACGAGCCCGGCTCCGACAAGTTCCTGTTCTTGCTTACCACTCGTGCAGGTGGTCTCGGTATCAATTTGACCAGTGCTGACATTGTCGTGCTGTATGACTCTGACTGGAACCCACAGGCTGATTTGCAAGCTATGGACCGTGCTCACCGTATCGGTCAAAAGAAGCAAGTCAAAGTGTTCCGATTTGTCACTGAGAATGCCATCGAGGAGAAGATCATCGAGCGCGCCTCGCAAAAGCTGCGTCTGGATCAGCTTGTCATCCAGCAAGGGAGACAGCTAGCACCACAGGAAAAGAAGAAAGGAGGCAGTGAAGAGCTGTTGAATATGATCCAGCACGGTGCAGAGACCATTTTGAAATCGGACGCTTCGGACTCCAAGACATCATTAGACGATACTGACATCGACCAGATTTTGGCCGCTTCGGAGGAGAAGACTTCCAGCTTAAAGAGCAAGTTTTCTTCGCTGGGCATCGATGATTTACAGAACTTTACATCAGACGAGAACGTCTACGAGTGGGATGGTAAGAACTTCCAGAAGAAGAAGCCTAAAGAGCTGGGACTTCAATCGTACCAATGGATCGAGCCATCGGCTCGTCGTGAGCGCAAGAGTTACTCTGTGGATCAGTACTACAGAGAGGTTCTGAGCAACCGCAGCAAGGCTCCCGTTCAACATAGCGTTCATCAACCAAAGCATTTGAACCTGTACGACCACCAGTTCTTCCCTACGAGGCTATGGGAGTTGCATGACTTGGAGATGAACAACTACCGTCGCAAGATCAAGCAGAATGCAGAGGCCAAAGGTGAAGGTATCGAGCGTGAGTTGAATCAGCAATTGGACCAAGCGGAGATCGACCGCTCGAGACCGTTGACGGAGGAAGAGGAGGCCGAGAAGCAGGAGTTACTAGAGCAAGGATTTGGCAATTGGTCTCGTAAGGACTTCTACCAGTTTGTCAGTGCATGTGCCAAGTACGGACGGAACCACATTGCAGACATTGCCATGGAGTTCCCTGAAAAGACCGAAGAGGAGGTCAAGGAGTATGCGGAGGCGTTCTGGGAACACTACGCGGAGATTGATGGCTACGAGAGGCAGCTGATGCATATTGAGCAAGGAGAGGACAGGATCCGGAAGCTGGCCGTGCAGAATGAGATGTTACGGAGGAAGATGGCTCAATACAAGTCTCCGTTGCAACAGATGAATTTGAAGAATCCGCCTCACAGTTCGAAGCGTACATTTACCGACGACGAAGACCGGTTCCTGTTGGTTCAGATGTTCCGGATTGGACTTGACAACCCTGAAGTGTACGAGATTATGCGTGAAACTATCCAGACGAGCCCGTTGTTTGACTTTGACTTCTGGTTCCAATCACGTACATCTACAGAGCTCAACAGACGGTGTTTGACGTTGCTGACGAGTCTCCAGAGAGAGTTTGAGCGGCAATTACCTTCATGGTACAAGCCTAGAGAGAAGAGACGTCGGTATGTGTAATCAATGAATCAATCACCTTATATTTTGGCTTATGAACAGAGCAGCCCTGTCCATGGCAAAATCAGCCTCTTCGAGCTTACCCGTGAAGGCCTGAAACACGTGGGGCAGTGCAGTCATCAAGCCCAGCGTTCACGGATCTTCTGGTGCCAACCGATAATCGAGGGAGTACGCAGTGAAACCGGTTCTGACAACCAGAGAAGCACTGAGGCACATTGAAGTCTCTGGTGACCCCATTGAACCGGATCCGCCATGGAGATAGAGAATGACTCCGTTTTTCGGGTCCTTGACAGGTTCAATAACCAAAGTATGACGACCTCCAAGTTTTGAAGGAGCGGCTGTTGTTCCTGAAGGGATCTCCATTGTACTCATCATGGCTGCAAAACCTGCACGAGTCTGTTCAACGCTCGGCTCATGGGCATCTGCATTGGGCAGTCCAAGTTTGCCATTGAGAGTTGTTGACGTTGTTGACGGCCCATGACTGTCTATGGCTAGATAGTAAGAAAAATATGTAAAGTAGCTTCCGAAGTATCCGCCTTGAGAGAAATTATTCTTAGCCTTGGCTCTTCTTAGTAATCAATGGCAACGGTCGCCCGCTATTTTTTTTTTTTTTTGCCGAGCCCAGCTAGCTAGTATTATTTAAATAAGTCAGTTGCCCAGCGCTACTAATTAACTGGGATTGCTAACCATGTCAAAGTTCTACGATTTCAAAGTTAAGGATAATAAGGGAGCCGATTTCGACTTTGCCGAGCTGAAAGGGAAGGTTGTGTTGGTGGTGAACACGGCATCCAAGTGTGGATTCACCAAACAGTACTCGGAGTTGGAGTCTGTCTACGAGAAGTATAAGGAAAAGGGTCTGGTTGTGATCGGATTCCCTTGCAACCAGTTCGGTCACCAGGAGCCGGGTTCTGCCGAGGATATTGCGTCGTTTTGCAAGTTGAACTTTGGAGTTTCTTTCCCATTGATGGCCAAGATCGATGTGAACGGGTCCAATGCTTCACCGGTTTATGTGTGGTTGAAGGACGAGAAGCCCGGTGTTCTGGGATTCAAGGGAATCAAGTGGAACTTTGAGAAGTTCCTGGTTGATAAGGAGGGCAAGGTTTATCAGCGGTATTCGTCGATGAAGACTCCTGAGTCGATCAGTCCTGATATTGAAAAGTTGTTGTAATATGTGATTAAGCTAAGTATTCAAGGGACTATATATTATATGCATGCGTTCTATTTCTATGTAGTGGTCATCAGCCAGTGATCGTCAGACAGCTAGTAATCGTTGGACAGTTAGTGATCGTTGGATGATGGTAATAGATGGCCCATCTTCTCAACTTTGGTCCTCAAATAACCCTCAATCTCCTTCGATTCAACGCCGTGCCTATGTTGCCAAGCCAATGGAACCATCGGAACTCTCTCCACAACATGAACCAGCTGGTTCTTGCCCTCGACAGCTATGATCTTATCAGGGTTGTTGGTCAACAGCTTGATCTCGGTCAACCCCAAATCCAACAGAATGGCCGTCGCCAGACTATAACTGCGCTTATCGGCCGGATGCCTCAATAGAAGGTTGGCTTGCACTGTGTCACTTCCGAGGTCCTGTAAGTTGTATGCCTTCAGCTTCTCGCCAAGACCAATGCCACGGCCCTCCTGCCGAAGATACACAATACATCCGTGTCCTGCCTCGCCCATTAGTCGTCCAGCCTCGTCAAACTGCTCACCGCAGTCGCATCTGGCGGACCACGCAGTTTCACCCGTATAACACTCAGAATGGATCCTAACCAGCGTTGGATCAGTCCGAGGAGCTTGAATTATGTTACCGTTCTTATCGAATTGCATCTCCAATCCGGACTTGTCGTCCTTGTCGGCGTTGGTACGACCTGGAGTCAGTTTACCCACGTAGGCTCCTCGAGTCATTCTATCGGACTGTGTTTCGCCCGGTTTGCGACGGAAAAGGCTCTTGGACCGGATATCCTCTCCAAACACGATCGCCAGGTGTTCCTTCTTGTCGATGTTGTTCGAGTACAGGTGTAGGAAGATCTCCGGGCCTTGTGTCGTTGGGATCCTGGCTCTTGCCTCGCAGTTGACTATGGGCAAAGTATCGGGCAACAGTTGCCGTTTGGACTCGCTCTCTCGGTTAGGAATGATCACATCGACATTATGGCTCAGCCTGGACTCGGGCGAGATCTGCGGCGAGATCACAGGCATGTTATCGAAGATGTCATCGGTAGACATGGTGTGAGTTAAAGAAGGGAGAAAAACTTAGTAAGCATTTTCCCAATGTCACTAACAGAGCGTCAAAAGTGGTTGTTGGGCGGCTCCGTGCTTCTCGGGTCCATTGCACTGTATGTGCAGTCGTCAAAGCGTCCTATTATTCGTCCGAATAAGATCGTCTACCCTCCAGCCTCAGGAGGCTCGGCAAATAACAGAATCTACCAGATTGTTAGGGAGCCATCGGATTTAGAGCCTTTGCTCATTGGCAAGTTGCCATTGCTGTTGAACTTTGTCAGGTTGGGCGAGACTGCCTCCAACAAGCTGACCACTGCATTGCAGGACGTCGTTGGTACTCAAATGGTTAAGGAATCGCGCGGGGTTAACATGGTCAGCATCGAAGTTGACAACGTGGAGAATCTCGACCTCACCGTCAAGTACCAAGTCAACGATATTCCGTCAGTTCTGTGCCTGAAGAAGCAGCTTCCCTCCGGAAGATACGTCGACAAGCAACTGAATGCTGATCCTGATGAGAAGGAGGTCAATTTGGATGCATTGACGCAATGGGTCAGGGAACATTCGTCTGATGTGTCAGGTTCTAGTGAGAGCAAGGAGAAATAGTAAGGTATCGTATTAAGTATATAGTTGGTGCGGGTCCCAGATTTGCACCACCTCATCGTAGAAGCTGCATGTACAGATGCGCTGCTTCCAATCTCCACCGTAACAGATCGATTCGTGGTCACCTTTGAACGTATCGACAACTTCTATGGCTCCCGTATCGTCGTAGCCCAACAGTCGAGCTCCATCGTACATGCAACAGGCAAGCACACGCTTGTCGTCATCTCCTTGAGGACTAGGAATCAACTTCCACACTCCTCCGCCGAGATTTTCGCTCTGATTCACCTTCGGATACGCTGCTCCACCCATATACCTGAGGTCGAACGACCGGACATGGTCGTCATACGAGCCTGTCCACAGCGTATTGGGCGACTGGTGACACCAATGGGATGACGATGGTAGAATGGCGACGACTCCAGCCCCGTGGATCCGCTCGTTGTTGTATATGGCCTGCTTAGTCCTCGTATCATGGATGATAAGCCGCCGGTCGTCTCCACCCGATATAACTAGACTATCCAGGCCGGGCTGGGCTCCAAAGTCCGCATACCAACACTCCAGGTCATGCTGTGTGTCCATGTCTGTTCTGGTATTCGTACGCAAGTCATAAGTGCAACAAATTCCGGTCGTTGTAGTCATCACTAGCAGATGCTCTATTGACTGATGGAAATTGATCGAAGTGATTAAAGTGCTGGTTTCAAACACTTTGACGTTGTCGCTGGTCAGCTTGGTTGGATCATCGCTGTCTATGTGCCAGATCATGATGTCTCCAGTCGAATGGCAGCTCACCATCACGCTCTCATCGCAAGGATCTACTTTCAAGTCTAAGATCGCACCGTTTGTAGGGTACTGTGTGATTTTTTCACCATTCTCGGACCAAATCTCGATCGATCCGTATCGATTCTCACCTTCCACTAGCTTGTAAGTGCCCAAATAGATCAGATCGCCCCGTAACCGAAGGCAACATGGCGGTAGCTCTGTATTGAACTTTGCCAGTCTCTTCACCATATTAAAAAAAAAATACGCCTAATGAATTTCTTCCTTGAACGTAAACATGACTGACGTTAAGAAGTACCAAGACGCGTTTGCGCTGTTTGATAAGCGTGGAACTGGCAGAGTTCCGACATCCCAGTTGGGAGATCTGTTGAGATCCGTCGGGCAGAACCCAACGCTGGCCGAAGTGTCCGAGTTGGAGACTGGATTGGGCAACGAGATCGAGTATAAGAAGTTTGTTTCCGTTGTCAACAGAGACGGCGGATTCAAGCAGTCTGGCGACCCTGAGGACTACATCAAGGCGTTCCAGATCTTCGACAAGGATTTGACTGGTTATATTGGTGTTGGCGAGTTGAAATATATTCTGACTAGCATTGGTGAGAAGTTGAGCGAGGATGAGGTTGATGAGTTGCTCAAGGGAATCAACGTGACAGACGACAACACGATCGATTACGTGGAGTTTGTGAAGAGTATTCTTGCGCAGTGAGGGGTTAACGGAGTGAGACGGTGCCCAAATGGACGTTACGTAGGAATATTCAATTAGTAAAGAAGTTGTAGAGTAGATATAGATACCCTAGGAGTAGATACCCCTAGGTCAGTATCGGCAAAAAGTTGGCTATAATCATCATGGGTATTCCAAACACATCACGCTTCAACGTCCAAACACTCGAAGTACGGATTCCTTCTCCCTTTGGAGTCAGCAGTGTACACTCAGTCATGGTAGCACCAGTGAAATCACCAAAAGCCAGCTTGGAAAACAGCCGGAAGTACTCGACGCAGGACCGATCGTCCATGATCTCGACGGCAAAGGTGCTCCTGCCCAGCAGTTGCTCCTTATTCCAACCGGTCAAGATACAGAACTCGTCTCCAACGTATGCGATCTGCGAGGTTCTTCTCCACACCAGCGTAGGTGTTCCAGAGATGGAAATGTAGTTGTCGTATTCGAGCAAAGTACGCTGGAAGCATTGCTCGGCAAAGATGAGGTCGTCCTCTTTCAAATGGATCATGCCGGCAATGAATGACGGTCTGTACTCTGCCATAGACTTGGACATCGACACCAGGTGCTGCTTATCGAACCGTCGTCTCAAGTAGACGTTGAGATCGTGGTATGGTCTCACGTAGGGGAATGGCGCTCTGATCCCCGAGTAGATCTCGGACGGCTCGTGGTATTGTAGACCGCAAGTTCCTTCCACCTCGATCTCGTCGTTCTTTTCGTGGTTCGCAAATACATCCGTCGGCATGTCGTCCAGTATACCGACGGCGAATGAAATCGCAGAGCGTCTGTTGCGCTGGGCGAACTGCTCAGGGTATTTGGTGCGGAAGATGCTAATCTTCTTGACAATGTCTGGGAACGTGAGCATCTGGACTCCATCGATGCCCGATTTTAATCCTATGAAGTACTGGTTGGTCGCAGGGTCACACTTTGGCTCGTCCGAGTGCAATTCGTCGTAGGTGATCTGGTGGCGCAGCGGTGGCCGATGATACACGGGCTTATTCATGATAGGCTGATAGTTGAGGTATCCGTAGGTGAGTTCGTCTCCAGACACTGCAGGCGAAGGGTGGTCGACGCTGTCTCTGTCAATGATGCGTCCCAGAATCGAATACTCGGAGTCGGCCGCGGTAGACAGGAAGTTGGTGCGTCTGTCGGTGCCATTGGGCTCATCTATCATGTATTTCTTGGTCTTGAGAGGCACATCGCAACAGGTATCCTGTAAGTTGCGAGAAATGCATCGCTTGCAAGGTCTAGCATTGTCGCAGTTGAGATGCGACCTGCGGCAGTGGTTGCAAGCCCTGGATGCCCTTTCCTTTATGTGTTTCCGCTTGAGTGGCATCGAAAGAGCAGCCGATAGACGACTCAGTTAGCGGATCGAAAATTTTCATCCCCCAAACTCATCACCATGTCTCTTATAGATACCCTCGCAAATCTCAAGTTGTCGTCGCTTGACGACGTTGTCGCCGACTCCGAGCTCACCAATGAAGAACTTGCATTGAAGTCACAGTGGACTACGCTTGTATCGAGCGATTCCGACCTCGTGGGTCCATTGAACGAGTCTCTGAAGGACAAGACTTACATCGTTGGTACCAAGCCTACCGAGGCCGATATCGTTGTGTTCAAAGCAGTTTTCCCTAAGGCCAGCACCTATGATGTTGCCGCACAGCGTCATGTTCTCAGATGGATTGATTTGGTCCAGAACACTCTCTTGGATTCGCAGTTGCCAGAGGATCAGAAGTTGAAGATCGATTTCGACGCCGTTGTTCCACGGGAGATCAAGGAGAAGAAGAAGAAGAAGAAGGACTCCCAGGATGGTGCCAAGCCAGAGGCCAAGAATGCCGCTGAGCACAAGAAGGAGAAGAAGGATGATGGTAAGCCTCATGGAAAGCCGGATGCCGAGACAATTGCTCGTCAGAAGGCTGCTAAAGCTGCCAAGAAGGCCAAGAAGGCCGCTAACAAGGCCGCCAGCGAGCCTGTCAAGGCAGAGCCGGTTCCATCGATGATCGACTTGAGAGTTGGATTCATCGAGAAGGCCATCAAGCACCCAGACGCTGACTCTCTGTACGTTTCCACGATCCACATGGGAGACGACGAGCCACGCACGGTGTGCTCGGGACTTGTCAAGTACGTGCCGTTGGAGGAGATGCAGCAGCGCTACGTTATTGTGATTGCCAACCTGAAGCCTGTCAAGATGCGTGGAATCAAGTCGTCTGCCATGGTTCTGTGTGCCTCCGATGAGGACCACGGCATCGTGGAGTTCGTCAACCCACCCGCTGGAAGCCAGGCTGGTGATAAGATCTTCTTTGAGGGCTATGATGGTACCCCAGAGAAGGTTCTCACGCCCAAGAAGAAGATCTGGGAGACTTGCCAGCCAAGGTTCACCACTAACGAGAACCACGAGGTCATCTACAAGAACGGAGATGAGGTTGCCAAGCTCGTCAATAAGAAGGGCGAGGTTTGTAAGGATACTACACTCGTTGCTGCCACCGTCCGCTGAGTATCCTTTTAATAGTCTACATCTAAGTAACTTAACACCACTTGGTAAAAGAAAATTCACCCCCATCTCATGAAGCTCCTTCGTCAGAGTATAGACAAAAACGGCGGCGATGTGCTCGTTATCCCCGAAGATAAGGACGATCTTTGGGCCGTCTACAACGTCGTAGCCAAAGGTGACGAGGTGGAGATGCTCACGACTCGGAATGTCAAGATGCCCAACGGTAGCAGCACCAGGAAGACCGTCAAACTTCGAATCAAGGTGGAGTCTGTTGAATTCACTGCGAGCGAGGAAGCCATGCGAATCAAAGGTCGTACAGTGACGCAGAATGAAGACGTGCCTCAAGGTTCGTATCACACTGCCGAACTAAAGCTCAAGGAGAAGGTAAAGATCTATAAAGACGACTGGGATCAGGTCGCTCTCGATACGATACACAAGGCGTGCTCAGTGGAGGAGAAGGCTGAGGTTGGTGCAGTTGTCCTTGAGGAAGGTGTTGCTCATATCTGTCTGGTCACCGATAATATGACGGTCATGAGAACCAAGATTGAAAAATCGATTCCCAAGAAGCGTCGTGGTGACTCTTCTGCCCACGACAAGGCTCTCAACAGGTTCCTGGACATGACTGCCGAGTCGTTGCTACGAAATCTGGACCTCGACAAGTTGAAAGCTGTTCTGATCATCTCTCCTGGTACTACAGGCCAGCAACTGGTTGATAGAATCGACGATCATAAGGACAAGTTTGTCGTTGCACATGCGTCTACCGGCTACTTACAAGGCCTGGATGAGGCCCTGCGATCTCCAGAACTCCAAAAGCAGCTGGCAAATACAAAATTCCAGCGGAATGTGGCTCTGTTTGACGAGTTTTCGAGGCTGTTGAACGAAGATACCGACAAAGCCTGGTACGGAGACGAAGAAGTGGCCAAAGCTGCCGATATTCCTGGCGCCGTGCGAACTCTCATGATCACCGACTCGCTATTTAAGAACGACGATGTTCAGAAACGCCGCAACTACATAGAACTGGTCGAGAAAGTCCAGGAGAACGGAGGAGACGTGGTGAACTTTTCCAGTTTGCACGAGACGGGAGAACAGTTGAACCAGTTGACGGGAATTGCTGTCATTCTAAACTATCCTCTTCCTGGGCTTGATGAGGATGAGTATTAGGCACTTATAATGCTCTGGGTACGTATATTATGCTCTGTATACAGTCTATGATCTATATACAGTCGATAATGCTCCATGTATAGTCTATAACGTTCTATACAGTCGATATGTACAGTATGCTCTATATACAGTAATGCTGTCGTCATGGTTTCGTCTCTGCCGGTGTCGGCTCTCCAGTAGCCTCACGAATCCGGTCCGTCAGCTTCTTCGGCTTGATCCCCAGCTTGCTCAAGTACCAGACGTCCACACCTCTCATCCACTGGATTGTATCTTCCAACAGTCCAAATCCAAGTCCTATCCGTCCACCTTTACGTATAAAATCGTTAGCCTGGATCTTTGGCATGTTATTCCACCAAACAAAGAACGCTCCAGGTATCACCACGGCCATGGTAGTGTTGGCAAAGTCCTTCTGGCCACGTACCGTGTCCAATAGAGCCTCTAATCCAAAGATTGTACCGACGAATCCAGCCAGTTTGGACCCAGTGCCGAACCCAAGCCCCATGGCCTCTTTCATACAGTAGTACACCTTCCGCTTATGATAGTAGTACCATCCGTTGTAGCTTGTGGGTAGCCTGTGTGAGTTGGAAGCCAGATACTTGAGCGAGGACGTTCTATAGCCATGGGCGAATCCACCCATCGCTCCCAGAGTTCCAGCCAGTCCTGCCATCATGGTTACGCGCACTCCCGGTGGCAGGCCAAATCTCTCATCGTAGTTCTCTTTCTCGTCAACCTCCGGCGGCTTGACATCGGCGTTGATCTGCTTATCAGAGAGGTTATTAGGGTCGATGCTCATGGGAGAAATTTTATTGCCATGTCTTCTCCCTATGAGATCCAAGGAAGCGGCCAAGGCTGGTCAACGGCTCTCGTTGGCTCGATTGCCAGTGCATGTCTAACCAGTGTGCTCTATGGGTACCATATGGCGGAGCTGAATGCGCTCAATGGGTTCATTAAAACCGAGTTGAACGCAACTGACCCCCAGATCGGCCTCGTTACGGCCATCTTCTCTATTGGGGGTCTTATCTCGTCAACGGCTGCCGCTACGTTGTCCACACGACGTGGAATGAAGACTAGCTTTGCTGTTACATCCGTTTTCTACATCGTGGGAGCATTTGCAGAGGCTAGAGCTGTCACTTATCTTCAAATTCTGTTTGGCCGTTTCGTTAGCGGACTCGGCGGAGGCTTGGCGATCGTGTTTGTGCCTCTGTATGTTAATGAGGTGTCTCCACTTCATCTCCGTGGGTTTCTCGGTAGTATGACACAGGTTACAGTTAACTCTGGTATACTTTTAACGCAGGGACTGGCCATTAAATGGGCCAGTTCCACCAGTTGGAGGTCTGTTCTATGGACAGGATTGGCGCTGGCTTGCGTTTCGTTGATGTCAGCTCTGTTATTCTTAGAGGAATCGCCACGTTGGCTCGTTCTCAATCAGGAGGACGAAACTCAGGGACGTGAGGTGCTTGTGCGGCTACGTAACGGTGACTCTGGCACCGCCGAGTGGGAAATTGAATCCTGGAAGCAGGAGCAACGTGTGCATTCAGAGGCTGTTGCTGCCAGCGGTAAGGTGGACTCGGTCTCATTGTACGCCTACTTGACAGACTCGACGTATTCGAAGTCGCGCGGCGTCGCCACGTTCATTATGCTGTTCCAACAGTTCTCTGGAATCAATGCTGTCATCTTCTACGGAGTCAAGATCTTATCGTCGCTGTTCCCTGGCTGGGCTGTGTCTCTGAACTTCCTCATTGGAGTCGGTAACACTCTAGTGACGATCGTGGCATCGTTGTTCTTGGACTCTGTGGGACGTAAACCGATGCTGTGCATCTCGTCGTTCGTTATGGGCATCTGCTCTGTCGGAATGAGCGCTGGTATTCTTCTCAACTCGCCTGTATTGACTGTGGTGAGTGTGTTTGCATATGTTGGATCATTTGCCGTCGGTTGTGGTCCAATTCCATTCTTGCTGGTCAGTGAAGTGTCTCAGATCGAAGTGCGCGATATTGCACAGGGTTGGGCCACCGATGTGAACTGGTTGAGTGTGTTTGCAGTGGGATTCCTCTTTCCCGTGTTGAACCAGCAGATCGGTGGATACGTCTATCTGTTATTTGCTGCTGTGTCGTTCATCTTTGCCGCATTTACCAACACTTATATTCCTGAGACGAAGGGCAGAGAGACGTACGCTGAGGTTTGGGATGTAAGGGAGGATTAGGTGGATGTGATGATTGGAACTATGTACAATTATGGAAACGGTATGGATCTCTGGAAACTATATGGATCCCTGGACATTGTGTAGATCGAGCGGCCCCTCGCCCAGCTCGGATGGACTCACAACGTTCACCGTATTAAGAGCCAGTTGAAGCTCTTCGATCAACTGCAACTGATCCGCAGACAGCGTTAGAAGCGGAGGCAAGTAGACATGATCGGGTCTTATTATGATCTCCAAGCGGCCATCTCCTACCTGCTCGTTGGTTCGGGTTCGAGACACACGTATCGGTCCACCGTCTTCAGAATTGGTGGCCAAGGTTGGCGCATACGACTCAAGAGATTCGGTATCGGTTGGCGGTGGTAATTGCTTGGGTTTCAATGTAACTGGAGTCCACCAGTACATTGGGTAGACCAGCAGGACGTTGTTAACGATCTGTGTGACAGTCATAAATACAGCAGAGATGGCCAATTGCACTGCCAGGTAGTACCAGCCGAGTGCTCGCACCTCATCATCGATACATGGGAGCATGGCGGCGGCTCCTGCTGGTGGATGGACAGTTTTAGTGATGAACATCAGGGACGATGCGATGGCAGGAGACAATGCGGATGCAATATAGAGGTGGTTTTCGCCGTCATTCGACAAGCAGAACAGTTTGCTGACGATGACTCCAACGAGAGATGACAGGAAAGTGCCAAACAGCACGTTACGGGGTTGAGCCAGCGGGGCTCTGAGGGCATTGAAGACCAGGATGGAGCTGGCTGCCCAAGAGGGGATGTAAGGAGTATTACGATCTTTGAAAGCAGGTGCAAACTTGCACAGGGAGACCGTGGCGAGCAATCCTAAAAAGGTGTTAGTCATAATGCACAGATTTGTGATCCAGTAGCCGTAAGGACGGGTTAAAACCGGTGTCACCGTATCTGTGAGGCTATCGTCGTCGGGCGATCTATAACCAAACCATCTGGATACCTTTGGTGGGAGCCTATCGAGCCTTGGGGCTGGAACGAATGGGTTCAAATAGCGATCTATATCGAACATATGAAGAGAAGTGAGGGATAGCGGAGTAAAAATGGGACTTGGCACGGAAAAGGTACCCCACCCATTTAATAGGCTGGGGTGGGATTTTCGGGTCGGTAGAGATATATGGAGTGAGGAGAGTGTGTCTAGAGTAAGGAGAGTGTGTATGGAGTAAGAAGTGTATGGAGGAGTAAGGAGTATGTGTATGGAGGAGTAATGTGTGTATGTATGGAGGAGTCAAGACTGTATATATGGAGGAGTGAAGACTGTATATCTGGATTAGTGAGTATATATGGATCACTAGTGAGCATATATAGTGAGTATACATCGATCACTAGTAAGTACGGACTGACACTAGTGAGTACATAGTGACATTCGTTGGTACCAGTGACACTAGTGAGTACACTTCGGCTACTTCGTCACACTTCGACCACTTCGCTACTCGCAGCAATGCCGCATTTCAATTTGCATGTATTAATACCTATGAGCTTGCTTAAAATTTAAGCAATCAACTCAACAACACCACCGGCAGCTCTAATCTTCTCCTCGGCAGTGGCAGAGACGTAGCGGGCCTTGACAATGATTGGGATGTTTGGAAGGTCACCGGATCCGAGAACCTTAGAGAAGCCCTTGGAAAGAGTGTCGATGACGATGGCAGCATCCTTGGTAGACTGAGACTTTTTAGTGTCGGCGTCCTCAACGAGCGACCAGAGTTGGTTAACGTTGACAGTAGCCGAGAAGTCGTGCTTCTGGTGGTAGGTTCTGAAACCAACCTTTCCAAAGTATCCAGGGTGGTATTTGTCCATAGCAATACGGTGGTGATGTTGTCCACCGGCCATACCACGTCCACCGGGGTGCTTCCGGTGCTTACCGACACGTCCGTAACCGGCACACACGTTACCTCTGTGCTTTCTAGTCTTTCTGAAGCGAGTAGGCATAATGAAAGTGTTGAAGTGTAGGTTGAAATTTTTTTTCCAAGGTTGAATATCTGCAGAGTGGACTGCTGCTATGAAAAAATATTTGCGGTGGGAGGGTTTGAGATTATGGTTAATTTACGGGGTTGTCACGTGAGCGGATGTGGCGATTTTCTAGTTTGGGATTGCTGGCTGGTGATGAGCTTTGGGTTGGTTGAGGTTTAGTGCGGGTTTATTTGGGGGGGGCGTGCAGGTTTCTGGCCCACTTATTGATAAATGCATCGAACCTGCCCCAAATAAGGAGGTTGTGAGAAGTATTGATCGGGAGGGTTAAGAAGTAATTGTAGGATGTTCAGAGTGAGCTAGTTCATTTAGCACACGATGAACCAAATGTGGAGTAAACGCAGCATAGATCAGTATGCACTATGCACTGTGGCTGTACATCCTACAGAGGAATTCCACAGATAACCGAGGGCTAAATAACTAAAGAACAGGTCAATAACATTCATTATCATATCCAAAGTAGGCAGCAAATTGCTGAGTAATCAAGTCTCCAACGCTACCGTGGCATATAGTATTTGACTAGAGCGTTGATGGCAGCATTGTATTTGACTGCAGCGTTGCAATTGATCAGTTCTGCAGCTAACCGCGCAGTGCCAGGCAGTATTTGTTGCCAGTAGGGTCCAGGAAGTAGGCCAAGTAGGCACCGGAAGCTCTGTATCCAGGTGGATCCTCGACGGCTTTGCCTCCCAGCTCGACGGCTTTGGCATGAACAGCATCAATTTCTTTAGTAGTGGCACATCCGAGTCCAATGGTTCCACCGTTGGCAGGTGTAGCAGGCTTGCCATTGAGAGGCTGGGTGACGTAGAACTTGTTCGACAAGTCCTTACTGCCGTAAACCAAGCGACGGCCTCCTGTAGGGGTAGGTTCAGCGACTTTGGTGAGTCCCAGTATTCCAAAAATGCCATCAAAGAAGACCTCAGCTTCGTCGAGGTCCTTGGCCCCGACCATGACGTGAGTAAATATACTAGACATGTTTAGAGTAGATATGGTTCGAGTGAAAGATTTCCGGCCCTACTTACAGCGGGTAATTCGTGAGGGGTAAAAGTGATCCTATGCAGCTGGTTCGTTGAAATAGACTGGGCCACCTAATTGTAGCCTTGCAATGTAGAGCAACAGTGGGGAATTGTGTGGTGTATTTGCAACTACATGGTAATTCTATCTAGGTGGTAATTGTAACTACATGGTAATTGGAAGTAACTGCCTGATGGTACTATGTGACAGATCACTTTCTCATACTATTTGGTGTGAGCAAGTTGCACGAATGGATACTCTATCGATATCGGAGGTTGATACATTGACGAATAGGATTACACAGCATTGGCGAATTCTTCAACATGGATCATCTTGACTCATTGCACTGTTGGTAATTGATAACAGCCTGGGTACGCCCCGCTTGCGGGAAGCTCTCTGCAAGGGGCCTCCCCGGTAGGGGTGGGTTCGGGTGCTCACTTGGTCCAAGTCTCGGGCCTCCATGTCGTAGCACAGTACTTATTACCGGTAGGATCCAAGAAGTAGGCCAGGTAGGCTCCACTAGATCTGTATCCAGGAGGGTCTTCGACGGACTTTCCTCCCAATTCAACAGCTTTATCATGGATAGCCTTGACCTGCTCAGGACTGGCGCAGCCCAACCCAATAGTTCCTCCGTTGCCAGCAGTGCCCGGTTTGCCATTGATAGGCTCGGTGATATAGAACTGAGTGACGGAGTCCTCGTTAGAGTAGCACAGCCGACGTCCCCCTGAGCCAGTGGCTCCAGCCTTCTTTTGAAGCCCGAGGATTCCAAAGACACCATCGTAGAACGTCTCGGCCTCTTGGATGTCCCTGGCGCCAATCATAAAGTGGGTGAATACGGTAGACATGAATGAGTATGGCGGTGAATGATAGTGGAGAAATTTCCCGGGGTTATGCGACATCTATAGGTGGTATGGTTATGAAGGGCAGTGTAAAGATTGTATTCTAGTTTATCTAGTTGCCTGAGCCGAGTGGCTTAAGCTTTGTAAAAAGTGCACAGCTTGTTTCCCTCAGGGTCAGTGAAGTAGGCAAAGTACACACCTTCGGCTCTGTATCCAGGAGGGTCCTCGATGGACTTTCCACCCACTTCAACAGCCTTATCGTGGACAGCCTTGGCGATCTCCGGGGTTGAAGCATGGAATCCGATGGTTCCACCGTTGGCCACAGTGGCTGGCTTACCATTGATTGGCTTGGTCACGTAGTAGCTTTCGGAACCGTCTTTAGCAGTGTACAGAAGACGGGTGGCAGAGCAGTGGCTCTCGTCCTTTGGGACGCCCAAGATTCCAAAGATTCCATCGTAGAACTTCTCGGCAGCAGCAATGTCGTTGCTACCGACCATGACATGAGTGAAGAGACCCATCTTGATATGGTTTCGGATCTATTGGAAATCTGGCCCTTTTTATACCCCAGAATATCTCGATTGTCTTACCCTTAGTAGATAAATTATCCTCGGGAGCCAATCTTGGACTATTTCCTCCTTAGGCAATTCTATCCAGAAGTGGTATTCCCGACTAATCATTTCCCTTTGGGTTTGCGCCTGGAGTTTTGACTGAATCAGGTATGTCCTGCCATTTGGGGTGAATCGTGCTATTCGGGACGAATCGTGCCTTTGTGGCGTCCGAGCAGGGCTAACGTGGATCTTACACTTGAATCTGGATGATCCAGACTGAACTGGACTGATCGGAAACCCGAACCTGTCGGCGGTTATTATCCGATAGTTTCCTCGGTCCTAACTATGAATACGTTTCGGTTGTCTATTCTACAATTCCCTTCCTAATATCTTCCTCGGATACTCTGAAATACGTCCCTTCTTCCACTATCACCTCTCTCACTTCCTCCCTGGATTTTTCACTAGTATTGCCAAAATTTTAATCTAACTACTTTGGGCAATTCGTCAACACTATATATATAGTTGATGAGACGGGTTTTCCCATTTATTCGCCATATGACTACGAACGAATGGACTCCACAGGCCGCAGTGCCTGCCAGTATTGTGAAGATGCTCCAAAAGGACTCGAAATATGCCTCGATAAACGCCTTCTACCACATCGTTTCCCTTTTGAAGGATCAGAAGAGAACCGGTTGGTTGGACAGACCAATAGACAACCCTGAGCACATCGCCGACCACATGTACCGGATGTCGATCATCGCAATGTCTGTAAACGCTGACGCTCTTGGTAACAAGCCCGATCTGTCCACGTGTGTCAAGATAGCCCTCGTTCACGATATCGCAGAGTCTCTCGTGGGCGACATTGTTCCCCATGATCCTTACGTTAGAAAGGCCGAGAAGCACCGCCGCGAGGCTTCCACCGTCCAATACTTGAGTGAGGTCACTTCTTCTTACAACCCTGCGTTCTCAAAGGAACTTGTAGAGTTGTGGACCGACTACGAGGAGCAGCGCACTCTAGAAGGTACTATCGTGAAAGATATCGACAAGTATGAGCTTCTTTTGCAGACGTTCGAGTACGAGAGGAAGACCAATAAGAAAATGGACGAGTTCTGGAGAAGTCGCGATATGATCAAGCATGTCGAGATTGGCAAGATGGCCGATTCTCTGATGGATGAACGTGAAGATTACTTTTCACACTAGTCTACTGGGTATATAGAAAGAGCACTCATTGTGATAGTATGTAGGCCTACTGATCGTACCGACTCACCATCGCTTTCGAGTTGTCAAATCCAAATATCAATGGTGCAACTGTGTGTCTAAGAACAAGCATGGATAGACCTGTCACTAATTGTAACACCAAGATCACAGTGCACAGGTGATCCTCTCTCATCGGTCCAAACCAGATGATCGTCAGGTTAATGAGAGTCAGGTTGGACGATTTCGTGATGTGTCCATCCTTGGCCCTCTGGAGCTTGATGAGTCTTAGTTTCTCCAGCACTAAGAAGACCACCACCAACTCAGGGCTGATCGGCTTGTCGTACTCTGTGTACGAGTTGTACATGAGCCCGTCTTTCTCGTTGAAGTGTGGTAGTCTGTGTCTTGGGCAAGGAATGATACCAAACAGCTGTGGTGCCGAGTAGATGAAGTTGAAGATCTGTGGGACGAAGAACAGCATCAGAGTCTTGGCAAAGTGGCCGGAGATTCCCACGACGGCAAACACCATACCACTAAAGTAGCACCAAGTGTCCCCGACAAACACTCTGGAAGGGTACCAGTTGTACTTGAGCAAGCCCAACGACACGCCCAAGAATGGGATCAGCATGCAGATCGAATAGAGGTGAACGGCATGTGCTGGAGAGTCGGTGGCCACGGTCCCCAGGTAATAGCCATCGTTTAAAAGTAACAGGAATCCAATGACGACAGTTTGGCCCACTTCCAAACCGTTGATTCCTGCCAGGATGTTGACCGAGTTCGGGCAGAAGATGCACACACATCCCATGTAAACGTAGTAGAAGCCGCCGAGGTTGACCGAGTTGGAATCCAGTCCCAGCCAGGCCTTGGCAAAGTTTGGGATCAACACCGACGTGATACCAAAGTCCACATAGTAAATAACGAGCATCGGTATAGCAGCAATTGCCGGCAGGAAGAACTTGTGACGCCATCTGATGTCAAACAAGTCGTCTGTAAGTCCCAGGAGCACCATGGATTCCAGGCAGAGCATTCCGCCCAAGAATGACGACAGCTTTCCGTTTGGGAACAGATTCGACGCCTCTGACGTGGTATCGTAGTACCGAATATACATGAAGGGGATGAAAAGGATCATCAGAAGCAGATAACACGCAGCAGGAATGGCTCCCATGGTCTCTGCTATCACAGGCTTGCCTGTTTTCGACATGTCCTTACCACATAGCCCACGCTTGATAAACACGGGGATCGCCCGTGGAATCATCGCCGTCGTCGCTAGATATCCCAGCAGTGCAAAACCGAGTGCACTCTGGAATGGTTGGATCCCATTGGACGCGATTAATGCCAACGATACGCCTGAGGCAGCAGCAGTTGAAGACATTCGAGTGACAAGTACTTGTAAAGATTTGCACGTTTTCATTTTTCATATCTATGGATCCCATCGAGCTTACCATAGTGGCGTATCCGCCTTTCAAGCTACGATCCAGCATGATCGACAAGGATCCTGTCATCTGGCAGCATATGTTGGAAGTGTACATAGCTCTGTTTGAGAAGCTGATCGCCATGGCGCCCACAGACTTGGTACTCTCTGAAAAGTCACAGCAGCAACTGGCGGGTTTCTTCAAGATTTACCTTCATGAAACGAGTGAGGAGAGCACCAAAGTGTTCTCACTGGGTGCAATCAACCCTGATATTGTCGAAAATCAGAAGAAGTTGAAGGAGGTCGTGCTAGGCTACTTTAAAGTACACCATCTGGACGTGGACCCGGCTTCAATGTGGAACTTTGCCCGAATCTACACGAAACTGGCCTCCGAGAACGTTGCCACGAACCAGTCATTGATCAACCTGGGTGTAGTAAGAGATCTGTTGGTTCCTGATGTTGTACAGACGAGATTGTTGGACTTGGTGGCCGACCAGAAGTTCAAACAGTACGATTTGGCCACTCTTTACTCGTTACTTGGGTCTACTGCCGCTCAACCCGAGAAAGAACGTTCGCAGCGTCGTCACCGTGGAAGGCCACGGTTCAACAATACGTTTGCTTCCAAGTTTGTCACTGCCAAGTGGGTCAAATCTGTCGAGACTCTATACAACGACGGAGAATCGATCCATTCCAAGCAGTGTGTGGACTTGATGTTGGTTTCGCTTACTTCTCTCACTGCCAACCAGTTGTCCCGTGTGATCAGCCAGTGTCAGATCCGGTCCATGGCTCAGTTCAAGCAGTATCCACTGTTTGCCAAGATCATTCTATCGAGTCGGTTCCATGACATCTATCCGGACATAAAACTGCCGCAATCCACTCCCAAGTTCGACTCTAAAGAGCTCACAGAGATCATCAGTATGTTCCCACAACTGACTGAGGCTCAGGCCAAGACACTGGTGCATCAGTACGGTGATGTTACCAGCGTCGTTAACAGACTGTTGGAACATCCAGACGAGATCAAGTCCGTTAAACCTTACCAGACGTACGACTTGGACGGGAAAACGGTGCAAGTTCAGATAGGCAAGAAGAACCTGCAGGATGAGCTGGCCAAGGACAACTTGGAAGAATTGAAGAAGAAGTCACTTACACAGGCTCTTCGTATGATGTATGAGGACGATGAGGACGAGCCTGATGACACGTATGCGGAGAACGAGTTGACCGAAGGACCTGCCATCAAGCCACAGAAGCAGGACACCTCCGATGAGCGTGACGTCAAGCTGTTCTTGATCTACAAGCAGGATAGCTCGCTGTTTGCCACCAAGGCTCGCCATAGCACTTATAGACAGCAACTGAAGTCGGAGTTCCACTGGACTGACGAGCAGTTAGAAGGCTGGGCCAAGATGTTGGAAAGAAACCCGCGGAAGTACATGTTACTTGAGCAGAACCAGATCGAGGGCAGATTGAATGAAGGAGGTAAGACCAGAACACACTGGACCAAAGGTGACGCTGAAACAGACCGCAGGCCACGGCGTCGTATCGAGCCAGCTTCTACTGCAACTACTAGTGCCCGTCAGCAACGTATCAAGTCCCAGAATAAGGCCAAACGTGCCAATCACAACCGGAAATCTGCCCATGACCGCAAAGTTAACTAGCTAATCTATTTAGTCTCTAATCTACGCCGTTTCCGACGCACACGAGTGTCTGGAGTGTTCTCCACCGTCTCGGTGTCCTGAATCTTCTCCCACATCTCATCAGCACTCTCGTCACTCTCCTCCTGCTGGATCTTCTTCCGCTCCTCGCGCTTCTTCTTGATCTCTTCTCTATTAGGTAGACCATTGATGATCTTCACTGCATGGATCTGTGTGCCCAAGTAGATGTTGGCAAGAACCTCTCTAGATGCCAAATCGTACACCCTGAGGTACCTGTCGAATCCACCTGTAGCCACTATATCGCGATTGATATCTATCGACTGCGTGCAACCAACCGGTCCCCGGTATTTGCCCATAATCCTGCCTGTCTCGTAGTTGTACCTGGCTGTCATGATGCCTGCGTCTGAGCATATCATCTCTGGTTTGCCTGGAATACTTGCCAAATGAAGCAGTCCCTTCTCAGAGATCTGCCAGTTCTTGATCGGCTTCCTTCCCCTCGTAGAGTCATACACTCGCAACTTTCCATACTTGTTCACCTCCACAAGTTTGTATGTGCCCTCTTGAGACTCCAAGAACAGGGCATCTGTCGGCCACACCTTCTCTTGCAGTTGAAGCCGGTCACGAGGAGTCTTCGTCTCGTAAAGTACTTCAGCATCATCTTCCGTCAGCTTTATCACTTTCAGTGGGTTTTTATCACCTCCAACTGCAAAGATGTCCTCGTGGTGTTCGTCGGCAACGAGGAAACTGATCGGTTTCTGCTTCAAATCGATCAGCTTTGGTGTAGACTCTGGAGTGTCCAAAATGGCGAGCTGACCATCGCTTTTGGCGGCATAACACTTGTCTTTGTGAATGAACAGACTGACAAATTCTCCTTCTCCATCTATATTGTGTTTCTGCTCGATCTCGTACTCCTTATAGAGCTCTATCGTTCCGTTGGCTCTAGTAACGACGAGGGATTCCCGCCAGACAGCTATCTGCAAAACGCGAGCATTTCTGCCCTGAACACAGACTGATTCTATGGATTCTGGCTTTGGAGCATCCTGTTTGGATGTGTCGGTGCCTTTATAGCAGTCTATGACCTTTACAGAGCCGGATTCATCGGCAGAGCATAAGATCTTCATGATCAAGTTGAGATTAAAAAATCGAAAAAGTTTTAGGCTTGTTGACATGTCTAAGCGTCTACGGGACGATGACGATTACGTCAAGTTTGACGGGTTCCAGAAGGCTGTAAAGTTCTCGATGGAATCCGTATTGAAGAGACTGACCTTGGACACGTTGAAAGAGTGCTATCCACAGGTAGATTCTGCCGCTTTAGAGAACATCCGTCGTCAGATCATCGATGCCTGGAGAGCCAAGGCTGCTGCCGAGTTCGCCAAGGTTTACGAGGAGCGAGAGCTTCAACAGAGGTTGGATGAGCTCGATGAAGTGATAAATGATGCCAAACTCAGGCAAAAACGAGGGGAACCTGGAATTAAACCTGGTAAGAAGACTGTTCATGAATTGAATGAGGCCAAGGTGATTTCGTTGAAAGAGGAGGCTGTGGAGCGGTTGAAAGCCAAGGTGGATGAGATCAAACTTCAGAATGACAAGTTGGCCGAGGAATTGGGTGGCATTCGAGACCAGGTCGGTAAAAACTACGAAGATACCGAGGTGATATTTGGAGAACTTGATCAGTTGGGAGACGAGGTGTTGAAAGATGAGGAGTTTGAGCAGCTGTTGGTTAAGACTCGTGCGGACTGAGTCTGTGCGCTGATTAGGCCCGCTCCTCCATCGCATGTATCATTAGTGTTATCTAGCTAAGCAAACGTATACACTGTCGTAATTACCGTCCCCCAGATGCAGAGATCACACTCATACACTGGAAGTTATCAGCATAGTTGGCCTTGTACAGCCTGACGAGCCCATCGTCGCCACACGAACTGAGAATCGTACCTGTCATGTTCCAACGGACTCTCCAGACCTCTCCGATCCGTTCGTTGAATTCTGACGCTGTCGTCACCTCGAACGCAGGCTGCCCGGTGGATCCCGTGGTCTCGGTGACTCGGAAGATCCGCACGTATCCGTCTTTGCAACCCGTTGCAATCAAATGATACGAACGGCCCATCAGAGGAGCCCATGCAACAGATCTAATCAATCCGCCATGCTCTGGCAACAGCTCGCCCATCTTGAACTTACCGCCTTCCTCCTTATAGTATATGTAAGCCTGATCCAACGCACTGACAACGAGCTTCTCGCAAGAGAACCTGGATGGACACCACGATACATTGAAATCCGATTGCAGATGTGAAGCGACTGGCGCCTTGAGCACCTCGATCTCATTGACGAGGGTCCAATCACGTAGGTCGGAGGGATCCAGACTCTCGTACACTCTTAAGTGGCCGTCAGACCCGATTGTACCAACTTTTAACCCAAGGAACGATGGAACAATACACATGTCGTAGAGTGGGCCTTGAGAGTCTGCTAGCGTTGCCAGTCTGGTCCAGCGGCGGCCAGATCCCGTAGGTTCTTCGAAGTTCTCCTCCCACACTTTGAGGGTCCTGTCATATGAGGCAGAAAGCAGCAGATGGCCGAATTCTGGGCTGGCAAACCCGCACTTGACGATCGTCGAGCTGTGAGCCTTCCATGAGTCGTTCAGCACCCACGATTGGGTATCTTGGGAGAAATCGAACACCTTGAGGTGCTGGTCAGCCGAACACGTCGATAGCTGTCGCCCATAGAAGTCATATTCGACGTCTAGCACGATATCCTCGTGGTTTGTGGCGAAGGGTTTCAGCGAATCTCTCATGTAAAAAAGGTCAACTTTCTGAGGTAAGATTCTAGGAAGAATAGATTTGTCAAGGATTAGTGTGAAGGGTTCAAGAATTGGTCTTGGATGGTCTTTTGGCGTTCGGTTGGTACAACTTATTCGTCTATTATACACTATGCATGCCTATATGGCTCTATATGAGGATTACTCGAGCTTGGAATGGACGGGTGTCAAGCTTGAACCGCTAGTAGTGTCGCGACCTAATCACTCTCCGTGCTATCACCCAAACCTAATGGTTGTCCTGTAGTACTGCTCTTCAATCCCAATCCTTGCAACGTGGCATCTCCGGCCTCATCCTCGGTCTCATCTTCGGTCTCTTCAGTCTCGTCAGCAGCTGCAACGGCAGCAGCGCCTATCGTGCCCGGCTCGAACTTGGGCGGGGCCAATGGTGGCTTGTTGCGAAGCGGAGAAACATGCTCAGATGTCCTGCTACTCTCATGAGATGGCGACGGAGAGGCGGACTGTGAGTACTTGACTGGCGAAGAGAGTGACATGAGTGAAACGATGGCATCATGTTCGAGGCGGTTCTCAGGCGATGGAGACGTGGTGGTTCGCACTTGCGGCCGTTGTGGCGTGCGACGGGGACTTAGTGCTTTGTACAGGGCGCGCTCCGCAGACCCTTTATTGGCAACCTCGTCCAAACTGAAACGACTGTTCGTAGAAGCAGCAGATCCACGCCTCCTATGACGGGGAGATACTGGCGATTTTGGTGTCTTAGGCGGCTCATACTTGGGCAGTTCATCGCCGCCAAGTTTCCAGAAGTCGTCGTACTTGGACTTCTCCTCTGCCGTCAATACCCGGTGCTTCTTATCGTCTTCCAACTTCTTCTGGAGCTCTTCCACCGACTTGTCGGACCAACCATGCTGAATCTTCAAGTTGGCATAGTTTAAACGTGTCCTGAGGTTTTCCGAGATCCGCTTGATCTCCACGGTGTTCTTACGACGTGGTGAACTGCCCACAGACGACGATAAAACTTCGTCTTCGCCATCCACGTTAATTATCGCATTGAGTTCCATCGACCTCCGCTTCAATCCGTCGGTTCCCGCAATCTTGGGCGACTTCAATAGGCTATAAAAGTCTGTGCTACGCCTCTTCTGCGGCGTTGTTGTGCTATAAGTGGGCGAGAGCAACGGAGTACCCTCTGGTTGCACTTGTCCCGGCGTTCTCTCTGGTGTTTGAGGAACCTGGTCGAAAGAGCCCGAAAGCGACGGTGTAGCCGGTGTAGAGCCCGCGCTGGGGATTTCCATGACAGGAGTCTTCGCACTGGTTGGTATGTCGGGTGGTGCCACCCTTGGGGGGCCGTGCCGAGGTGATGTCTGCATGAGAAGAGTCGACTAGTAATGTCAGAATAACTCGTGTAAATATAAACATTTGGTGCACAGATGCGACGCCAAATATATGACTTCTTTGCACCGCCCTGACTTGTACTATTTACCTGGCCATGCTTAACTTGTCTACTCCGTTCAAGAGGAAAAGGGCCCCATTTAGGGGGAACCGGCCCACCAAGTTGACTCCTCCGGGGACTTCTGGTTCAGTTGGGACTGCAGGTTCAGTTGGGACTGCGGTTTCGTCTGGCAGCTCCAATTCCACCTCAAATGCTAAGAGGTATCCCATTCTGTGGAGGAAACCCACCCAGCGCAAACACAAGCCTTGGGATGGCGATGGAACCGTCTTGATCCGTTCTGACGGCACCTGTGTGGTGAAAGATGCTGATCACTCGATGATAGGCCATGTTTCGGACTCGAAGAGGGTGTTTGAAGGAGTGTTTCGCTGTGGAGGGCGTGAGTGTAAGCTTGATGGTTCTGAGGGATCTGAGATCGAACTGAGGGCTCCCAAGAAGGCGCGGGTGGCTCTTGACGACAAGACAAACTCTTTGGGCGTGATTGGACCCAGGATAAAGCCGTTGGTGTGCGCTAAGAAGGAACAACCTCAACCTAATCAACTGCCTCAAGACGCATCGGTTATGCCTCGAGACGCACTCGTTATGCCCTCGGCAGGCCCAAAACAGGTTGTTCTCGATCCTATCCTGTCTAAAAACCTCCGTCCTCACCAGAAAGAAGGTGTCAAGTTCCTTTACGAATGTCTCATGGGAATGCGATTCAATGGCCACGGTGCTATTCTTGCAGATGAAATGGGACTTGGTAAAACGTTGCAAACGCTATGTGTGATCTGGACACTGCTCAAACAGTCGCCAAAAGCAGGAGAATCCGCTGTTATCAAGGGTAAAGTGCTGATCTGTTGCCCGGTCACGCTCGTTTCCAACTGGAAACACGAGTTCGACAAGTGGTTGGGCAAGGCTCGCGGCCTCAATGTGCTTGCTGTAGACCAGCCGATGCGGAACGAACGCAAGTTTATGAGATCGTTAGCCAGTTGTCGTGTTTACCACGTTGTTATCATGGGATATGAGAAGATGCAATCTCTTAAGAACGAGTTACACGATGCGCACTTCGATCTGGTCATCTGTGACGAGGGTCACCGACTCAAGAACGCTGCAAATAAGGCATTCACTACACTCGAGAGCTTCAAAATCCCGCTACGCATTGTCCTCACAGGTACTCCGATCCAGAATGATCTCACTGAGTACTACCATATCATCAACTTTGCTAACCCTGGCATCCTGGGAGACTTGAAAGAGTTCCAGAGGGACTTTGTCAAGCCGATTCTCAAGTCTAGAGAACCCAACCGGTCCTCGAAAGTGGCAGAGCAAGGCAGAATCAAGTCTCAAGAACTCGTTCAACTCACCAGACAGTTCATTCTGCGCAGAACTTCCTCGGAGTTGGCCGGCTTCATACCCAAACGCTCCGACTACATTCTTTTCACACCGCCCACTGACTTGCAGGTGCAACTGCTCAAAACAGTCTCGCGTACTAAGCGGTTCAACACCATCCTGGAAGAGACTCATGGTCTCGATGCCGAAACGCTGAATCTTATCTCGACGTTCCGCAAGATCTGCAACTCCCCTGCGCTGCTAGCTAATGACAAATTCTTCCTCGAGACTTGTGAGAACAGCCCTGAATTCAGAAAGAACCTGTCGATCAAGATCAAATCCAGCAAGATCAAACTGCTCATGAAACTACTGGCCAACATCTACCATGATACCGACGAGAAGGTTGTGCTGGTGTCGAATTTCACTCAGGTCTTGGATATTATAGAGACCGTACTCAAGCAGCTGCGTGTCTCGTTCACCAGACTCGATGGTAAAACTCATTCTAAGGATAGAGGAAAGATCGTCGACCGGTTCAATAAAGATCCTCGTGAATCCTCGTTCGTCTTCCTTCTCAGTGCCAAAGCTGGTGGTTGTGGCCTTAATTTGACTGGCGCATCGCGTTTGATTCTATTTGATAATGAGTGGAACCCGTCGGTCGACTTACAAGCAATGGCGCGTATTCATAGATATGGCCAGAAGCGGCCAGTCAAGATCTACAGACTTCTCACTGCCGGATGCATAGATGAGAAGATCTTCCAGCGGCAGCTGGTCAAGATAGATTTGAGCGATCGGTTTCTGAACGATGCTACCAATTCAAAGGATTTGTTCACCAATTCGGATCTTAAGGATATCTTCACCGTGGAAGATACAGCCTGCAACACTCATGATCTGCTGCATTGCAAATGTAAAGGAGAAGGGGAGGTTGAAGATATGGAAGATCTAGACAGCAGTGATATCGAAGATTCCCCTGAGATCATGTCAGCGCTCACCTTCAGCCAGAAGGAAGATACAGCAGACCACCAGATCAAGCGGTGCCTACGTGGTTACCGCCACATCAGTCCCACGTCCAAGGATGTCACCGACGACCCTATCATCGAGAAGTGTCTCGGTCTCACCTCATATGTATTCGGTAAATATTAATCTAATGCTTCATACGAGCCTCAGCAGCACGCGCCCTCTGTTCTCTCATGATCCTCATCCTCTGCTCTGGACTCAGACTGTTCAGAGTCTGCTGCTCCGTTGCTCCCAAAGTACGGCCCTTGCCGAACTTCTTGTCGTGCTGCTCTTTAAACTCCTCTCTGGCACCTTGCAGTTTCTCCTGGTGAAGCTTCTGTGATTCTATATGCTGCTGCTCCTTCTCCTGCTTTAATAGTTCGTCCACCTCAGTCTTGTGCATTGGCGGACCGACCTTGGCTTCTGTCCAGTTGCAGTAATCATCTCCGAGGCTCGACCGTGCAATCTGGAATGCATACTTGGTTTGTTTGTCGGCCGCCAGCTGAGCTGCTGTGCGACCCGTGGCTATAATCGTCGGATCGGCCTTTAAATTGACTAGAAGCACTTGAACCATCCGTGCAAGCCCGTTCTTCGCTGCATAGTGAAGCATGGTGTATCCATGGTACTCCACATCTGGAGTTAAAACCATGTTCACATCATGCTTGTGAACCCACGAAACGAGAGCCGGTGCCTTGGATCGTTTCAACAGACCAACTACCTCTGCACTGGCCTTGTCGTCCTCATTAATAGTATCTGCCTGCTTCCGTTGTATTTGCTGCCGTGATTTCTCTAGCATCTGTTGCTGTTTTTGGGCACGATCAACGGCTGCCTTATCACTCTGGGGTAAGTTGGTCACTTTCAAGTAGGAAAGTTCGCACCAGGCTCTGCGGAGTTCGCTGGACGTGGGTCTCTTGGTAGTGAATGGGAAAATGCGAAGTCTTGGATCGTCAGTTTTGATGTACTTGCCTATCAATAACTTGTGTGCATAGGCACCACTGGCCTTGACGAAGATCTTCTCACACTTGTCAAGGTACGGCTTCCACTGACCAAGCAACTCCTCGACTTCTTCCTGTAATGCTTGCTCGTTGTACCGACGAAGACTAGAACCGGCACTATTGGCTTTTCCTCGTGCATTATCGGATTTCGACTGCGATCCACCTTGTTTACGACGTGTAGTGTATCGATGGAACGTCTTGTGGGCAACAAAGTCCACCGATTGTAGCTGCAGCTCTTGAGGTGTGCCCTTATTGCCCTTGGTAGCTATAGGCTTGTGAGAGATGATTGCACCAGCAAAATGGCCTCCACCGATCATGAACAATGCTGAAACTGTATCTTTCAGCTTGGCCTTGGTTTCTGGTGAGTTGAGCTGCTGTAGAGTCTCTAAAGGATGGCTATTGATGTCGTCAGCATCGAGAGTGGTCTTGTAAGCTCCAAGACATTTGGATGGCAGAAGATCCGATCCAAACAGCACAAGCGGAGACTTGGTGTATAGGAAACTGATCGATGATTCGGTGCTGTCCACTGGAGTCTCAGGAATGGTCGTTTCAGGCTCTGATTCGTCCTCTCCTCCTGATATACTCAACTGATCCATTTTCGACTCAAACTCCTCCTCAGTCAGCGGTTTCTCGTTGCTTTCCGTCCGTTTCCGATTGTATCGTTCAAAGTCTGTCTGAAAGTCAGTCTCTAGCTCCTTTCTAGGCCCAGGTCGGACGATCTTCTGGGTAATTGGAGTCGATGTGTAAAGATCATGGTTGGCAGCACGATGGGCCAAATACTGGGCTTCTGATCGTTGTTCGGATGTGGCCGAGTCAAAGTAGAGTACCTGTAGTCCATCGAGGACATCCTGGTCCAGATTGTAGATATACCGACGACTATAAGGGAGATCGGTTGCCATCAAGATGAGTCAGTGTGAGTCAAAGGTGAAGAAATGGGATTTTCTACAAAAAATTTCAATCTTCTAATTGATCAAGATGGCCAGAGAACCTGCGTGGAAAAGGCTTGGATTGAAGGTGAAGAATGTCGTTGAGAACGATCCGTTATCTGTGACGCATTTGGAAGGGAGTAAGCCGAAAAAACAGTCAAAGAAGGTTGAAGAACCGTCTAAAAAGAGACCTGCCGAAGAGGATCCAAAGAAACAGAAGAAGGCTCCAAAGAGGAAGAAACTACCAAAGAACGAGCGTCCTCCACCGCCTGAGAAGGACCAGCTGGCATACCTAAGGCATTTCAGTAAGGATAGAGACAGTTGGAAGTTCTCCAAGCAGAAGCAAAACTGGGTTTTAAGGAATATAGAGCATATTCCTGATGATTACGAAGGATATCTATTTGAATACGTTGGAACGATGAAGGGAGGATCGCGCGAGAGGGTTGCAAGTGAGATGAAGGAGGTTGTTGAGAAGTGGCAGAAGTCTGTGGTGGAAGCTGAGGTGAAGAAGGCAGCCAAGGCGGAAGCGAAGGAGAAGGAGGCAGCTGAGGAGGCTAAGAAGGCCGCTGAGACCGAGAAAGCTGAGTCAAATGAACAGACTGGTTCCTCTTCAGAGCACAGCAGTGACCAATCAGGTTCAGAGGAAGATTCTCATGAAGAGGCCAGCAATTCCAGCTCTAAGGCAAACTCAAGTGCTAAAGATAGCAAGGACGAAGGCAGCAATGACTCTAAAGATATCAAGGACACCCAAAGCAACGCAGAAAGAACCAACACTACTAATAATATGGTGATATCTCCCGCTCCAAGCCCAGAATCTCTCCCCCCTACGAAATCCTATGCTGTGAGAGCATCAAAATTATATACACTTCTCACAGATGAAACGCTACCGATGGGGGAGCCAGCCAAAGTGCAAGACGTGGAAGTCACAGAGTATGTGAGGGAATAGATAGATAATAGAGCGATAGGACGTACTGAAACGCAGTGGAGTGTCGTTAGAATTCGGCCCTATCTCATCAGCTACCGCCTAAGATAAGCAGCAAAAAAACACTTAAACAGCAGTCGATAGCGAACCCCTGCTGACTTAAGTAAGGCCTGCCTGTATTTGATAAATTGTTTTTCCTGTCTATATCACCACAGCTATGGCCTTCTCTAAGTTATTTAATGGGATTGCTAATGCGGTGAAGGGCAGCGACAGTAAGAGGCGATCATCGCGTTCAGACTCGACCATCGATAAGTACCACACATCGAAATGCAACAAGATAGACCGGGACGCCCGTATAAAGATCTCTCTTTTAACAGAGGGTCCCCCAATTGTCATGTTCGGACCACCCGCGGAATCCAGCGGTGCACCGATCCATGGAGCCCTCGTTCTGGACGTTTTCCCAAAGACTGAGGATGAGCAACGAGAGGAGTTGTCAGAGAGGCGAACGGAGCTGGACCCAGTGCAATCTACAATGTCTTTGAGCCAGTTGTCAGACGACCAGTTACATCTGGACTACGTTGAGTTGCGAAGCGTTAAAGTGTGGCTTATTCAAGTGATACGATACGGGGAGCCGTTCGTGGCATCTTCTAGCACATTGCAGTCGTGTGCGGACTGTTGCCGAGAGATCACCGAGCTAGCATCTTGGGATGTTCTCAATAAACGGACAGCGTTTGCCAAAGGAACCAGTCATAGTTATCCATTCGGGCATCTCATTCCAGGAGACGTTCCTGCGACTGCGATGCTTTCGAACGTCAACTGCAGCATCACATACGAGTTGGTCACCAAGGTCACATACGTCAATGACTTCAAGGGCACCGAGGATCTCATCAACTTGTCGTTACCGATCTTGCTTCGTCGAAGTATTTTGCGGGGACGAGACCGCAACTCGCTGCGTATTTTCCCTCCCACGGAGGTCACCGGTACCGCATCGATTCCGAACGTCTCATATCCTCGGTCTACGTTCCCTGTGGAGATCCGACTCGATAATGTCGCCACTAAGACTCGTCGTTGGAGAATGCGCAAACTAAACTGGCGTGTTGAGGAGAGCGCTCTCGTAGAGACTCACCATTGCAAGAGGCATACCAGTAAGTACGGTCTTGCCGTTGCATTTACAGAGCGCAAGCAGGCAGGCCGCACCGTGGCCAAGAACAGCGGTGGTGTCGGCAATCCTAATTATAACTACTTCTTTGAGAAGCCAAGGCGTGCCAGTCTGACCCGTGCACATGCAGACCAGCAATTGCAAGAACAGATCCGGTTGCAAGAAGAACGAGAGGCTGCCGATGCCCAGATTGATGGTGGTGGTATTCCGCACCGTCAAGATTCCACCCCTGACTTAGAGCCCACGTCTTCAACTCAGCCTGCCGCTGCTGCTGCAGATGACGCCAGCCCTGTTGCTCCAACAGACTCCACTAGAGCGGAATCAGTGGCTAGCCCAACCATCTCCCGTGCTGTTGGAACAACGTTACCTGTTCGTCATGACTCAAACGCTCCTGATTTTACACCGTTCGCTTCAAGTTGGTCCAATAACGAGAACCAGGAGTATCGCATGATCTCCGAGACGATGACTTCTGATAATGCCAGACTTGAAGATCCGAACCAGGTGGTTCTGGTCAAGCAGCCTGCTCCGCCTGTTCTCTACGTCGAAGAGATCCGAACGCTCTGTTCCGGTAGCCTTAAGTCCGGTTGGAAGTCGGACTTTTCCGATAAAGGTCGTATAGAGGTCAACGTTGAGGTCAACGCCATGGACTTGGTGTCTATGGGATTCAATTCATCCAGCAACAGCATTAGTTCCATAACTTCTCAGAACTGTGACTCCCCTCTCTTTGATCCGTTCACATACATAGATTCCGACACCAACTGCTCATGCGACCTCAATGACCACAAGCATGGCATTTACGTGTCTCACAACTTGATTGTGGAGGCCGTTGTCGCAGAGGAGGTCGTCCAACAGTCAACATATAAAGCACAGGGCAGCTCTTCGGGTGCTTCGCGGACTATGGACGCCATGTTCCCAGTGGATACTTCCAACTCTCGTCCTATCGACCCTACCGATCCCGATGAGCCTAACGGTCATCACGATGGAGGCACTGGCCCCGATGCATTGCATGGTAATAAGTCTGACGCTGCCAACCACATCTCGGGCATTCCTACAGGCGTGGCTCGTGTCTTGAGGATGCAGTTTAAGCTGTGTCTGACCGAGCGTGGAGGAGTCGGTGTGTCCTGGGACGATGAAGTGCCTCCAACTTACACTAAAGTGGGTGCTCTATCTCCACCAACATACGATCAGGCAACCTCTTCTAACAACACTCCGTTGCTCAGTTCTATGGTCATTCCGTTAGAGGACGAGCAGCCGGAGCATCATATTGACGATCTAACCACCCCTCCTCCAAGAGCAAGGGTCAAAGGTGAAAGACTCCAGAGTACGATGAGTGAATTGCATATATAGGTTACGATATAGGTTACGAGCAAGACTCGATAATATACATAGGTTGTGGTTATGCGATTAGTTGCGACGTCTTTTCACAGGCCGTGTTGGTCTATATTCGTCTGCTCTGCGAGTAGTTCTTGGCACTGGCCTGGTGGTTGGTCTGTCCATTCTGGCCGATGATCTGTCCGTTCTAACCGCTGGTCTATCAGATCTGGTGGATATTCTATCAGATCTAGCGGCCGGTCTGTCAGATCTGGCTCTATCAGACGCAGTTGCTCTCGTAGGAGCTCTAGTAGAACGGTCTGTTCCAGTCCTACTCCTCGTTGGCCGCTCGCTTCTAGTCCTATCCAATCTAGACCTCTCTGTAGTTCTCGGTATAGCCCCAGCCCTAGCCCTAGTCTTGCGTAGTAGATTACACCTTCCTCTGTCGTCTGTGTATGCGATGAAGGTATGGTTTGATGGACAGATCTTGGCCAGTGGACGACATTCTCCGCTCTTGCAATCCTCAATCGTATACATATGGTCGGTATTCTCCAACGAGTAGATGATTGCTGGCGACTCGACCCCATAGGTAACCACCAAATAGCCTGAAGCGTAATCAACACTTGCAATATCATCGTCAACATCTTCTATGGATTTAGTGGTGGCCAGGTCCTGCGTTTCTATAACTTGAACCTCAGACGCCTTGGTACCTACTATGAAGAAGTCATCCTGATAGGTTATGGAGGTGACCGGCGACGAGGAGACATTCAAATGTGATAGAAGTTGGTCTCCCGAATAGATCAAGACACCAGTATCGGCGGTGCAGATGAGTTTCTGGCCATCGTTGGTCCATGCCATATCGTTGAGCTTATCTTTGAGGGTGAATTGCTGTACTGGCTGTAGTTGTGTGCCTGTTAGATCAAAAATAGCGATGCTATTGGCAGTGGAAGCGACAGCGAGACGTCCAGTTGGAGCAAACTTTGCCAAGAAGTTGACGGCTTTCGGCCCATTTGCAGTTGTTTTTTGCGTGATTCGGGGTGTTCTAGAGTCCCATAGGAACACCGACTCGTCGTTGGCAACAGTGACGAACTTGTCGCCGTGCCACGCGATAGAAGTAACCGGTTGGGGGTGGGCAAGAGCCGATCTTGGGCGTTCTTGGGATTCTGCCGTGGCGCTGGGTCTGATCAGGTTGATCTTGGCATCATCGGTGGCCCATGTGAGCTTGGAACCATCGGTACTCCATTGCAATGCCCGCGTTTTGGCCTGTGTAGGCAGCAAAATAGGTTCGAGATCCATAGCAAAGAATTGAAGGAGAGTATAACTTTTTTGGCCAGCTCACTAGCTTAAGTGTATCGATGGTAAGTGATAGAATAGGATATTAGAGCACACTAACGCGCAGGCACAACAAACCCCAAGACAGAGACGTGCAAACGAGAAGTACGCCAAGAAGCTTGAGTCCCAGATGGGCAAGCCTAAGCAGAAGAAGCAGACTAGTTCGTCTGTTCTTCCCCAGTGGCTGATCTGTAAGTATAGATGAAGATGGCGGTGATTCGTGGTATTTGACCACTCGGGTGACTTTGCAAGTGTACTAACAACAGTTCTACTGTGTTTCCTCCTCATTGGAAGCGGAGTTCTTCAGCTGATCCAGATGTTCCTCTAATGAGATATTGGCCAATTAATGACGAGCAGACGGCGCTGGCTCGGCCTTTGGTCTTTCGTTGACCTTTCCAGTGCCACTTTATCTGGGAAGTGTGGTTGCCACTGGCGAAAACTACATAATAATGCAGTTATACACTACTTGCTGGTAGTTGGTATGAGAAACTAGATGCGGTGAAATATTGGGAATCAGATCGAGTTTCTGTGTTTTGGGCTGCCTGGTAGGCCTAGTAAGAAACATACCTACACGTTAAACCTGTTCTGACACCAACTCGGCCCCTAATAAAACCAAATAATCCGCACCCTCTGCAGCTCATTTATCCATAGAAATCGGCCTCAAGCTTTGGGCTGGCCTGAGTAGGGTAAAAAATTTCGACCAATTATATTTTACTCTTTCTCATCAAGTATCGTACTAGTCGAGATGCTGTCAGTGCTGCGCACAACGAATGCATCGTCCGCCACGGGCTTGAAAGCTGGTCAGATTCTCCAGCAGTCGCGGAACCTGTACCGTTTCCCGCTTAAGAGCGACATTAACGTCACGAAACTCGGCAAGACCAAGTTGGCTGTCGGTCAAGGAGGCCGTGAGTCGAGAACGGGCTATACAGTGTCGGTTTTCGGTGGATCGGGATTCCTGGGCAGGATGGTCGTTGCCAAGCTGGCAAAGCATGGAACTGTGGTCATTGCACCTTGGAGAAACTACCGTTCGAGCCGTCATTTGAAGCCAGCTGGAGATCTTGGTGTTATCAACCTTCACGAGTTTGATATCCGTAACGTCAAGTCGATCGAGGAAGGTGTTGCCCACTCGGATGTAGTGATCAACTTGCTTGGATCGGAGCAGAACACCAAGAACTTCTCGATGGCCGACGCCAACATCGAGGCCACCAGAAGAATCGCCACTGCTGCCAAGAAGTACAACGTGGACCGTTTCATCCAGGTGTCGTCATACAACGCTGACCCTAAGAGCAAGTCTGAGTTCTTTGCCACCAAGGGTCTGGGAGAAGAGGCTGTCAAGGAGATCTACCCGGACGCTACGATTGTGCGGCCTGCTCCAATGTACGGCCGGAACTCGCCATTCCTCAACCAGTTGCTCCCGACTAAGGTGTTTGGAGACAACATCTTGCTTCGTCAGGAGGTTTATCCAACGCACGTTGAGCAGGTTGCACAGGCCTTGGAAATTATGGCCTACGACGACTCTACTATCGGAAAGACATTCGAGCTTTACGGGCCTGAGAGATACTCTCGCAAGGAGCTCCGTGAGATGCTCAAGTACATCACACACATCGGTATGTACGGATACTTCCCTGCTGCCGCTGGTTACTACATGCCAGCTCCAGCTCTCGTCGTCAAGATGTGGTGCTGGATCATGGAGAAGGTTTCTCCTTCGTTCGAGTCTGTCAACTTGGACACATACGTGAGATCAACCATTCACCAGGAGATTGACCCCACCGCTTCCACGTACAAGGATCTCGGACTCACACCAGACGACCTCGGTGACTGGCTCTACACTTACGCCAAGCCTCACATTCTTGCATCGTCCCAGGCCAAAAACAGAACCGTCTATGGTCGCGACGATATCAACAAGCTTAGAGACTACGTCAACACTCCTAAGGACAGCTTGGACTTGCTCGACCTCAAGTCGTAGATCGCTTGTCCCGGTATTTATTTATTACAATTACGAATACTCATTCTCCGTAGTATCATGTCTCATTTGATCGCAGTGCGGTCGATGCTAATAATATACACTATTCCTCTTGCAACCCAAGCACGTTGAACTCGTCGGTGCAGTCCTTCTTGGCCTTATTCTCGCTCGCATATCCGTTAATATCTTTTCCACGTAATCCAAATGGTCTGTCGATGGTCTCGTCAAGAGAATCTACCAGCCAAGGGTGGTTCGACATGCTTCCAGCGTCGACTCTCTTTGCCGGCTCAAACTCCAGCATCGATAGCAAGAAATGCGAGATCTGCTCTGCCAGTGGCTTCTCCACTCTGTACTCCTCTTGCAACACCTCAGGCATCGTCCATATCTTGAGCTTATTGATGTTTCGCAGAGCCTGATACGACTTGTCAAAGTAATCGCGCGAATACTTGCACTTCTTCAAGTATTCCTTTGGAGGCCAGGCCTGGAGTAACTCTATCATCTGAGCAAGGTGATCGTCATTCTTATCGTAGGTGGAACCGCTCTTAGGATCGAACAGGTAGTCACCTGTGATCAGCTCAAAGATCAGGCATGCACAACTCCATAGATCGGTCGAACAGCCCCATTTACCGCCAAGAATGATCTCGGGTGCTCTATACTGACGAGTCTCTATGTCGTTCGTATAGTGCAAGTCGGACCAACAGGCGTTACCCAAGTCCGCAATCTTAACGGAGATGACGCCGTCCAAATCGTTCAGGATCGAGTGTGAGCTGGTGCAAGACATGATGGAGTTCTGGCGTAGCAATGGATCATTGACCGATTCGTTCAATCCAATTGGTGGCGGCACAATGTAATCCTTGGTGACACTTGTTCCTGGAGATGGAGTGGCGGAGGCCAGCTTCGAAGACGTATGAGGAAGTTCGTCAGCATCGACAAACTCGTCGTTGTCCTCTTCCTCTATGGACAATGTTTTATGCACCTCTTGCTCTTGCTCTTGCTCCTTCTCCTCTTTCTCCTCAGGAAGAGTACGGAACCCGTTCTGACGCACTTCTATAGGTGAGAATGACTGTAAAGTGTGCGAGCGTGGCCGTCCAAGCGAGAACGATCTGAAGAAGTTATCCACAGACGTCGAAGTCTCCACGGGTGTAGTCAACGGTTTGGATGTACGCACGGGCGTACGGGTCAACCGTGGTGAAGGAATCTTGATGTTGTCACAGACGGACCTTCTGGCGCCGGGACGACCAACCTGATGCTCCGTACGGCGACGACGGCGGTCGATCTCCAAAGTGCGCACGAGCTTTTCGACATCGTGGATCTCCACAAGCACGTTTTCCGGCTTCAAGTCGGTGTGTATGATGCCGCACTCACGGTGTAAGTAGTCGAGTGCGAGCAGGATCTGCTTGGAGATCTGGCATATCAGTGTGAGCGGTAACCCACCGTACGACTCGCGTAGGATGGTAAGATCGTTCAAGGTTGACATGTGGTACTCGACGCTAGAACCGCGAGAACTCGTGGACAGATCGGAACTGTTTGGTTTCGATTCGTTTGCCGTTGTGCTCCGTTGAAGCTGGTGTGTCTTGACCCGTTGGAACTTTTTATACCGAAGCAGCAACGCCAGCATGTTTTCTCCAAGAACTTCGAAAACCATACAGACATGGTCACCGTTGGGGCCCTTATGGATGAAATGATCGAGCAATTGGACGATATGGCGCTTTCCAGGATGGTCGGCAGGTCCATCGTTAACTTTCTCGAGGATCCGGATCTCGTCTTTGGCCGCCTCAGTGTAGCTTTTGCTAGATCGCACAATCTTGATAGCCACATGGCGCGAATGTGTAGAGTCCCAAGCCAACCAGACGGTGGAAAAATGCCCCCATCCAAGCTTCCGCACTATGAGGTACTCACTGTCGCGTCCGTATCGCTCGCCTGTAGCGGTAGGATGGTAACCTCCAGCACGGTAGTCTTTAGCGTCCTCTTCTCTCTTCTTTTTGACCTCTTCGTCGTCGGATGACGAGTCCGAGTCCACAAGGTCCTCGGGATCGTAAGGCTCGGACAGATTAGTCTGAATAATCGGAGTTTCCAATCTGCGCTTGCTAGTCTCAGACCGATGGATCGAGCCATCCGAAGATGTTGGCTGCTGCCTCAACGATTGAGACAAGTTGGAGAAATTGGAAGCCGGCGATTGTTTTGCGAGGGAATGCTTGGAGAAGGACAGCCGGTGTGCCATGAACTTGAGTGAATGGCCATTGTGCTTACCCGGTGCGCCTCCCCCGCTCGCGGGCGACGTCTCTGTCGACATGGTATGCAATGTACTGTGTGGTAATGTGTAGTAATGTGTCGTAATAGGGGCAACTTTTTCTCCGTCTATTTTTTGACAGAGGTCCGCTGTCGGGGGGGTGGCCGAGTTATTTACCGGGGTGGTTGCCATAATTACGGGGGTGGCCGCCATAATTACCGTGGGTGTCCACCGGGTAGATAATTGCCGATCAGGGGGGGGAAGACGAAAATAATATGACTTGAGATGGAAGGAGGGTGGATGCGTTCTGTGATGGATTTTGCGGGGCTCTGACAGTTTGGGTGCATATTATGAGGATGATAGCCATTAGATTTGGGGTATTATGTTGGTGGGTCCAATATGGAGTCCGCAGATGGCTCCGAAATATGATTTGTCGTGAATGCTCTTCATCTAGTAGAAGTAACGTGGCTCCAGTTTACTATGACGGGTCATATAGGTTGATGTATGTTGGTAATGCAATGAGTCGAATCGAGTGAAAAGGGACCAGTTCTGTTCAGCATGTCTTAATGTATGCTTCGAGCGACCAATCATGCCAGCAAGATCCCGGAGCGGCTCAATCTTCATGGGGTGTTGTGATCAGGATTCAAATGCCTAATCGGGGGAAGGTTTTTTTTTCACTCTCTTCAAGACATGGCTTCTCTTCTGTACGGTGCAATTGTCGCGCTCGCTTTGACCCTAGTTGGAATCTATTACACTATGACCGGCCCCAAAGAACGCAAGGTTCTCAAGAAGGACACGTTTGAGCAGTTCCCCCTCGTGAAGAAGGAACAGGTGTCCCATAACTCTTATCTGTTCACTTTCGCTCTCCCTAGAGAGACAGACGTGTTGGGATTGCCTATTGGCCAACATATCCAGATCGGCGCCAACATCAACGGAAAGGACATCACTCGTTCTTACACCCCGTCATCTTTGGACCAGGACACTAAGGGCAAGTTTGAGTTGTTGGTGAAAGTTTACGAGCAAGGTAACATCTCCAAGCTTCTTGGTGATCTGGCCATTGGAGACACTATCAACGTGAGAGGACCAAAGGGTTTCTACACGTACACTCCTAACATGAAGAGCTCCCTGGCTATGGTGGCTGGTGGTACCGGTATCACGCCAATGTACCAGATTATCAAGGCTATCTGTGAGGATCCATCCGATAAGACCAAGGTGTCTCTGCTCTACGGTAACGTCACCGAGGAGGACATTCTGTTGAGAAAGGAGTTAGACGAGCTTGCAGCCAAGTGCCCGAACATCACGATCTACAATGTCTTGAACAAGCCTCCTGCTGGATGGAAAGAGGGCAGTGGCTACATCACCAAGGAGCTTCTCGAGGAGAAACTTCCTGCTGCCGCTGAAGATTCCCAGTTGCTGCTGTGCGGTCCACCTCCAATGGTGTCTGCTATCAAGAAGGCAGCTGTTGAGCTCGGTTGGGCCAAGGCCAAGCCTGTTTCGAAGCTGGCAGACCAGGTGTTTGTCTTCTAAGTAATGAATCGTTGTGCTGAGAGTAGTAGGCTGTAGTTGTATATTAGTTGTATAGACATGATCTGTTGAAGAATTGTCCTCCTCGGCTTCTCCTTGGCTTCTCCTTGGCTCCCTACTCCAGCCGGAGCTCGCTTATCCGCTGATCAACCGGCTCTTGAACGACGTCCAACAGCAAAGTGTCATGAAGTGCATTCAATGCCTTGATCACATTCTTCTCGTCGATCACGCACGAGATGTTGATCTCGTTTGCCCCCTGTGAGATCATCTCGATGTTTATCTTGGCATTGGCAAGAGTCTTGAACATCTGGCCAGCAATACCGATCAGTTGCTTCATGTGAATACCAACGAGAGAGACAATTGCAAGCCCAGAAGTGACATCGCACTCACCGTAGGTGCGGAGCTGCGACACGGCATGCATCAGGTTCTTTCTGCGGTCCTTGGTGTAACTCATGGCCATGGAAACGTGCACCTCCGAGGTAGAGATGAGATCCACCACCAATTTGTGAGAGTCGAGGATCTTGAAGACAGATGCCAAAAAGCCATGAGACAGAGTCCGCTTATTGGAATGGACGTTAAGCACGCAGATAGATGACTTGGCTGTGATGGCAGTAGGTCCCTTTGGCCGGAAAAGGCTGGAAGGAAGGTTTTGAACTGCGATAGGAGGATGTGGTGGAGTCTCTTCACCACGCATGGCCTGGTTATCAGGATAGATGATAGTACCTTGATTGAGCGGGTTCATGACGTTCTTGATCCGAATAGGAATACGGGCCTTGACGACCTGCTCCATAGTGAATGGATGGATCACCTCCGATCCGTAATAGGTGAGCTCTGCTGCCTCGTCTGGAGTAACTGTAGTCAACAGTCTTGCCGATGGAACCTTGCGAGGGTCCGCCGTGAAGATACCGTCGACCTCTTTCCAGATCTGCAGCTCGTCTGCTGCTAACCCGACAGCACACAGTGCTGCACACAGGTCGGTATAGCCTCTTCCAATGGAATGGAGCAAGCCACCAGGCACTGGGCCAAAGTATCCGGTCAGCACTGGCACGGTGCCTTCTGGGGCCTTATTGACCTCCTGAGCAATGGCCCTGCCGAGACTCTGATAGAACGCAGGCTTGAGAGACCCGGATTCATCGTCCAAGGCCGGGTTCTCAAAGGTATTGACCACATCTGAGAGGTCTATGTAATGAGATGGTATTCCGCGGTCTTCGAGCAGTGCTGCCATGAATCTACAGCTCAGCTTCTCACCGCACGCCATGGCCAAGTCATAGGTCCTTGGAGGAACCTCGCCGATCACACAGCAGGCGCTCAACAGGCGTCGCACCTCGTGAATTTCAGCTATAGTGTCCTTGATGAGTTGTTCTTGGAGCTCTTCGCTGCCAATAGTCTCGCGTGCGTTGTTGATATGGTCCATTTCTATGAGGTCTAACGTCTTGGTGAAGATCTCCACATTGTCATCTTCATCGTCGACCGAGTTGACTGCCAGTTCCACCGCTGTCAGCAGTCTGTTGGTGGTTCCCTCGCTCTTAGTCTGCGAGGAACGCGCACTGCACACTATTGCCACTCGGTGTGCTATCGTGGCAGGAGCGACAACTTCGTTGCATATCTTGGCCGAGAACTTTCCCACGGACGTTCCGCCGAACTTCTGGATCACCCAGCCGCTGTTTAGCGACGAGAGCGATGATGTAGAAGCATCCATTAGGGTTGTCGTGAGTGAAAAATTTTTGATGAGTCAGGTTGATGTAGGGAGATGAGCTTGGGTGGGCTGCTGGTTGGAGGCCGTCTATGGGGGGTTGGTGGCATTGATATGGTTGCAGATGTGGTAGTAGTTGGTTGATCTAATTAATATACAAGTAGTGTGTCTGGTGGTTAAGTAATGCATCGGTTAAGCGTGTGTGAGGCTATAGTATAGTTATGAGCTCATCGGAGCGTTGGTGGGCCATGGAGTGTCAGTGGGACCGTGCAATGTTCATAGGGCATTGAGGACTCGTTAAACGTAAAGTAGATCAGCCAAGCTTCGCATAGAACCCCTTATATGCGGTGTCAACGTCCCAAAGAAACTCCTTGAGCTCAACCTCGTTCAATGTATCCTCAAGAGCCATTCCATTGAGCTGGATAAGCCATTGAACCAACTTGGCACGACCCTCGTAGTCGCTGTAGACCTTGTTGGTGGACGTGACAATGTCAGAAAGCAACGGATGGAGCTGTTCCTTCGTGTTGTAATCTAACTTGATGGCATCCATCAGTGTAATGAAGGCCCCTGTGGCCTCAGCAATGGCCCGTCCATTGTCAGCATTATCTGTAGAGACAGTCTCTGCAGCGGCCTTCCGTTGCAGGTTGTCTGTGGTGGCGGGGAGTCCGGCTGTGACTCGTCGCACGGCAAGAGGGCACTGAAGTGCGAATCTCTTGGTGAAAGCGTCGATATCCTTGTATTCCTGGGCAACCTTGTCGTTCTCCAGGATCAAACTGTACTGTTTGAGCAGTCTGGTCGTCGTGGAAGTGTAATAATCCTCCTGGTTGGCGAATTCGTCCTTGATGTAAGCTCTTTCTAGGCAGTTGATGGCCATGAGGATCGAATACAACTCTGCGAGCGAGTCACACAGATCTCGCTCAGTGTGGGTCTCGTACAGCGGGATCTCTATGTCCAGAGACCGTTTGGACTCGTGAACGAGTGCAGAAGGCCGTGTTTGCGGCGCATAGGGAGAAGCGTACATGGTAATAATAATGAGAGAAATTGGGGCCCTAAAATATACAACGGCTACGCGGTGATTAACCTCAAACGTGTATTAGATTGTGTACGATAGTTTGTGCGAACGGAAGGCATTCGTGAGCGTCGCAGCAAGTGAGCGTCGCAGTAAAGTTCTAGCTATAGCAGATTCGGCGGCCTCGCCGCAGAATATCCCAGATACTTTCGACAGTACCGGTTGTATAGCCGAAGTGACCCGTGGGGTGAACAGGCGGGCACTTAGCACGGCGCAGAGAGCGTCTCTCGATTCGTATAAATAGCATCCCATCATTTGGACTGGACCTGCGAGTATCCGTGGAATGGGTTGGACTTTCTCTCCTTGAGAATTTCGTCCTCCTTCTCCTGCCACTCTCTGCTCATGGTGACTGGGATACGTCTGAGCGATCTGTAGCCCAAGTAGAGAGCGATGGAAAGACCCACGAGGAGGGTGGTTCCCCAGAAGATGGTTCTGGTCTCCTGCTTAGAATAAAGTGGCTGTCTTGGTCCCCACTCGCCGAAAGAGATGTAATAAGCGGCCTTCTTCTCGTTGGTAGTCAGGGTGTCCCATGGCAGCTTCTGTCTTTGCGAGAGGGATGTGATCACAAACTTGCGGTCAACTTCTGGGAGCTTCTCCCATCTCTTCTCGATGTTGGTAATCGAGGCCTGGCTCATCGAAGGGGCGGCCTCGGTGGCGGCAGCGGCAGCGGAAGCGAATCTCAACTGCTTGGCGCAGCCAAAGCTTCTCAGAGTTGGTCTTAAGAGTGCTTGCATATCTATAGACTCCACTAATCAGTTACCTGTGAATAGCGTGAATCCGATGGAAAAAAGTCTTCTTATAACTTTTGAAGCGTGGTGTTCTTTTGAGCATTGGTGTCATTCTTATTGGTCCATTTCAAACTTAAAAAATGCTGCGAAAAAACAGCTGATTTAAGCTTATTCGACTGCATCTGGTGTAGGGGCGTTAGGGGTTTGACAGGGAGGCTGACTGTGGTAGCTGTTAATCTGATATAGTTAAGTTACATTTTACATACCTACTGAACCTTCTCGCGTAACTGGCCAAGGTACTCCTTATAGCTGAGGTTAGAGGTGGCTCTGTCTTCAACCATCTCGGACATGCACCAGATCCGAAGAGGTATAACATCTCTCGAGACACTGCCGGCAGTCTCGTTGGATCCTGGGCCAACCACCACGTAGAGGTTCATGTACTCGACGGTGTCAACACCTTCTCTGACCTTGGAGATGACGTTTCTGACTCTCTGGGAGAACTCGTTATCCAACTCTGGCAGCTCGGTCTTGCCGATCTTGACCTCTGCGACGGTAGAAACTCCAAACACGTCCTGGACGAGTTGGTCCACGGCGTCTCCTCCAATGTACAAGAACAGCTCGGAGCTGTTGTTGATCAGGTAGAGTCCGAAACGGGCCAGGTTCATTCCCGAGGCGTTGGTCAACTCAGGCAGCACGATCTCGCCGTGCTTTCTTGGTGGAATCTCGAATGGCTCATCCTCGCCGTCAAACGGCAATCCGCAATCGTCGGTCATTGTATGCAAGCTGTAGATGCTTGGGTAGATCGACCGGATCAATTGAGGCAGTGGTTCAGATCCTAGCCTGTTCAATGCGGCGGCACGGTGGTCCGAAGGCACACGGCCCGCACGGAAGGCGATATTTTTGGTCAGCGCTTGCAAGAGCAACGGCAACATTCTCAGGTTGGTACACACCTGCAACGGCGAGGACGAACCCATGTTTCCTGGGACAATCTCCTTCTTATAAAGTTGCAAGAACTCCGTGACACACTTGAGCAGGTACTCTCTGGCGTCGCTCAAAGATGACGACAGAACCCGCTCCACGGCCCGATGTGTATAGTAGTTGGCGATGGCCAACTGGTCAGCAGATGCATAGATGTCCTTCAAGTCCTTGGATGTTGGGATGGCCAAAGTCATCACACGAATCCGGCGCTCTCCGTAGCATGTGGTGTGTAAGACGGCGCACTGGAAGAAGATGTTTGGTCTGCTGATGTAGTCTTCTATCTGGACCTCGATCGTGTAGCTCTGATCACGAGGGAACGTTGGGAACGAGCACAAGTCGGATGATCTGTTGAAGAAGTTTCCGAAGAATGATGCCATACGCAGGCCGTTCGATCCACGCACACGCAGCACGGCTTCCAAACCGATCTCCATCGACAGATGGTTCGACACCTCTTTGGACAGCTTCGTGATGTCTTCGACACTGTTGGCGGACCATGCAGGGTAGAAGTGTGTCTGTCCGGCGGTGAACCGAGGCAAGTTCGACAGTGTGGCCACGTCCTGGTACGAGGATCCCGTCAGGAAGAAGTCCACCGTCACCTGAGACTTGTTGCACTCGACGGCGAATGATTTGTAGAAAGTGGAGTTTGGAGTCAGCAATGCAGACGCCTCCTTGGACTTGCCACTGACGGCATTCTCGTCACGCACAGACAGCTTACCGATACCGATGGATGGGAGGGAAGACGTAAATGCTACGATCTTACCACCAATGTGAGAGATCAGGCTGTGGGCGGATTTCAAGGCCGGTCCCAGGGCAGAGTCCACGGCAAGCGTGTGCGAGAAGTAGTCCGGAATGTTCTCCAACAGGGTCTCAATGTTCTTGCGCGACTCCTTGAGGTTGACGAGGATTCCTTCTGGCGATGGAATCAGAGTGTCGTCAACGTCGGAAACGATCATCATCTGGGTGTCTTTTCCCTCCTCGTCATCGCGTGGAATGGCAAAGTACGAGATGCCGGAATCGACAGCCAGGAATGCCACACGAGCTCTGCCGGTCTTGTTTGGAATGCGGTCGAGCGACTCCAAGATGGTTCTCGTAACGGTAGCCAGAAGTCCGTTCTGGATCGAGTACTTGGTGACATCGAGCACGAACACGTAGACGACCGGCTGTGGAGGTCTCACCATGTACTCAGGAGGAGCGACAAACTCGACAACTCCGTGATTAAGCTCGTTTCTATCCAATCTGTTGACCTGAGACGAGGTGACCTGCGAGTAATCGAATGCTGAAGGCACGTCGTTCAATAGACCGCAGAAGTTGCACCGCCAACGGCGGCCGTTCTCAGTAAACCGAATGAACGGGTTGATATAAGCACGACAACGACGGCAACGGGCAATGACGCAGTCAGACACGACCGGCACTTCGTCGTCAGCGTCGTGGAGCGTCGCGTAAGGCCGCACCACGATAGCAAACGGCAGCTTGGACTTCTTGAGCAACGACGACGTGTTTGGGGCGACGTTCATGGTTGATCTAAAGTACTTTGCATCTGCATTGGCTGTCTCAGACTCGGTGGTCTGAGTGCCCGGTTGCAAGATGATAGGAGGAGGTGGGAACTGGAGATCTGCGATCGGAGGTGGCAACTCCTTGAGCAGATCTGTCGAGTACAGCTGGTTCAACGGGGTCGCTGGAGCTGCCTGCTGAGCGTAGTTTGGAGCAGCACCGCCAGGGTATCCCTGCTGGTTCTGCTGGCCGTACGCACCGTTGCCATAGCCCGCATTCTGGCCGTATGCTCCTCCACCAGTAGTTGGTGCAGTAGGCTGTCCGTAGGCGGCCGATTCTGGTCCCTGCGGTTGGCCATAGGCGGCTGATTGTGGTTGTCCATAGGCACCGGCAGCAGTGGAATCCGGCTTGACATAAGCGGCGGCGGCTGCCCCCTGTGGTTGGCCGTACGCTCCGCCAGCAGTTGGCGATTGAGGTTGGCCGTAGGCCTGTCCATATTGGTTGGTCTGGCCGTTAATATTGATCTGGTTAACACCTTGAGCGAGCTGGTCGACACCTCCTGCATATCCAGGGATCTGAGGTTGCTCCGTGGCCTGTTCCGCGTAAGCAGGCTGTGGGTATGCCCTACGACGATGAGACGACATGTTGTCAACAACTGGAGAAGGAAATTTTTTCCACGCTCCCTGATATTGACACACACACTGTACGAAGACAGGTGTTCATTGAGGGTTTCGGGGTGCTTGGTTGGGTAAACCTTGGTCCAATGGACTTGATATGGTTAGTTGGTTGGTTATTTCCTGTTTGACGGGATCGGTTCCACCTGGATCCGTTGTAGGCTGCTGAAAAGGCCAGCTCACCACCTAAGATTGTATTGATCTGGGTATTGTAGAGCGGGGAGTGATCGGGGAGAGTTTCTGGTTGCATGTTTGGTTCATGTAGGGTGTAGGTTTGGTACGGTTTGGTTACTGGTCGGTCAATTTGTGTGCGTGCGCAATTAGATGACGTTGTTATTATTATACATGTTGAAAAGTCAAGGACTTGCAACGGTTGCAGTGCGATATTAGATTGTGGAGCCCGGATTTGGGCGGGTGTAATGGCAGCAGGGGTAATCTGCCGTGCAACTGGGTCCAGCTGGATCCAAGAGGCTCCACGGGGTATGATATTGGAGAGATCAATAGCTGATCTGCTCATTCTGACAGGTAATTGGGACCCTAGCAAGGCAATAGTGGCCTAGGCAAGGTAATACTCGCCCTGTAGCGAAGCCAGTAGTCTCAAGAAAGATGTCTTGGCCATCTGAGACACCACCAAGGCCTGGTTGACTATTTGGCGAGCCTCAGACATGATAGGACCGTCATCAACAGGGTCCCCAGTGAAGAAACTGATGGCCAAGGCGGCCCCATAGGTCAACAGAGCACCCTTGATGGCAAGCATGGACCAGCGAGCAAAGAACTTGACCATGGATATCAGACTCTTGACGGCCACGTAGACACAGACGAGAGCCACGAGTAACTTGTAGATCTCCTCATAGTTTGTAGACAGTCTGTAGTAGAGCTGGTAGACCCAAGCCAGCGCGTAGCTGAGGGTGCTGAGAGCCTGGACGAGAGCATCGTCCAGCTCAGGAATGCCAGTGAGCTCGAACTTTGGAAGCACAAGCATGTTTGCACAGAGATAATCGGAGATCGGATCTAGAACCGATTAGGAAGCGCCAGCGCAAGAATTAGTTAGTAGGCGAAAATTTCGGCCTCCCCCACTTTAACAGTCATCTGGTAGTATTTGGTTTGTCATGGCGTACAATAGAGCGCAGGTGCTATCATTATACAGGAAGATGCTTCGTGCATCGTACCAGTTCGAGTACTACAACTTTCGGGAGTACTTTAGCAACAAGGTGAGGCAGGAGTTCCGTCGAAACCTCCACTTCCAAGGGGACAATACAAAGTTGTACCAGAAGGGGTTGAAAGACCTTGGACTGCTTCGTCGCCAGAGTATGATCTCGGAGATGTTCCCATTCGAGCGGCTGGTGGTCGAGAGGGTCGACATTAAGCACCGGGAGGTTGACGTTGAGGATGCCACGGGCAAGCATAAAGTTGGAGAGTATACCAGTGAGTAGCTGGTGGTGGCCGAGTGAGCTGTGGTAGCAGTGAGCTGTGGTATCAGTGAGCTGGTGCTGCAGTGAGCTGACAGCGGCCGGAATGAGTTGAAGACGGCAAAAATTGGCCTGTTATCGTCAAAATGAGCAGGCGACAGCCCTGGTAGCTTTCGAGTTGGATGCAAACTGATTTCATTTCAACTTGGAGCTTCCTCTATGTATATAATAGAACTACGACTAGATGAGTAGGGTAGACTGCGACTAGATTGAATACATAATCAGTGAATACATAATCAGTAAACTAATTCGACTGCCCTTACTCCTCGGTAGCCTTGACGGCCGCATCTGACATCCTCTCTCCAGCTTTAGCCAAGAGCTCAACACTGTCAGCATAGCTGATAGCTATTCTCACAAAGTTTGCTCTGTCCTGCGAATAAACCGGATCAACTGCCATGTTACCACCAGGGACAACAACGACTCCGTTCAGCAGACACTGAACGATAAACTTGTCCATGTACTCTTTGACCTTTCGGCCCTCTGGCACAGTGACAGAGCAGGCAACGAACATACCACAGGCGGGATCTAATGGAATCAGATAGCCCTTCTTTCCTGCGGCGGATTCGGCCAGTGCCTTGACCATTGCGTTCTTGCGTCTCAGGTATTCGTTTCTCACGAGAGAAATCCAGTGGATCCAACCTTCCAGGCCGCCCAGATTCTGGATCGTGCTGTAGACGACAGCTTGAGTGATACCAGAAGGTGCTCTCGTGTAGATGTTGGAGGAACTCACGATATATTCGACAAGCTTAGGGTGGGCGACGACGAATCCAAGTCTGCAACCAGGAGCAAAGATCTTAGAGAATGTCTCGACACGGCAGACTCGGCCGGTGGTGTCCAGCTTGAGGAAAGATGGATGCAGAGCATCGATGAACTCGTCGTTAGTCAGGTTGTAGTTTGGTTCCTCGTCAGCGCTCTGGAAGTTCAAGTAACCGTACGGCTCGTCCTCGATGATGAAGAAATTGTACTTCTCGGCCAATGCCAGGATCTTCTTCTTATGCTCGAGAGTCTGTGCAATTCCCAGTGGGTTGTGGCCGTTAGGAATCGTGTACAAGGCCTTTGGCTTGGTCTTGCTTGGGTACAGCTGTTCCCAGTTCTCGAGCATGTTCTCGAGAACGTCAGCGTACTCCATCTGTCCCAGAGTGTCCTTGGCAAGCACCTTAGGCAGCTTGATTGGCACTGGAACACCGCCCTTCTCGCGACAGATGTTTAGCAGCGGGTTGAAAGTGAACTCCTCGAACAGAACAGAGTCACCAGGGTTGACCAGCACGTCAAAACACTTGCCAACACCGTCAGCTCCACCTGTGGTAAGAGCGGTGTCCCAAGCTGTGGCGGCCGGATTGATGACTCTCTGTATGAAATCCTTCGTGAAAGTGCGCAATGCCTTGAGACCTTCAGTGCTACCGTACTGGAGAGCCTCCTTGAGGTCGATTCCGTCCTCTTTGGACTCGCAGTGCGAAACAGCCTTGATCTTTTTATCAAAGGCAAATGGACTCGTTGGAATGTCCGCAGTCAGCTCTGTCACAGGGAAGAAGCCGTGGTTGGGAAGACCTCCCAGCAGGAAGATCATATCGTCGGGTCTCTTGGTCCCCTCAGGCAGCGGTGGCATTGAAGCAAAGTGGGTCTGAGTTCTGGTCCTGATGCGGTTTGCGATCAGATCTTCGTGATCGTAGGGCGGAATTGGCCCCTTTTCTTCTGGCTCTGGGAACACCATGGTAGTAAGACAGTAAAAGTGATGGTACTTGGATGGATTGAGTCTATTAAACCGTGGTTCTCTATAAAAACGAGGGTTGCCAAGGTCGATAAAAAGTGCGGTCGATGAATGGATTCGTCGCCTGAGCCTAAATCAGACGTGAGGGAAAAAAAATCTGGCCCGCACCATCGGGTGGCTTCAGGTGTGGCATCTTTTCACGGTCCGTTGGGATTTACTGGTGCTGTGGATGTTATATGGATGAAGTGGGTGGTTGGTCGGTTTCGCCCGGTGCCATTGGTTGGGTCCGATTGTGTTTGGGTGAGGATTGTATTGGACCACGCAGTGTAAATGAAAGCTATCGCATCTACTAATGCCGTCTGAATCAGGCAGAGTTTCGGATTGGTTGGAATTGTCAGTGACAGGGAGACTGCATCAATAGGAGGCAGAGCGTACGAATTCTGTCAAATAGGGCAGTATACTGATCTGCCATTGTTGGTGCAAGGGGGTTGTTGAAATGGCAGCTGTGTTGGGTCAACAGAGGCCACGGTTGGTCAAGATTGGTCCCGTGTAAAAGTGCTCGAACTTACAGCAAAGACTGTTTCGACTGCCATCTTTTAGGCGAGGCAGCGGTTAAATGTGCATAATAGAACAACGTCTGGACTTATCTTGGCGACACTACCGACCAACATCAATTGCTAGTAGATTGGAGGATTGGAACACCAAGAAAATCCAGATGGTAAGCCCCTAAAACCAAGTAAATCCAGTCTGGATCTGTCCCGATTAGGAAGGATGGATTTTTTCTTTTTTCCGCCGTATAACGGTTACGACGGGTATCGGGAAGAGGGTTGGCCCTGATATCGTAGGAACCAAAGGTTTTGGGCGAGTAGTGAGAGAGCCTATTCCAGTATGAAAGTTGAGTTTTCACATAGCAGTGATTTTCAGCACGCCAAGGGGGGTGGGTCCGCGCCTGGGCCGCCCTGTAAAGTGGGCTCTGTCGGAGTTTGGAAAAGTTTTCAGAGTGCAACAATGCAACGGTTAACTATACGCAACTGCACATTGGTTTCTTTCTCACCACTTGTGGATACTTGTTTCTTCTTATGTCCAGCAGCCATGAAGGGAGGAAGACCGCGGGCAAGTATCGGCTGGAGGACTTCGAGCTGATGCGAACTCTTGGTACTGGGTCGTTTGGTCGGGTCCACCTGGTACGATCTGTCCACAACCACCGGTACTATGCCATCAAGGTGCTACGGAAGAGTCAGGTGGTCAAGGCCAAGCAGGTCGAGCATACCAACGAGGAGCGCCGAATACTGTCGATGATCAAGCATCCGTTCGTCATGAGAATGTGGGGCACGTTCCAGGACAGCAAGAATACGTTCATGGTGATGGATTACATCGAAGGCGGTGAGTTATTTACGCTATTGCGCCGATCCAAGGCTTTCCCGAACCAGGTGGCCAAATTCTACAGTGCGGAGGTTCTTCTTGCGCTCGAGTATTTGCATTCGTTAGGCATCGTCTATAGAGATCTCAAGCCCGAGAACATTTTGCTCTGTCGGAGCGGACACATCAAGCTGACCGATTTCGGCTTCGCCAAGGAGCTCGAGTCCGTCACCTACACGCTGTGTGGCACGCCCGACTACATTGCACCGGAAGTTATCGCTGTCCAGCCTTACAACCAGGCTGTAGACTGGTGGTCCTTTGGAGTGCTTATTTATGAGATGCTTGCCGGAGTCACCCCGTTTGCCGACCCTTCGCCCATCAAAACCTACGAGAAAATCTCTCTTGCCCACGTCCACTATCCTAGACGGTTCCACGCCGACGCCGTCGAGTTGCTCAAGGGCCTGTTGAAGAAGGACGTCACTTATAGACTGGGCAACCTCAAGAACGGAGCTCACGACATCAAAGTTCAGCCCTGGTTCAAAGAGGTGGTCTGGGAGAACCTTCTTTCCGGCAATATAGAGACTCCGTACGAGCCCGATATCATTGGCGGAGTCGGAGACACTTCCATGTTCGAGGTGTATCCAGAAGTCAGCTACGACTATGGTATCACTGGAGATGATGTCTACGGCCAGTTCTTCCCGGAGTTCTAGGCGGTTGTCTCGATCTTTTCTACGCACATCACATCACAACTGAGCCGACTGAGCCGACTGACACATCATTTCTACTACTACTACAACTGACACACCGACCACACCTACCACACTTGTTATCTTTCCATCTACCGAGCTTTACCTCGTTATATGCGGGCTTTGCCTCGTTTTATACAAGCCCGAGCTTTGCCTCACTCTATACACAAATCCATTACGGTTCATAGCTATCTCTATTCTATCCATTGCACTTCATAGCTATCTCCATTCTATCCATTGCGCTTCATAACTGTCCATTCTATCCATTACGGTTCATAACTATCTCCATTCTGTCCAATATATCCACCTACCGATACCCATGCTCTATCACTCCAACATCAACTGCCTCCTCTTCAAGTAGAGACGACAGCTCATTCAATGCCTCGGTGTTCTCACTTTCCGTCTCGCGCAATAGAACTTCCAAGCTACATGTCAGCCGCTGGTGTTGCTTTGCACTGTCCTTCAATCCGATCCCAAGGCCCCGAGACAGTTTCGCAAGCCTGTTTGTCAACGGTCCACTCTCCAAGAAGATCGCGTTGTTGGCAAACTCTATCACCAACTGCTGAGACCCTGTCATGGCCTCGTTGTCCGCGCAGTACTCTCTAACGTCGGCATTTCTAGGATGGATTTCCCAGAAACTGTACGCTAACTGGGCATCATTCGTCTCTATCACTTGCTCGGCAAGCTTCCACTCAGGAACTTCTCCGTTCAGAAGTAGCACCATGTTCCGCATGTACGCAGCGCTGCGGAAAACTCCAGCAGAGATCTTCGGAAGCCAGCTCTTCTCCAGACAGTTGCTGATAATGTATTGTGCCATGATATGAGATCCCAGCATCTTATACCGAGATGCTATTGCAATCTCTGTCTTCATCTGGATAGCAGGATCGAGGTACCAGTTCTGAACCTTCTCTGGGTGCGCGCTCAAATGCTGATGGACTGCCATCAGATGTTCCAAGTCCAGTCGTAACAGGATGCTGGCCAAAGTGTTCATGTCCAGCAGTCCTCTGAACTCCAAGTGACCCAGAATGATCATCAGATCCTCGACGTTAGTTGTCTGCTTCACCAAACTCTGTATCCGTGCCAGATTGCTGCCAATGAGCCTCCTCATCAGCTTCTTCTGTGATTCTGTCAAAGTAGACGACACTGCTCCGTAGTTGTCCAGCAGGTACCGCAAATTATCTCCAACATCCTCATGTTGCTTCTGTTTCACTTGTATCATCATTTCCAGCGGCCTCACCCGGCTCTCAATCTCCTTATCCACGTCTGTAGACTCCGTCTTACCTAGAAGGTTCAACATAAGTCCATTGAACGCCTCCGGCTCTGTAGCCGCCGGTTTCTTCTGTGCTCGTCTCTTCAGCGACTTTGACGTTGTCTTGCCCCGTAGGAGGCTTAACACGAACGGTAGAGCCGTATTCCTCCTCTGTACCAGTTGTAACATGAAGAGGCGACGGTTATTTGTGAGATAAAAAAAATGGCAGGCAGTGCCTTGCMAAAWAAAAWAAAAAAAGGAATGATCTCTGGCGGGATCGAACCGCCGATCCTGGCGTTATTAGCACCATGCCTTAACCAACTGGGCCAAGAGATCATTAGATGTTAGAGTTAGATGTTTCTAATTTATCATCGATTAAAAACTTTAGGGCTTTGTCGATTTAGGCCGTTTTACCTTGTTCCAAACTTTCTCAGTTCTTTGTTCTCAATTAGAATCATCTTTATCATCTTTTTCATACTACAGCCTAGAAAGAATGCTTAAAAGCTTTACAATTAATCCGGTGCAATCAACATATTCGTTCATATTTGTATATAAATGGGGTAGGCTCCGGATTTTAGATACAATATTTTTATCTTGATTGGGGCAATGTCGGAAGTACATAGATCACACGTGGCGAAAGTCCGCAGAGCGTAAGTGATATTATGATAGAAAATGTCCATACTAACCAGCAGATGTGCCAACTGTAAACGGAGGAAGGTCAAGTGTTCAGGAGAACGACCGGTATGTCAGAATTGTCTCAATACTGGTAGTAAGTGTGTCTATATTCCATTTCAGAAACGAGTCTCGGTGCTACTGTCAAAATACAAAGAAATGGAGCAGACTATTGATGGTCTGAGGTTGGAAGTGGAGTCTTTAAGGCGGGAAAGGAAGTTTGAAGATCAACCGTTACCAACTCATTCGCAACCAGGGTTAGCAAGACTCTCTGGGTTCGAGTTTGTTTCTGGGTCTCCCGATCAGCTGGCTGATCGGTTGGCCAAGATGCAGAACCATGCCATCAATAAGGGCACTTCTGCTATTATTTCTGGGTTGCGCAGGAAGGATGAGTTTGATATCAACCAGAACTGTGTCTACGCAATGATGCGAAGCCTGAGCTTGGAGGAAGCACTGGAACTCACCGAAAAGTGCCACTTCTTTCTCAATGATATCTACTTCCCTTACGATATTCGACTGATGAAGCTACAACTGACCCGTCTTTACAGGCCGATCACATGCTTCACTCACCTATTACAGGAGGAAACTTCCTATTTCAAGCCGTTGGTATTACTAACGATCGCGCTGGGCAAAAGATATTTTGGAGAGGAGCAAGATGAATTGACCCCCATTATCATGTACGCACTCTCGTTAGTATCTCCGGTGACCAAGCTGAGGTCCAAGACTCGGAACTACCTATTAGTTTCAGTTTACACTCTAGCAAGCTTTTACTTCCGTTCTGTCAACGAGGAGGACGATGCTATCATGTATTCGAATTTGGCTCTAGAATATGCAGCGCATATTGGTCTTCATCAAAGTGAGAAGGGTCTATCGGTCTTGGAGAGTCAAACAAAGTCGAGGATCATCTGGGTGAGTTTTGCTGCCAACAGAACTCTATCTGCCAAGATGGGCAATCCATTCCTTCTCTCGTTCGATGATATCACTCGGGAGATGCCAGATATGCGGTCGTATGATGAAGAAGGAACTTTGATCGATGATGGTAACCACTGTCCCAGTGCTGAGGAGTTCCGTTCATACCTTGAACTTACTTGTGTGACTGAAGAGATCTGTCGTGCAATCTACAAGAACGTTCCATCAACGGAGGATCTTGGTAGCATCATTCAGCACCTTATTTCTTGGAATTCGTCGCTTCCGGAAAATTACAAGTATGACTTAACGTTGACTTCCAGTGACAGGAAGCATAAGCGGTTGATTTTCTCGCTACATCTAAACTACTGCTTCTGCATCAACTTGACAACAATTCCAATCCTCTACAGTCTGGTGGAAAAGAAGACCGCCGGTCAGTATCATGCAGCCGATATCAACGGCAACTTGATGCAACTTATCACCATCTGTATGAACGCAGCAGAGATGACCATCAGTATCCTCATGAGCTGTTACAACCAAGAAATGCTTGCCACATTTGGTGTTATGGACCTTGACTACATCTATAGTTCCACCTTGTCTTGCTTCATGTGTGGAGAAGTTCTCGGGTTATTGGTGGCACGCAGTCACAAATTGTTGGGTTCCGCTCTATTTCTATTGCAAGAGCTCACCAAAGCAGGCAATTCAAGTGCTAAGCGCCACCATGAGAGCTTGGAGGTACTGATTGAGGCTTATAGGATTCAAAGCGAAACTGCCTCCGAAGATGGTGAAGTATCTTGGGTGAGTCCAAATCAAAATTGGCTCACCGATTTGAGTATGATCGAGACTTTCCAGGGGTTAACCGACTCGGATATGAGTATTTGGGCCGACGGTTCCAGAAACTTCCCAAAAGCTGACTCTTATTGGGATGATTTCCAACGCAATCAATTCGATAGTTTATAAGTCAAATCTGTATTCTAATTTTGATATTGTTGCTGTGTTCTGCGTGAGAGGGTGCCTGTTCCGATCTTATGGGTGAGCTTTCTGTACTGGGACTTTGAGATATGGCCGGTTGGTTTGCCCCATCCTCCACCACCAGGCGTCTTAATAATAATCTTATCTCCCACTTGGGCTTGCACACTGGATTTGCCACCAATATTCACCACCCCGCCCGAGGCCCGTGCCCACCAGTTCTCTCCTCTGGCACCATCTTTGCCTCCTTCCATTCCATGAGGTGCAATTGCACGGCGTTCTGAGAGAATAGATGCATGGACAGGCGTGGTAAACTCAATTTCTCGGATCACACCGTCACCACCTTTAAATTCACCATCACCGCCAGATCCGTGTCTAATGGCAAACTGTCTCAGGATCACTGGATATCTTTTTTCAAACACTTCTGGATCAGTGATACGAGTGTTAGTCATGTTGGTATGCACACCAGACACTCCATTCCAAGTAGCAGAAGCTCCATGGCCGCCTGCGATGGTCTCGTAGTATCCGAAACCTTCGTTACCAAATGTGAAGTTGTTGCAGCAACCTTGAGAGTCCGCCATGACGTGGAATGCTTTCAGAATTGTATCAGTAACTCTTTGAGAGGTACAGACATTACCACCAACGACAGCACATCCATCATCTGGGTCGAGAAGAGACGACTTTGGAATCACAATGTCGATCGGTTTGATACAACCTTGGTTAAGAGGTATATCTTCGTCAACAAGGCACCTCAAGCAGTAGATGATGGCAGAGCATGTGATTGCACGTGGTGCATTGAGATTGTTGTAGGCCTGGATAGCAGAGCCTGTGAAGTCAAATACAAGCCGTCCATTATCTCCCCTTCTAACCTTGAATTTGATGGCGGATCCGTCATCCATGTAGTCGGTGCAATGAAGATTTTCGATTCCATGCTGCTTCACAACGCGTTCAAGCATTTCAGTAACAGTTCTTTCTGCATTGTCTTGGATTGCTTTCATGTATGCAAGACACACTGGTAGACTGTATTCGGCAACAAGCTGGCCAATAAGAGTAATACCCTTTTGATTGGCAGCAAGTTGGGCTTTGAGATCAGAAAGGTTATCTGACAGTTTCCGTGTACCTGTGCATCCCTCGTACTGTGCAGGATCTTTCACAAGATGTTTAATTACCATATCTTCTTGGAAGACGCCTTCTTTCACAAGAAGTTCCGAGTAGAACCTTGCTCCCTCCTGCCAAAGTTGCTTAGATGTTGGAGGCATTGAACCGGGTTCCATTCCTCCAATGTCAGCATGGTGTGCTCTTGCTGCCACATAGAAGATAATCTTACCCTCGTGAAAGGCAGGTGTAATCACTGTTATGTCAGGCAAATGTGTTCCACCTGCGGAAGGATGGTTCGAAACCAAAACATCTCCTGGTTTAAATTTGGAAGCCCAAATTTTTGCTTGGAATCTGATACAGGTAGCCATAGAACCGAGATGAACTGGGACATGAGGAGCATTACTCACAAGATTTCCATCCTTGTCAAAGAGTGCACAAGAGAAATCTAGTCTTTCTTTGACGTTCACAGAGACAGAGGTCTTCTGGAGTGAGTTGCCCATCTGCTCTGCTATGTCCATGAAACGATGACTGAAAATCGAGAGTAACACAGGCTCAATTGTAATGCCTCCTTCTTGTTTCTTAGGAGCTGGCTTCTTCAAGTCCAAGGTAACAAACAAGTGTGTTTTCAACACCAAGGCCTTTCCATTTGGAGGAATCAGGTTTGTCTGCGTACCATCAGCAATGATAGCTGGGCCCTGGATCTCGCTGCCAACCTGCAAGTCCTCAAGACGGTACACGTTGGTGGTTTCTCTTTCTCCTCTCCAGTTCACTTCTTTGACCAAATGAACATCATCTGATGTTGTTGGTTTGATGGTATTCCTAGCTTTCAGGTCCTTAATTTGTGAATCAACACTTGGTTCATCACGCTGAGTAGCCTTTCCAATACCGCGGATTCTGATATCATCGATAATAACCTCCTTAGAAAATAGGAAGCCGAACTCGCGCTTGTGAAGGGCGCAAAACGTCTCAAAGAAGTCCCATCCTTCTCCCTTGGGAACCATTATTGCGGATTCAGTTCCTTGATATCTCAAATTCAAGTATTGTTCATAGACAATATCTTCATCTTTGAAGCCTTCAGCCTTGAGTTTATCACCTGCTTTCTTTTTTAAATGTTCAAGGACGCTCTCAATCTCTGCATGATTCTGTTCCTTAAGAAGGAATGATGCCGGTTCTTGGACCTCCTCAACAACATCAGCAAGTTGCATTCCATAGGCAGACAGAACTGATGAATAACGGTGAATAAGGATTGTGTTGATTCCCAAGAGATCTGCAACTGCAAACGCACACTGACCACCAGCACCACCGAAGGAGACAAACCTGTGGTTAGCAAGAACGTGTCCCTTTGCCTCGGTGAGTTGTCTAACAGGTCTAGCCATATTTTCGCATGCAACCTTGAGGAATCCATGGGCAACCTGCTCTGGGTTCATTGGAGCGATACCTGGGTTAGCAGTGTTGATCTGTTTGGTGATCTCTTCAAACTTCTTCTTGGCAGCGTTGTAGTCCAATCCTTCGTCCTCGTTTGGTCCAAAGATCTTAGGGAAGAACTCGGGAACAAGTCGTCCCAAAAACAGGTTAGCATCAGTGACGGTTAGTGGACCACCTTTACGGTAGCAAGCTGGTCCTGGATGAGACGAAGCAGATTCTGGTCCAACATTCATCAATCCATTCTTATAGGAAAGTATGGATCCTCCACCCGAAGCAACAGTGTTAATGTCAAGCTGGGGAGACTGGATAGTGACACCCGCAGTGGTTGTTTCAAACACATGGTCGAACTTACCATCACCATATCTGGAGACATCTGTAGACGTCCCTCCCATATCAAAGCCAATGAGTGGGATTCCGTTCTCGGGATCGTAGCAAGTTCTAGCATATCCAACCACTCCTCCTGCGGGACCCGAAAGAATAGCGCGCAGTCCAGAGAATGAAGAGGCATCCACTAGTCCTCCATCCGACTGCATAAACTGACACCGAAGACCGTCTGTCTTTTTTGAAGACCTTATACCGTCTTTGAGACCGGATTCAAATCCTTCAAGGTACTTTCTGATTTCTGGTGTCAAGTATGCATCTGCCACAGATGAATTTGCTCTGGCCGTATACTTAATCATTGGAGTGAGCTGGCTCGAAAGTGATATGTGAGTGAATCCGATATCTTTGGCAATCTCGCCAACAAATCTTTCGTGATCTGGGTAGATATACGAGTGCATGAGGCAGACAGCAACAGAACGAATACCAGAGCTATACACTGCCTTCAAGACAGATCTAACTTCTTCTGGGTTAGGACGCTTTAGAATACGCAAGGTCTCCTTTGAAAGTCCTTCAACTAAGTCGGTACCCTCGGGTTCCGTAATGTGGTGCTTTGGATCTTCAACGAAATCCTCCATAGTGATACGCTCGTCCACTTCAACGACAGAGTCGTATAAAAGGCCAGGCTTTGCAATTGAGAGATCAAAGATATTGGGGCGGGCTTGCGTTCCAATAACCAAAGTATCTTTGAATCCCTTGGTGGTGACCAAAGCACATCTTTCACCTTTCCGTTCCAACAGGGCATTGGTGGCAACAGTAGTACCCATACGCAAGGACTCGATTCCTGATGTATCCAATGGCTCACCTCTTGGAATCTTCCTCTTCTCAAAGATCTCGAGAAGTCTGCGCACACCTTCTAGATTTGCATCTGGGTAATTCTGTGGATCAACCGATAACAATTTGATAAGAACATCATCTTCGGCTTTTCCCGTTCCTGGGTTTCCGATACAATCGGTGAATGTTCCACCTCGATCAATGGCAATTCGAATACCAGCCATGGTTGAACTTAATACGAGTCTATCCCAATAGCTACTAGTATAAGTAACTCTATCAATATGCTGAGGCTCCCCGGAAAAGTTGTGCCGAACGATGATTCACTTGCCTCGCAAAAGTAGTTCCGATCTAGGTCATCCCCTCTGTCCTAATACGGAACGCATGACATTGCTTTATTTACATCTTTAATACTCTACCCTTTGCGATCTATCACCTATGTCCGTGTCTAGGGTCTTCGTGATTCATGGAACAACGTCCTAAATACCAATAACAGTTGACACAACTGGGAAAAGGCCTGCAAAATTTGGACTTTTTCATCGAAGTTCACCCAAAGAAGAAGGTCTTGGCTTTTCTCATGCGGCGTTGTGGGACTGATTGGTTCCAATTGTTTTGATATGGGAACGAACAAGTTTTGATGAACTGTGGTAAGATCCTGCTAGTTTGGGTTGTATAGTCGGCCACACTCGTGATTCAAAGGAATGACTTATCATGAAAAAAGCGCAAAACCAGTTCCGAGTGGAAGGTTTAGATTGGGTGAAACAAAGTACAATGGGAATAATTGGAGCGGACAAGATCGTACATCATCGCTAGTCTGGATGTGGGTCCTCTTTCCACACAGGGCTCGTGAAGTTTATTTTTGACTAAACGTTCCAAGTCTGTGGCAAATGAATTTGCTACTTCTAACATTATTAGTCTTGTAGTGTACCAGTTCAATCGGATTATTGCATGATACAGAGTGGATATCAGTCAAGTTGGAGCAAACCCTGTCCAACCTGGGACTATATGCTACCATATGAGAAGAACATATAAAGTTGAGTTAAAATAATCAGGACCACCGGCGATGTTTCTGTTACCTCTGAATTCGGGACTACTTTTCCGTATTATATCTAACGAGGGGAATCGTCATTCTTTATCGCTGAGAAGGCATCTGTGTAGAATTGTCCCCGCGAAAGAACTTTCTCATATAAAAAGTACGATTCCATCCACAGCAGGAAATTTGTTATGCCTGAATCAGAGGAGTCCAAATTGGAGAAGCTTGTGACTATCACCTCCAAGAACGACCTTGGTGACATCGAGTCGTTCACTTATGATGAATCAGCTGAGAAGAAGCTGCTTCGAAAGATGGATTTCAGACTGATGCCACTGTTTGGAATGCTTTACTTCTTTTGCTCCCTCGATAAGTCCAATATTGGAAATGCCAAGGTTGCTGGAATGAACGAGGATATTGGTCTGTCCAGTGCTCAGTATTCCACTGCAGTGTCCATTTTGTATGCACCATATATCCTGGTGATGGTGCCAAGTGTTTGGGTTATGCGCTATTTCAAGAAGCCTAGATACTATCTATCGATGATGATTTTTGCATGGTCCATGGCAACAATCTTTTCCGTCTTCATTAAGAGCTATGCGGGTCTTGTTGTTACAAGACTGTTGGTTGGTCTCTTCGAAGGTGGTTTCTTCAGTTGTATTAGTGTTATTCTCACCGATTACTATTTTCCAGCTGAATTGGGACGCCGTGTTGGAAACCTTTTCATCTTTTCAGCCGCTTCCAGTGCATTTGGTGGTTTGATCGCTACTGGTATCAGCAAGATCAACACAGGACCACTTGCCGCATGGAGGTACATTTATCTTATTGAGGGTTTGTTGTCCTTTTGTGCTATGCTGGCATTGCTCTTTGGACTTCCTGACAGCCCTCAAGATCTAGCAAAGAGTGATGAGGAGAAGGAAGTTCTTGCATCAAGGATCAAGCGTCGTGAGTTTTACTCCAAGGGAGATCACTTTGATTTGCAAGAGGTGCTCGCCACTTGGAGAGATCCGAAGATTTACTTCTCTGTGGTGACCCAGTTCTGTCAAGATATCTGCTTGTATGGATTCTCTACATTCCTTCCTACTATTCTGTCGAAGCAAATGCATTTCAGTTCCATTGCTGCCCAGTACCTGACTGTTCCAGTGTACATTTTTGCGGGTGTACTCTTCCAGGTTGCCTCTATCATCTCTGATAGAACAAGATCCAGAGGACCGGTGATCATTGTGCTCAATATCATCAGTATTATTGGTTATGTCCTTTTACTGAGTGTCTCCAAAGCAGGTGTCAAGTACTTTGCTTGCTACCTTATTTGTTGCTCGGTCTACACTGGCCCTGGTTTGAACGAAGCATGGATTGCTTCTAACACGGCTCCAAAGCTTAAAAGATCCACTGCAATTGCCACCAATCAAACGTTTGGTAATCTGGCTGGTGTTATCGCAGGATTTGTCTACATTGACCCTCCAAAGTACACACTTGGTAATGCATTCACCCTTGGCTGCCTGTGCGTTGGTACTGTTTCTGCTTCCATGGCATCGATTTACCTCAGAAAGCTAAATGCTCAGCATGAAAAGATAATGGCTTCTGGAATCGACGATAGAAAGCACTCGCGCAAGATCGGTGACGATGATCCACAGTTTAAATTTCTTGTGTAAGCAACATTACGACCGCTTATCTTATTCGTATCTGTCTCGGCAAAGATGTTCCGTTTTAGAAACTTTTTAAATAGGTGTGGCAACCGAGTCTCCGACTGTAGTCCGATGGCTTCTGCAGCGGTGGAATTTCGCAGATTATGCCGTAATAAACAGCATAAGACGCATACCAGTGGGTATGCCCCTGGATATGCACAGGTAAATTTGTTGGTTCTTCCTGAACAAGCAGCCAAGGATTTTCGTGATCTATGTGCAAGAAATCCTGTTCCTTGTCCGCTTATTGGGATAACACCCGTTGGTAACCCGCATGAGATTGACAATAAGAGAGCCATATCCGATCCTGAGTTTGATATTTGTACCGATTTTCCTAGCTACAACATCTATGAGAATGGAAAGCTCGTGGATTCAAAGTACGATATCCGTGATGAGTGGAATTCAAATTCGGTCGGATTCCTTATAGGGTGCTCGTTCTCATTTGAGAAGGCCCTAAGTGACCAGGGCCTACCACCAAGGAACTTTTCATTGGATAAAAACGTTTCGATGTATCAAACTACAAGGATGTTGGATCCAGCAGGTATATTCTATGACGTCTCCTACGTGGTTAGCATGAGACCTTATAAAGTTGAGAATCTTGAAAAGGTCAGAAATATCACCAGAGAATTTAGGCGTACCCATGGAGAACCGATTGACTGGGGCTATGGTGCTGTCAAGCGTTTAGGTATCAAAGATCTTGGTAACCCAGAATTTGGTGACAAAACAGATATAAGGGAAGATGAAATCCCCATATTTTGGGCTTGTGGTGTGACCCCACAGATTGCTGCTAACCGTTGTGCATCCAGAATTAAAAGTAAAGTTATTGGGCATTCTCCTGGTTGTATGTTGGTGCTAGATTTGAAAGATGAGGAGGTTTCAAGTCTGAGATAGGTGTTCTGCTTGTGGCAATTTGAGAAATACTGCTGGATTATAAAGTAATGTAAATCCTTGTCTCTAGGACAGTCCCTAATGACTATTTGAATTAGATAGGAGAGGTGTGAGAACCCGAGAGGTCACCTTTGTTTTGGATATGAATCTCGGTATGCTCAACAGACTCGTCGACTACTTTTTTAATTGATGATCTCTATTGTCTTGTAGATGTCGTTTTCGAATCATTAATCTTGCGTCTTTCGGATTGATCAGTGAAAGTGGAGAGCGCCACGATCTTGGGCATTTCTGGTTTCTAGTATATATGGTTCCCGGCCTGATTGCCGTGATAGATGTGGTCAAAGGAGAAGCTGTCGGTACTTCTGATTATAGATACGGTGTGATGGTGTTTGTGCTCGGTATTTCGCCAAGCATGCTTTGGACGAGTACCGAACGAGGAACAAACTTAGGAGGTCCTAAGGGATTTGATATGGATATTGAATATCGCCCAGGAGGTATCTATACTCCTCCTATCTCTATAATTGATGAACATGCCAATTAGTGAGCTTCTGATAGTTATTAGTATTTGTAAACATCCACAATGTTATAAAAACCCTTAGTAGTATGTTCAAGGTTCCCCATCAGGAATAAAAAAAAATTGAAGATTGCAGCACCTGAGTTTCGCATATGGTCTCCCACTATACTACTCGGTCAGGCTCTTAGGGGCTTAACTACAGTTGATCGGACGGGAAACGGTGCTTTCCCCTAGATATGGCCGCAACCGAAAGGTTCTCTCTTCTCTTTATTATGATATAAACTATTATTTTAATCCTGTAGTTATCTTCCTTTGATGATAGATAAATCACTAATATTCACTCATATGTAAACCTACATAGTTATTTTTCGGTAAATGTGCTTTATGATCCATTTTAAGTGTATATTTAATACATATTAGTGTTGATACTGAGGAATTGTCATTAACAAAAGCATTTATTTCTTACAACAAGGAAGAATGGTAAGAGATAATATATTGGTAAGTATTATATTAGTGATATAGGTAGATGGTATCAGAATGCCTCATACAATAGTAACAGGGTTCATAGAGTTCTAATATGGATCTAATAACAATGCATACAGTACTTTAAGTATCATAAACATCGTGTAAAATATCCGAAGTTTTACAAATTGCCATATACAACACATTAACTACAGTTAAATACAATATAGTGGGTACCAATAGAGAGCTAAGATTATGCTGAATACGAATATACTATCAGTGATGAATAATAGAGTCATTCAATGGTATTTATAAGTTCATGTAGGTTTTTAGATTTAAATTTAATTGTTAAAAATATTGAAATAAATAACTGAAAATGAAGGTTTCACTAAATTTCCTGATATTTACTTATTTAATATATTTAGATAAATAGTGAGAAAATAATGATATTGTAAAAATATGAAATGTTCTTTGTAAAAACGTAAGTACAAACAAAGCGGATAAAACTAAAGTGGATTCAATAAAACGCTACATCCATACACCAGAATATTGACCGAGAACTATAATTAGGAGGAGATGAGATGAGATCTGCATGCACTTCAACTGGACTCAATTAAACCTCGTTCGCCGCCTTAGAGGAATTAGTAGATAGGAGTATGGATTTCTGGGACTTTCTATCAGTTAGGATCAGGGGATCTCTTCTGCTGTGTAACAAGCAACCTAGAGAATATGAGGATAAGACAAAATTATAACGAAACGTGATATCAAGAAGAGATGGGAGCACCTCATCACACATCGGGGTATTACAGTCACTTTCAGATAGATTCTGAGTGCCATGATTGTTGAAAGAATGCCTTTGCAGTATCTCAAAATCCCTAGAGCTGTGTCTCAGAGCAATAGCACATCATCACGGCTATAGCGGGCTTGTAAAAAATACGCACAAACACAGGAAGCTATGCAGATGGATGTCTCACAATATTGGCGTATATGCAGTGCCAAGATCAATAATTTGAGTGGGATGACCACCTTACACCTAAGAATCCGCAAAATCTAGAACCAGAAAGAGAGAGGCCTTTACTGCTCAGGAAGGAGGTGGAGGATCTTCGGGGCATCACCTAGTAAACGAGCAAAATTAGCAGGAGAAGATTTAATATGCTCATATTTCCGAATTCAGACATATTATCCAAATTTGGCCGCTAAAGATAGGCTCGTTTTTTTTCATTGATATCTTACAAACTAGCCTCGTAACGTGACAGTATCTTCTTCAACAGCGACTAGTCCTGATCACCTATGGTGCTTACTCGTTTACTGAAAGCTGTGTTGACCACAGCAATACTGACCTGTCCTACACTCGCTTCTGGGGACATTTTCACTGGCCAGGGAAGTCCTGCACCTACTGCTGTCAAAGATGCATACAAAGTTGTCAAGCATCCTATCGTTTTGCAACAGCGAGATGATGATGACGACTTTGATCTCGATGACACCGTGACAATCACCTCCACTTCCTCATCCGAAGATGATGATTTCGACCTATCGGACACCGTGACAATCACCTCCACTTCTTCGTCCGAAGATGATGATTTCGACCTATCGGACACCGTGACAATCACCTCCACTTCTTCGTCCGAAGATGATGATTTCGACCTATCGGACACAGTGACTGTCAGCTCATCTGAAGCTTCTTCTTGCGGAACAGATGAATCCGCATCAACAACAATTGTTACAACAGACTACCTAACAACGATGTGGATGCCTATCGGTGATACCAGTTATTACATGACCATGTATATGGGTACCACATACACCTCAACCTCGTGTGTTCCTGTCACAACAACATCTAGTTCGAGTTCTAGTTCGAGTTCTAGTTCAAGTTCCAGCTCAAGTTCCAGCTCATCTAGCTCATCCAGCAGCTCTAGCTCATCAAGTTCTAGTTCTAGCTCTAGTTCATCTAGTAGCTCCAGCTCATCGAGTTCTTCTAGCTCTTCTAGCTCCTCTTCCGCCCTCACATGTCCAACAAGTGAATCCGTTTACACAACCATTGTGACAACGGACTACCTGACTACGATGTGGATGCCTATTGGAGACACCAGTTACTACATGACTATGTTTATGGATACCACCTACACCTCAAGTTCSTGTGTTCCCGTKACAACAACATCTAGTTCAAGCTCTAGCTCAAGTTCTAGCTCAAGTTCTAGCTCTTCTAGTTCAAGCTCTTCTAGCTCATCCAGCAGCTCCAGCTCATCGAGTTCTTCTAGCTCTTCTAGCTCCTCTTCCGCCCTCACATGTCCAACAAGTGAATCCGTTTACACAACCATTGTGACAACGGACTACCTGACTACGATGTGGATGCCTATTGGAGACACCAGTTACTACATGACTATGTTTATGGATACCACCTACACCTCAAGTTCSTGTGTTCCCGTKACAACAACATCTAGTTCAAGCTCTAGCTCAAGTTCTAGCTCAAGTTCTAGCTCTTCTAGTTCAAGCTCTTCTAGCTCATCCAGCAGCTCCAGCTCATCGAGTTCTTCTAGCTCTTCTAGCTCCTCTTCCGCCCTCACATGTCCAACAAGTGAATCCGTTTACACAACCATTGTGACAACGGACTACCTGACTACGATGTGGATGCCTATTGGAGACACCAGTTACTACATGACTATGTTTATGGATACCACCTACACCTCAAGTTCATGTGTTCCAGTGATAACAACATCCAGCTCTTCGAGCAGTTCTAGTTCTAGTTCGAGCTCGAGTTATAGTTCGAGCTCCAGCTCAAGCTCATCTTCGGAATCATCTTGTGCTAGTGACGAATCGGTCTACACAACAGTCGTGACAACAGACTACCTGACAACAATGTGGATGTCGATGGGTGATACGAGTTACTATATGACGATGTATATGGACACCACATATACCGAGACATCACCATGCGAGGAGTCATCAGCTACTAGTGAAAGCACTACAACACCAGAATCATCATCCAGCGCATTCACAACAACTATCACAACAACTAACAGCAATGGTGAGGTCTCAACATATACTACCACAACAACATACTGCCCAGAGACCTCATCAAGCAATGGTGGTGAAGGCATTGCTACTACGACAGTTACAATAACATCTTGTGACGATAATGGTTGCTCCGAGACAATGGCAACCACTGGAATCACATCTTACACAACAACAGAGGCAGGTACTGTTACAGTTATCACTACTTATTGTCCTCTGACTAGTGAATCATCAAGCGAGGCTACTAGTGCAGCAGGTTCAGAAGCCGGAGAAACCACTGTTATCGTCACGACAACCTGTTCTGAGGAAGTTTGCCAAGAAGCAACAATTACAACGGTAATTTCTTCAGAGGAAGCAGGCTCAGCAACAGTTGCTACCACAACAGCTGCTGCTGCTGCTTCAACCTCCGAGTCTGCTGGTAGCTCGAGTGCTGCCAGTATTCTCACTGGTGCTGCCGCAGCAGTGGGAACAACCGGGGTGCATATATTGTTGTCCCTTTTGGCCATCGCTCTGTTGTAAAATGATTACACCTATGTATTTTCGAACAAATGCACACCGAATTTGGTCACTGCATCAGCTACTATCTCTGTTATACAAACGTTCTTTTTATGATTATTCTTACCCTCATCAGACTGACCGTTGACTGAACTGAAATGAGAACCCACCCAAAGGCAACAGTACAGTAAGTATCTATATAAGACCACTGCTGCCCATCATATCATATCTACTTCTGCTTTATTATTGCTAATCAACGGACCAGCAAGTCGGGCAGTCACACCCATAAAGCCCAATTATAATAAGTACGAGCATTAATTGTGACGAAGCACTAAATCCAACTAAACAGAATACCCAAGTAGACTGAATGGCTAAACAGTTAATACCAAATAAACAAACCAATGCCTGCCTGTTATTAAAAGGAAGGATTAGAGTTAGATTAAATCAATCCATTATACACAGATACACATCAAATCATAGACGAAAGAAAGGCGTAAACCAACATGATTTCTTCACTAACACCATACCATGCAATATATAGTATCCCGTACCTTACAGTAAGGTATAAATGAATAAATACACCCACCCTACGACTTATTACCTTGGGTTTAGATTAGAACTACCCACCACCCTCTTTGCTTAGGAATTGAAAGAAAAATTAAACCAGATAGGCACTAATAGAACATTATTTTTCCTTGTTTTCTAAATGAAGAATAAGATATATAATTTAAACAAAAGAATACAAAGGGAAAGAACAAAAGGACATTGACAAAAGCATTCAATTTATATATTTATATGTACTTTCCATAACATTAGAAGTGCTATTCCAATGCAGAGTAATATGTAGAAAGAGTATACACTTCGTCAATGAGAAGTATATAGGAATGTATACCAAATAAGGTAAGTAGTAAGCAGTGGTACAATTAATTAGACTTCTCATATGCATGTATGCATGTCAAATTTACCTTCAACTGACTGGTATGGCCGGCCTCAACCAAGCTTACAAACAAGAAGAAATTGGTTACAGTACTCAATCCTAAAGATGGTTCTGAATTGCAATTCGTTGGGCTTCTTTTTACTTCATATGCGGCACACTAGTTACAGAACAAACGAACCTCCTATTGGATTCAGATCAAACCCAATTGATAACCTACCTCATCTCAAATCCTAAAAGGTGTTAAGTTCCTCACTATATAGGTGCATTTCTCCTTACTACTGAAAATAGAGAATGTCCAGAATTATGATGATCCAGAATCACTTTGTTTCCTATATCACTGGCATGTACATTCCCTGTTACATTATCGGACTTATTATCAGTAGCTTTATGCTGTTATATTTTCCGATTAGGAGGGTACTTTCGAAAAGCACAAATGATATTTACAGGCTTGTCTTCTTGTCGATACCCAGGGAAGACCCATTTCAAGTCCCAACCCCATGCAACTACGAAGTAAATTATAACGCAACCGATAATACTCCCACGAAAACAATAAGGGAACTAACTAACTGACTCCAGACACAACGAAACTTATGTATAGGAAGAAGTATTTAATACTTGTATAGCTATCAATAACTGTTACAAGCCAAGATATCACGCCAGCATTCTTGCTTGCTTTCTGTTTCGAGAATCTCCTTAATGGAAAGAGGTCATGCCCCGAATGTTTTAATGACGACCGAAGTTGTTCAGAAGAAGTTCATCTGCTGTTTGGAAACAAGCGAATTGGTGCCTGAATAAACCTCTTCTGTTACTTATTCACCATACCCTAGCAACACCCAATTATCTGCAGTCAACGAACACAGCTTCGCATTCACTTGGTATCCTTCAAACCTCTCGAGGTCATTCTTCGTTCTTCGTAGGCTCGTGATAATGAGTATCATACCAAAGACCTGTTGCAACAATTTTTGCGGCGGTTACAGCATCTCGAGGATCATGTGTAAGAATTAGTTTGGCACCGGTAATAGAAGAAACGAATGCTATCTTTTCCAGGACTGTCGAACTAATTGTAATGTTCTCAGGGATTACAACGACAACGTTGATTCCTACCATGATTGCCGTAATGAATTAATCATTTGGAGTAGGCCCAACGTTTCCTATCCAAGCCAGCTTCAGTCCTTGAACTTTTGAATCAAACGCCTCAATAATTGTGAAGACATCACACACTCCTTTTATGGGATTTGAATCATCACTTGAACAGTTGAAGGCACCATACTTTGGTGCAGCAATTATTTGTTATGTCTCTCCTGCGGTGAATCCACTAACTAATGTTAATTCTGCAACAGATCCAAATATTCTGCCATACTCACTCGGTGTAGTACCAGATTCAAGCGCAAATACACTTATTGTACCATGATGATCATTGATAGCGTGATTACGAAGCAGGAAAATCATTGAATGCATCACATCCACGTCGACCCTACATAGACCAGGCTTGTAAGATTCTTTAAAAGTTCTGGCATCCTTGATGAGAGGATACAAATGTCCTGCATCAAGTTGCCGAATGTCTAAAAGCCTAGTTGGTGTTCCTTGGATATCAAAGGCTTCAGAGGCGGCTCGTGATTAAAAAGACCCATTAAGATTAGGTCATTGAAATAAATTAAAACATGTGAGGCGGGATGGGATGGGGTAGCACCGAATTAGCAGATTATTATCATTATCATACTGTTTGAGTAGTCAAAATTTCAGTAAACCGAGGCCGTTAGATTCCTTTCATAAGACAAGACTATTCAATCACCTTAATTGGTTATCATCATTTCCGCTTGTCTTGTTTGAAGATCTACCTACACTCACCTAACAAAGATATTTATTTACTTGGCTCTAAATAATTGAATAACCAGTCATGGGGACAGAGTACTATTCAATTCCTCGGCATACAGCCTTATCAAGGAAGGAGAGAGAACAACAGTTCAGTATCACCTGTAGTAAGAGGATTCTCTAATGTGAGGCGTTATTAGTAGAGAGACACATTCTTTTGTTATTTAATAAAACAAAAAAGTATATACAGTTCGATGAAGCGAAAGAATGAATCGAATTTCCTTAAAGTTTGGCATTTATAATAGAATAAATAGTATATACAAATAGATATTATTTCAGATTGCAATTAGAATTTACATTTTTCAGCAATAGGGCCTTATTAAAAAATAATGAGAAGCAAATTATAGAGGCTCTAAATCCCCATTAGCAGCTTAAAACACCTACATACAGACTATTTGATGCACTATTCTAATTGTGACTAACCTATTACACTTGGCTGTGTACTTATTTGGCTGATATCCCCTTTGAATATTGTGTAAAAGACAAAAATAGTACACATTGGAGCATCATAGTTTGAGCAACGAGAGAAAATCCACAAACACCTGTACACCACAACGGATGTGTTGCTATGGTAACCGCTTTTTCCGAGTTGTTGCGTATATCAGTAGGGATTGAGTCAGCTGGGGTGCATTCCATGGTCACTGCATGGTGATGCATAGTTGCTGACATCTAGTTTGATTCAAATCACCCCATTAAACACAAACATCCAATTTGTTCACGGCATTCTCTCCTTATTTATCCTTACTAAGTTGAGTGTGAAGTCACCAGTTAACCAAAATAGCACTTAAGTAGCATAATAGAACCTGTAGGTCAAACACGAACATCAGATAGCTGATATTGAAGAAGAGGATGATGAAAGCAAGAGCACTAACATCCAGCAATACAGTGTTACAGGGATTCCTTTATTTCCTATATTATATAAACCAAAACACCAACAGCTTAAGTTGCTGTAACGACCGAAGTACCCTCCTGGAAGCGCACCTTGAAGAGCCTATTGGCATTGGTGAACATGCCTTCCTTCAAGGACACGACGAAGAATTGAGAACCCTTGAAACGAGTCTTGATGAGATGACCAATGCTCTGAGTATGATTCAAGTCAAGAGCAGCATCAATCTCATCCAGGATATACATTGGAGCGGGCTTGAACTGAAGCAGAGCCATAATGAGAGCAAGTGCAACGAGCGAGCGCTGACCCCCAGACAACTCAACCAAAGATTCCTTCCAGACATTACCAAGTTGGACCTTGACTTCGAGTCCCTTGGTGACATCCATCATATTAACAGGCACCAACTTGGCAAAAGCATGCGGAAGAAGTTCGGAAAAGATCTGTCCAAAGTCTTCAGAGACCTTCTTGTACGTTTTCTGAAGCTCAGTACGCTTGTAGTCGTCCAACTTGGCAATGGTTTCCTCAATTTTCTTCTTATCCTTGTTGATCTGGCGGATTTTGGTCTTCAAAGAAGTCTCATGCTTCTCGTGCTGCTCAATCTGAGACATGATGTTGGTGTTGACGCCCTTCTTCTTCATGGCATCTATTCTAGTAGTCAATTGATCAATGCGTCCATGGCATTCCTTAGGGTTGATGTTTGGATACTGTTCCAGGACACTCTCCAACACCTTTTCGTCCAAGACCCAGTCTTGAGCCTCGATGATGCCATCAAGGTACTCCTTCGTGCCTTTCAAAGCAACAGTCAACTGCTCGAGAGATTGCTTTTGGCCTGCCAAATCAGAGGTGAGTCCGTTAATATCAGACCGCTTGCCATTCAACACCCGAGTCATCTCGTCCAATTCCTCATTGATGCCAGCAAGCTTTTCTCTCTCGGCAGTGATCTTATCACGAACCGCGGCCAGCTTGACATTCAAACTCTCCATCTCAGAATCGATGAGATCGGTATTGAGGTCAGCAGTTTGCTCTTCGGCCTTGTTGATATCCTCAGAGAGAGTATCTATATCAGTTTGAAGTTGCTCTGTGGCAATTCTGGAGTCCTGATATGTCTGGTGCATGGAGTTCACATCCTTACCAGCAGCCTGAATGTCTTTGGAAAGCTTGGTAACCTGCTGCTTTAATTCGCGCAGCTTCTTAGACCCATCGCTGTTGAACTCCTTCATATCCTTTTCAATCTCTCGAGCCTCAGCGGTATATTGAGCAGTCTTTGCATCCAGATCGGAGATCTGATTCTCAAGATTGGCGATTTCCTCCTTGATATCCTCGTTGTGTTTGAGGAACGAGGCACTGTCACCTTCATTCATCCTCTTTTCCAAAGCCTCGATCTGGTATTGCTCAGTACGCAGTTCCTGTTGAATAGGTCCCGTCTTATCCACAAGCTGGGCTAACTTGGCAAGCTCCATAGTAACCAGATGCAGCTCACCTTGAATAGCATCGACTTCTTGCTTTAAGGAGCGGAACTGGTTAAACTTGAGGATCGTAGATTCAGATGTGCGACGCGATCCACCGGAGAGTCGTCCCTCCGGATCGTAGTAGTCTCCTTCTAAAGTCACCGAACCTGCGTGGACCTTTGGATTGAAAGTGACCTTTTCAGCAGTTTGTGGATCATCACAGATCAAACGATTGCCGAATATATACTCCATGGCCTTGGATGAGGACTTATCGTACTCAATAAGATTCAATGCAAGATCAACCTTGTTAGCACCTATCTGCTTTGCAAGGTTAACACGCTTGGAATCGATGACGTGGGAGGTAATTTTGTTGAGAGGAATGATTGTCACTCGTTTGCGTAGTCTGCCCTTATCAAGCAACTGGGAGCCGGTGACCTCTGTATCCACAACAACGTTGAATAACCGATTGCCACCGCAAGTCTCCAAGGCGACGGAGTCTTTGGCGTTCTTCTCAGGCAATTCAAACAACTCACCAGCAAATCCCTTGACAGACTGGGCATTGAAGTCAGCCGTTGGCCTTTCGTACGAAAAGTCGAAACGTGGGTTCTGACGTTGGAATTGACGGAGCCTTTGAGTGGCACTACTCAACCGAGCATTCAAATCCTTCTCCTTGCGCTTGAGCTCCGCATATGTATCGGGATCAAACCCAATCTTGGTCAGCTTCTCATGAAGCTTGGAACACACCTGTTGACGACGCTCAGTTTCCTTCTTGATACTGGCAATATCGGCCTGCTTATCACTGATGGCCTTCTGATTGCCTTTAAGCTCTTCATTTAAGTGGCCAATACGCATCCGATTCTTCTGCGCTTGAACTTCAGCATCGGAAACCTTCTTGTTAGCCTCTTGCAGATGTGACATATATCCACCGTCAGTAGACCCCTTGGAAGAGATACCCGTGGAAAGCGTGGATAGAAGTTCCTCCTTCTTGGACAGGGCTTCCTTGCTTTGCTCGAGAGCCTCCTTTGCAGCAAAGTAGGACTTCTCCAATTGGACATGCTCCTCCTGTTTATCGAGCTTTTCCTTCTCGAGCTGAGCAAGGTCGGCTTTATTCTTCTCCAAGGTCTCTTTCTGAGCGGCCAAACCTTGCAGTTTTAGCTCTTTGGTTGTAGAAAGACGGGTCAACTCGTTGGTCAACTGGTTCTCTTCCTCTTCATACGACTTGACAATATCTGACTTGGAAGCCTCCTCTTGACGACGGACTTTCATTTTCTCGAGATCATTCTCAAGAGTGGCGATTTCACTGTTGAGTTCCCGGATTCTCTGCTCGGTAGCTTCCACTTGTTGACTTGACTGCTCGAACTCTGCAGCCTTTGCATCCGATCTTTGTGTGTAGCTTTGGTAATCATGGGCAGCAACAGCTTTACTCAACGTCTCGAGTTCTGTCTGAATATCCTGATACTCCAACATGATACGCTTCTGCTCGGCCAGATGCTTTAACTTGGGTTCAACTTCCTCACGTAGGAGGTTTTCCGTGGTCTGCAACTTGAGATTCTTCTTCGACATGGTCTTCTCTGCCTTCTCACGTTGCCACTCATACATCTTAGTACCGGCAGCCTCCTCGATCAATCCGAGAATCTCCGTTGGCTTCATATTCAACATCTTGGTGATCTTTCCTTGCATAATGAGGAAGTTTGGGTTGTTAATATTGAGTTGAACACTCTGGAACAGGTTAAGAACTTGAATTTGCTGCGCCTTGTGTCCATTGATGAGGTATTTTGACCCTCCTCCAAGCACAACCTGTCTGGTGACACTGATCTTTGGGTATTGATCGAAACCAATGGGCGATTTTTCCTTGTCAGAGTTGTCAAATGTGATGGTAACGGAGGCCTTTGTGATACCGGCCTGTCCTCTCTTGTAGATCAAGTCTTGTAAGCTCTGGGCCCTCAAATTCGATGTATTGCTTATACCAAGCACGAAACAGATGGCATCGAGAACATTGGATTTACCCGATCCATTAAGACCCGTGATGGCATTGAACTGACGATCCCAACCAGATATCACTGTACGAACAGCATATGACTTGAAACCATCAATCACAAGCTCTTCAACGTACATAATGACGATTTGAGAACAGCAAGAGGCAATTGTTTACACGAAGACGCGATCTTAAAAAAAAACTGGACTAGCCCCAAATTTTGGCATTACCAAGTTCACCAAGGGCAATAAGTAAGAGGGCTATTACGGATAAATACGGACCCATAGGCGAGAATTCGAGTGAAGTATACTGACAGAAGGCATATTGAACGGTGCTTGAATAGCTAAAAGGTAAGAATCTAGCGCGTATTCATGACGTTCAAGTTCACAGCATCGATCGACTCTCCAGACGCTCGAGCGTTATGGACTCGATCAATCTACGCATTATCGGTTGTTTCAGACGTGATCAAACTGACAATCCGGCAATGCGACCCTAATAAACCGAGCGATCCCGACATTCAGCACGCAGAGGTGCTGCTGACTGCGGTGAATCTCTCCAAGACGGCTTCTCTCAATTGCTGCTTTCGAGACTCGTTCTTTGGCACTTTCACGGTTGAAGGACAACTGCCATACGAGTCATTGGCGGAAGATCCCAATAAGGCCCTTTCTTTCTCATTCCTAGCCAACAGCAAAACACTGAACGTGCTTTTCAAAGAATGTGGAGACCAATGCACTAAAGCCAAGTTGATGCTGATCTGGGAGTCAGATCGAGACCAAATGGAGCATCCTATCATCGATAGTCTCTTTGCCAACAAGTTATTCATCGAGTTCGAGACTCGTACTGATATGACCAAGAGATACACAGTGCATTTCAGGCCTGGAAAGGAAGCCGTCGATTTACAGATCCGGTACAACTTCCAAACTAGGCTCACGGCCCAGTATGGCAAACCCATCGATGAAGTGAAGCATCTGATTGTTGATACTTTCATTGTGAGCAACTTCATTCGCATGTTCCCAGGAAGTATCGATGACTTCCGTATAGAAGTGTTCCCAAACTCAAGGAAGCTGGTCTTTCATGGATTCAATAGACAGGACGCACTGAGTGTTTCGAAACGGCTCGATAACCTTGCCGGACAGCCAATGAGTCTGTCAATAGAAATCAACCTCAACGATGTTGCATACGAGAACATTGTTCAAGATGAGGATCCACAAGCCAACCGCAAGGCCAAGGACCAAGTGTCTTTGCGGTTGAGAGACTTACGGGTGTTTATTCAGCTGATTTCGGTGAACTACGGCACTTTCGAACAGGACAGTGACGATTCAGCTGCATATGGTACCAATTACTGTGAGATGATGTTTTCCACTGGCGGTGAACCGATTGCATTTGAGCGCCGATATAGCGGAGGTGACGGCGAGTGTTGTACAATAACATTAATGAGCATCACCGACAGCGAAGGTGGACGCATCGAGTTGGATGGAAGAGGAAGAGTGCAATTAGAGGCCGCCGAAGAGAGAGACTCTATAAGTCGTCGTTCAGAGTCAGCACGGCCAGAGTCGGCAAGGTCAGAGTCGAGAACAGAGCCACTGTTTGTGGGCGACGCGGCAGACGAACTGACTGGAATGTATGACGGAATGGGTAACGATGCTTTCTGGGGTGGAGGAAGACCTATTGAATCCACAAGAAATCCAGCTTCTGAAAGTGTGCGTTCGGAGGCGCCATTGGACCTGCATTTGACACCTATACCTGAGGCGAATCGTGAAGAGAGCAGAGTGGAGCCTATTGAAGAGGAGGAAGATGATACAGAGCTAAGCAGTAGTGCAGAGCAAGAAACAACCAAGGAAGATGAAGGCAATACTAGCATACAGGGCCACGAAACACAGCAAGGAATGGGACCCACCCAGGGACTGGGACCAACGCAGAAAGATGCCCCGGTTAAAGGTATCTTTGACTAATTCAAGATGTAATATGCATCAAGATATAATACTCATCAAGATCATAGATGTAATACTCATTATACTCGTTATAGATGCATGCCGGTATACTCAAGAAAGGGCAAAGATCTTCCGAAGACGGAAATGAAGCAAGTCATCAAAGGTAACCTTGAGGTTACGGATATTAATGTGCATTGTCTCAGACATCGGTCTCTCAAAGACAGTGTTGATCTCTTCTAAAGTAAGTCCCTTAGTTTCAGGCATGAATAGCATCAAGTAGATTGCACCGACAATCAACAAACCAGCGTAAAGACCGGCAAACACACCAGTCTTGGTCATAGCAGCGGCCATTTTTGCAAATGGATAAGTTGTAATGAAAGTACCGGTCCAGTTACACAGAGCAGCCAGACTCATTCCGTAACTTCTTAGGTAGGTTGGATAGATTTCAGATGCAAAGGCCCAAGGACCAGCACCGAGACCCGGTGCCCAGAAACAGGTGTATGTGACCATACCCCAGAAGTATAAGCCCAGACGAACGCCAAGGGTGTTTCCAAGGAAGGAGAAACCGGTGATGAACAGGCCGATGACAGCTCCAGGAATGGTGGAAAGGATGAGAGTTCTTCTTCCCCAGCGGTCCATCAAGATGATTGCTGGCAAAGTGGAGAAGAACATGGCACCACCTCCAACGAGACTGGAATAGACGGCATCCTGAGCCGTCAATCCTGCCTGTTCGACCAGCGAAGCCTGGTAGTATTCAATAGAATTGATACCGGACATTTGCTGGCAGATCAAGGCAAGGACAACGGCAGTGGTAACTGCTCTAAGGCAACGAGGACGGAAGAATAGATCCAAAAAGACCCATCTACCCTTGGTTCGTTCCTTCTCATAGAGCACGACTTGTTCCATGACATAGAATTCAAGTCTCTCATCCTGATCAAAGCCACGCACATACTTCCAGACTTGGTAGGCATCACGTTTGCGACCCCGTTTCATAAGCCATCTAGTAGACTCAGGCAGAGTGATCATTCCACAGAAGAGAATCGTAGAAAACACGATAGAACTGCCAAGAATGTATCTCCAGTTACCCTTGACGGAGTTGAAGATGGCAGCCACCACGTAACCGCACATGACACCGAATCCCACCATAACCTGGTACAGAGACACAAGTCCTCCACGCCACTTGACAGGACAGTTTTCGGAGATGTATGCAGGAATAGTACCACTAAGGAGACCCAGAGCAACACCGAGAATGATACGGCCGGTGAGCAAGACGGCATAACCCATAGCGGCTGCTTCCATGATGGCACCGACGGTAAAGATGACTGTGGAAATGATGATGGCACCTTTTCTTCCAAAGGTATCATTGATAGGCATCAGGCACAGGGCTCCAAGCATGGCTCCCAATGGAGTGAAACCAACCACCATGGATAGCTCAGAAGTGGTCAGTGCTATATCATCTGTGATATAGAGCGAAGCACCTGAGATTAAACTTTGGTCGATACCAAACAGGAAGCCACCAGCAGATGCCAAGATAGCCAAGTACCAAACAAATGCCTGCGGGCTCTTGAGCCAGTGGCTGGCCAAGAATGGCTTCTTCTTGCTTGCAACCAGCTCCGCTTCTAAGGTGACCAGGTCAGATGAAATCTGGGCATCATCCACCTCAATGTACTTTCCCTCATCGATTTCAACAGTGCGAATACCCTCCTTGGACTGGTCTGTGGACTTAGAGCCAGCTTCGGGGTCGTTATGGTTCGCATCTTCGACATGGTCGACTTGGTCTTCTTTCTCACTTAAAGACATAGTTGATTTTAAACTGCACACGCGCTAGAAGAGGAACCCCCCCTATATATACAGACACGGGACTGGTTTGTACAGCTACTCCTCATTCTTTTCTTAAACTAGTTACATCATAGCTTTACATGCCCTATTTAGCGGGGGTGCATTGTTTTTTTTTGCTGCATAATTAATCCGGGCACGCGTAAAAGCCGCTCTGATAACTCCAGAGTTGGCCATACAAACGATACAGGGACGATAGCCGAGGAGCCGCAAGCGACCACAAAGCACATGGCACCTTTTACAGCCAAGATATAAGATGGAGGAAGGTGTGTTTTGAAGGAGTAGCACAACAGAAACGTATTAGTGCGACAGTACTTGTTATTCTTTTCCTCACGTGGAACAGGGACGGTGACCAATGTTACAAATGCGGCGAATCTTTTAAGCAGGGAAACCTGAGCAGGGAAACCTGAGCAGCAAATGGCGGTATCCTCGGCTTAGGAAGTGTGGGGCAACTGTATAATGGGGTGGCATGCGTTATGTAGAACGTGGGGTAGATAACGGAGGCAGGACCTGTAAGGATTGGAACATCATCATACATAGCGCGTTCTTTCTAATAGTGACGATCCTAACGTGTTGGTTACAATGGTGTAGATCAATCCAGCTGGAGCAACGAACGAATCGAATCCTCTGTCGCTAAATGTACTGCTAAAGTTCAAATTCAAAAGGCTGCGCGGTCCGCCAGGAACTGTTATAGTTCCTAGGTAACTTTGCGCCACAGGCTACTGCATATACAATCTGACTAAGACAAGGCGATCACGCAGTTCCGTGGCAGTTCTGTGGCAGTGGAAGTTCAGTGGCGGTCTTTAACGGTCTTCCGTTGACGAAATTTGGGCCGGAAGTCGAGGCAATTCTTGCCAAGATAGTCAATCAGTGGTAGTGCTAACTCCGAGAAAATTGGGCCGAAATTATTGTGGGAGGCAGCCGCGAGACACCACAGTAAAGGGACGGGAGGTACTACTAGGAAATTACGCAAACAGATTATGCTATAGATAAGTTATAAGTCCAGCCTTGCAACCACTGTTGCAAGGACTCGAAGAGTACAGTAAATTACCAGGCCTTTTCCCAAAGATACGACGTGGAGGGGCAACCGGAGCATCGCTCTCCGTTGATAAGTTCTCTAAGACCAGTCCTCATTTAAGCAGCTGGGCTGGAGGCCGGTGGCGTATCCACAGGGGCAACAGGAGTGGCAGAGTCACTAGGTCCGGCAGCAGGCGTGCTGGCAGGCTTGTCCTTGGTCAAATAGTTGTAGTCAATGTACCGGAAGCCCTGTCCAAGCTGGGCTGCCTCATTAACGATGTGGCATCCCAGCAAAAGGTAGTTTTTCGGCGAGATGGCCATCGAGTACCTCATGAACACTGCAGAATACAGTGTCAGAGCGAGCGTCATCGGCCCAGAGATGCTCTCAGCCGGCTTGTTGCGGAGGTCCATCACAGCAGCAATAGGAATACCAAAGTTAGACACAGGTCCCCAGAAATGCGTCGTGAAGATGTACTTGAAGTTCTCCTTACTGAAGATCGACTTCATAATCGACTTGGATGCCGCATTTGTCACTTTACTTGACATATTGACCTGTTATTTCGACTTCGGGTAGTTTGGTTCCGTGGATCTATACAAGAAAAACTCTCTCCACTGTCTTTTTTTTTTATATCGAACTTTCCAGAGGTGTCAAGATGTTAGACTCGGGGTCCGCGAGAGAGTAGGGGTGGTTGATATTGGCGGGTTGCGCTGCGTTAAGGACCCACCGAGGCATATCCATGGCAAGGGACCGGCATGTGAACAAATATTATATACACCATTGTCTTGGTGCCGGTTTGGTACTAGCTTGGGGCCGGTCTAATTATGAAATAGAGTAGAGTCTCTTCAAGCTGTATTTGGGACTGAAATATCAAGCGAAGAAGCCCCAATATTAGACGACAACCAGGTACCAGGTATAAATCCAACTACTCAGTTGGAACACCCACACTTCCAGCAATACTATAATCCACTGTAACAATGATCACATCCCCCCACTGCCCCTACTACTCAAACAGATGCATAGAGTCTCGTCGAGCCAGCTGTATTCAGGACTGAAATATCAAATCAAGTCCCAATATTAGTCTAGAAACATGTACCAGCCACGAAGACAACCATTCTATCAGAACATACACACTTTTAGCAATACAACCATAGCCCGCAACCCTCACTACCTGCCCCCACTATCCAGATAAGTGCACCTCTATTTACCCCATCGCACTATCCTCCGAGCAAACTAATCGGGCGGCCGACCTTGCACCAAATTCTTCCACTCAATTATCAGCTTCTTTCTTATCGGATCACGATGTCGTCGTTCTTGGGAGGCAGTGAATGCGAAGTGAACTCGAACCCGCTGGCCAAGTTCTCCAACAGGTCCATGGCAGACCACTCGGTGGAGCAATCTGCGCGCCAGGGCTCTTCAACGGGTCGAATGGGCCCTCAGCGTATGAGTGAACAGAAGATGATGACGGGAAGAGATCGGGCCCAAATGGAGGAGTTTCTGGGCCCTGCAAGACCAATGAACAACTTCAACTTTCAACCAATGGCCAAGGAGGTAGAAGTGCTCCACCAGGCTGGGGCTCAGCAGAGCAATCAGATACCACAGCAAGTTCCGATGTTTCAGCGGATGAGTGAGCAGGAACGAACCATGTTGAACGCCACCGCCGCCAAACAGGGCTTTACTTGGAGCACCGAGTTCATTGAGGCTCCTATGAACCAGCAGAAACAGAACAGGTCCGAAACTAGAGAAATGTCGCCCGTTGGAATGGGCCAGATGCCCATGTACGGAGGCATGAGATCACAGGGGTTTATGCCTATGCAAAGCATGCAAAACCAGTACAATCTTGGTGCTCAAGGCGTGCAAGCCCAGGACGGATCACAAATGACTGCATGGGAGGATCAGTTCCAGGCATTAGAGGCTGAAGAGACTCTACAGACGGCCGAGGAAAAGACGAAAGAGACGACAGAACAGACCCAGACTACAGTGGAGCCCGAAGTCAGCGGCCTTGATGAAGCTACAGCCCAATGGGAGAAGGACTTTGAGAAGTATGCCGGCGGTCGAATCAACTATGGTGACTACGAGTTGGAGCGTGAGAACCGGTTTGCCAACATGGATGGGGCCTACGAGATAGGTTGCAAGTTGATGGAGAGCGGAGCCAAGTTGAGCGAGGCTGCTCTTGCATTTGAAGCCGCCGTCCAAGAGAACCCCGAACATATAGATGCTTGGTTACGCTTGGGACAGGTCCAGACGCAGAACGAGAAGGAACTCAACGGTATTGCTGCTCTGGAAAAGTGTCTTGAGTTGAGTCCTCAGAACCTGACTGCCCTGATGACCTTGGCGGTTTCGTATGTCAACGAAGGCTACGATAACGCTGCCTACGCTACTCTGGAGAGATGGATCGAGACAAAGTACCCAGACGTCGCACGCAAAGCCCGTGAGGCCGACCCGGAAGTTCACTCCGACGATCGGTTCTCTCTTAATAAGCGGATCACCAAACTGTTTCTCAAAGCAGCTCAACTGTCTCCAACTGGAGCCAATGTTGACGCAGACGTCCAAACAGGCCTCGGCGTTCTGTTCTACTCATTAGAGGAGTACGATAAGACGCTGGACTGCTTCCGTGCAGCCATCAAGTGCAATCCGAACGATGCACTCAGTTGGAATCGACTCGGAGCATCGTTAGCCAACTCCAACCGCCCAGAACAGGCCATCGAAGCGTACACGAAGGCATTACAGTTGAATCCTAACTTCGTCCGTGCAAGATACAACCTGGGGGTGTCGTACATCAATATGGGAATGTACCAAGATGCCGTGGAGCATCTATTGACTGGACTTAGTATGCATGTGGTGGAAGGTGCTGAAGGTGGTATAGTGCAAGATACTTCGGAGAGTTCAAGTCTCATGGAGACTCTGAAGCGGGCCTTGCTGGCTATGGACCGTAGAGACCTGGTTGAAGAGGTCAGGCCTGGAATGAAGGTGGATGAATTCAAAGCGAAGGTGAAATGAAATATACTAATAATCTACATACACAGCATTGAATCAATAGGCGGCGTAACGAAAATTGGCAGTCCCAAAAGGATGAAAATCAAAAATTCCTACTCCTTCACCAATCGTCATGGCGTCCTTACAACCGAGTCCGGAGTCTTACGGGTACTCTGAGAGCTTCAAGCCACGCAAGTACGGATTCAAAATCCGAGACTTGAAGTCGAAGGCGTGGTGGGTCCAGCATTATAGGGTGGCATCGGCAGTACTGGCGGTGATCACTTTGGCCCTGATCTTGGCGTTCGTTCCTAGCTTCGGTCGGATGACAGGGTCGAAAATCGTCATTATATTGGCAGCAAACGAAGGCGGAGGAGTGCAACGGTGGAAGACACCACAGGAATGGTCCGTGGAGAGGTCATCTATCGCAAATAAGAAGGAATATGCGAAGAAACATGGATACATTCTGACGATCAAAGATGTCTCGTTAAAGAGACGATACTCGCACGAATGGCGCGAAGGATGGGAGAAGACGGACATCCTCAGACAGACCATGCGCGAATACCCAGATGCCGAGTGGTTCTGGTGGCTTGACTTGTACACATTTATCATGGAGCCAGATATCAACCTCGAGGACTACCTGCTGGATAACGTCGAGAATAAGACGTATAGGTCGCTGGATGACTTCAATCCGCTGAATCTGGGCACCGAGGTTCCATACTTGGACACGAGTTCTTCTCCCGTGGATATGATTTTGGCCCAGGACTGCGGTGGTTTCAATCTTGGGAGTTTCTTCCTGAGACGTTCAGAATGGAGTGACATGTTGCTCGATTTCTGGTGGGATCCCGCACTGTACGACCAGATGCACATGACCTGGGAGCACAAGGAGCAGGACTGCCTCGAGGTGATGTACGGGAACCAGCCTTGGGTCAGAGAACGTCTCGGATTCGTCCCATTGCGTGCAATCAACAGTTTCCCGCCAGGCGCCTGCTCTGACCAACGGGACGATCCGCGCTACTTCTACAACGAGAAAGAACGTGACTTTGTCGTCAACATGGCTGGTTGCAACTACGGAGGCCGCTCCTGTTGGGACGAGTACGAGTATTATAGAAGTCTTCAGATGAAGCATCAGTTGAGTTGGCATTCCGTGCTGTGGTAGACCAAATCACCCGGAAAACATCCCAAATTGCTGCATACGATACAGGCCACTTTACAGCACCGAAATCATCTCATAAGTACTAATAAACCATACAGATTAATCGTAATCGGCCACTGCTTGTTGCCAGCGCTAATCAATGTTATCGCTGCCAACTTTCACCGGGCACTGAAAAATTACTCGTCGGTGGCTGGTAAATTATCCACCTCACCGTATCCTTTCATGACGGAACCGTTCTGGTTTAACGATAATATGGGCGACGAGGACTTGGACCTGCTCAAGATCCCGGACTATTCTACATCAGAGCAGCCTGCCCAAGCCCCTCAGCAGTTGCAACCTCAGGAATCGCAGCCAAATGTCGATACAAATTTCGACAGGGCTTTTGCTCCTACTCCACAGGAAATGATGCAGAGAGTGCAGCAACAGCAGCTCCAACAGCAGCAGAAGCAGCAAAACACCCAACAGCAGCCTTCTCAGCAGTCAATGCCCACCAGTATGACTCCTCAGATGCTTCTACAGTCGCTGCAACAGCAGACCCAACCGCCTCAACAGCCCCAGCAATCGCAACCTCAGCAGTCGCCGCCTCAACAGCAGTCTCCTACAGCCCAACAGCAGCAGAACATGTCTAAGTTCATGTCGATTCCTCCAGAGCAACGCCGCCGCTTCATGGAACGTCAACGCCAGTACCAGGAGGGCATGTTGAAGCAACAGAAACAGCAGATGCTATCCCAGCAGATGCAGCAACAGCCACGGCAGGCCCGCCAGGGTCCACCGGGTCCACAGCTCCAAGGGCCACCACAGCGGGCCTCACAAATGCCTCTGTCGCAGCAACAGCAGCCGCAACAGCAGCAGCAACAGCAACAGAGACAGAATCATCCACAACCACAACCGCAGAACATGCAACAGCAGGCACGTATTAATCAGATGCAGCAACAGCAGCAGATGGCTAAGAACGCCGAGAAGTTCCTCATCCTGCTCCAAGAGTACATGACGAGCCGCGGAACGCCAATCAAAGACACTCAACCCGTTGTTGCCGGCAAGAATATCAACCTGCTCTATCTGTATTTTATGGTTTCCAAGCTTGGAGGCTTTGGCCAGGTTCTTAAGAGCGGCAAAGTTCACAGTGTGGCTCAGAACTTCGGACTAGATCCAGCAAATAAGCAATCTCTCACTGAGTTGGTCCAACTCTACCACAAGAACCTCTTCCCATTCGAACAGTACGCCGGCACTCCACAGGGAATGAAAGAGCTCGCTCTTCGTCGCCAACAGCTCATGTCCAGACCTAGAGTGGGCTCTAATAGCTGGTCCCAGTCTGATACGGCGTCTCAAGGAGCTCCTACGCCTACGGCTGCAACGCCTTTACCACCGCAGGGATTGCCAACCTCACACTTCCCTACTCCACTTGCTGCACCTTCCAACGCAGGCACCCCCGGGCAACAGGTTTCGCAGCCCCCTTCTTCACACCATTCTATGATTTCTATGCCAGGAACGCCAGGAATCCCACCTACAACTGCCTCAGCTACTCCAATATCGGCTGCCGTTCAGGCAGCTCCGACAGGGCCGGTCGAGCATCGCTCCTTTGCATGCAACTACGTTCCCCACACCAAACTCATGACAAAAACGGCAGGTTACAACCTGGAGATTATGGAATCGTACGGCCAGCAACTTGACAATCTCAAGCCCGTCTTTCTATACTTCCCAGAGCTTGGAAAAGTCAACATCCATGCTCTTTGCCAGTCGTTGGAGTCGGGAATCGATGCAGAGATCAATGTTGCTCTGAATATCCTTCTTGTCGTCACATCCGATGCTAAGGTGAACATTCTGTTTGATTCCTGCCCAGAACTGCTCGAGAGTCTTACCAAAATTGCTTCTGAGATCATTACTGCCCTTGAACGTGGCGACTATTCTCGTCAGACGGTTGCCACCGATGTCTCTTCCTTGCCGGAGAACAAGTCCCTCATCGATGAAGTGTTTGAGAAATACAGCAGCAAATACGCCAACTCTGATGACCAGGTCATCACTGTTGACTCTTTGACATCTAAAGAAATCGACAACGAGGAGTCGGAGCAAATGGACGTTGACCAAGAGACCCCAGACAGTGATAGAAGCGACTCTGTTCTCTCTAATACGGGATCTTTACACAACTCGGTTGATAGCGCAAACACTTCAATTGAGGAAAGAGATTTCGCTTTGGAACGCTACATGGATCTCTTGCATAGCTGCAGAGAAACGTCGGAGGATTTCAACAACGGTGTTCACATCCACACCTACATGAACCGCCAACTGATGTTTGTTGAGGCACTGAACACGATCTCTATGATCTTCAGGAACTTGAGTTTCATCAACGGCCCTTCCCGATTCAATAACACACTTTTGGCCACCAATGAGGCGTTCCTCGACTACATCTTCCAACTGATCGAGGCTCTCGGTACACATCCAGAAGTCTTTGCCATTCCTCGCAAGAGGTTGGCTCTCCTCAAGGATACTTTGATTATCATGGTGAACATTGCGCACGCTGTGGAACTGCGCAACGATCGTGAATTGTTCCTACTGATGGCACTGTGTGACGCATTTGGTGGAACCAGTACGTCTGCTGACGATGAGGCTGGCTTCCTCACCATCAACATCGATCCTATGTTGGATAAGTACCATAGCCATGGTGTGGATGTTCTTTCGAAGATAATTTGTGGTTCTTCCAATAACAAGCACATCTTTTCCGACTTACTCAACGGGGATAGCCAGGATAACACTCTGATCTCACAATGGCTGCCAAAGTTTGCCGGAACTACCGATTTACGCGACGGTTCACTGGTGATCAAACTGTTCTCCTACTTAATTTCAGCAATGCCATTGAGCCTGCTACATCAGGGAGTTGGTCCATTCAATGCCAAGCTGCCAAGCTGTTTAGAGGCACTCTTGGGTTGCATAACATTGCTGGACATTGCACGCGATGCCGACATCAAGAACAACATCGCCTTAGATATTCTGATGGCACCTGAAAACATCGGCTCCGAACTGGTCCATCTGGCCTTCATATATGCCTCCATCTACGTCAACTCCAACTTTGAAACCAAGGTTCAGCATGCCTATGTTTCGTCCAAATGCTCACTGCTCGTCAACGACCTGCTTCGTGATGCCATGGACTTTGCCAAGGATAATGGCACCGAGAAGAGAGACTATGCTAAGTTGCAGTCGTTATCAGGATTCTTCTCCAACGACAACAACCTCATGGGTGTGCTGATGACTCCAAACATTCCACAGGACATCTCGTTGCAAGCTGTTGAGGCCACAAAGTTACTTAACCGCCTGCGTGAGCGTTGATATGTATTATAATGTACATTAATTAAGCCTTCCGTTTGAAGAACTTATCCACTTTGCGTGCTGCTTCACTACCGATGAGTTCAGACAGACTGTCTTGGCTCATTTTGCTGAGTTCATAGACGCTCTTCACCTTGGATATGATCAAATGGTAGTTAATAGCATCAATACCCGGAATATTTTGGATCATATCGATGGAAGCATCATTGAACAGAGTCTCCTTACCAAATTCGCGATCGAGACCGGCATCAACAGCCACGGACACATCTGGTTCGGCCTGACTCACCTTTAGTTCTTTGAAAATCCGGGCAGTTTCGAACGGTGAGCTCGACCAAATGATCTTCAGTGCAGGAAAGGCTGTGATGAGAACCATCAGTTTCAATTGCAAATCCTTCTGTGCAAACGATGAATCCGTGGTTGATGGCATGAGAACGCCATTTTTGAAAGTGTTGAACGGTTGCATCGAGAAGGATTTGCCCTCATCGAACTCAATCAACAGTGTCGGCCGTTTATAGTATCGAAACATCTGTTCACACTGCTGATACAAGCGACCACCCTTCAAGGAACCAACCAGGTCCGGAACTGACTTTCTTTCGACACAAATCTCAGGACTAAGAATGTAATCACCCACCGTTAACATGCAGGGTATAACTTCGAGGCCAGCAAGATGGCAGAGGAAAGGAAGTCGAGACCGGAACTCTCTCATATCCACAATGACTTTGACCTTCGGTATGGCAGTTAGACCTCCACCAGCTATTCTGGTGTTGCGAACAGGATCAGGTGCAAACTTGGCCACTTCGTCATCATCAGTAGTGAATATTTTAGGCATAGTTGCTTTCTCGCGGATCAACTTGGTGAAAGAATCTTTCTCTTGCTTGATATCCAACAGGTACCGTTCTTCTTCAACAGAGCCTCCATAGTACATGAAGTAGCATCTTGCTCTTTGCTGATTGCGCGGAGCCTGATATAATTCAACCTTGCGGATGAAGGCAAGGTTCGGCTCATAGAGGATGATATTGGATGGTTGCAACTCATCCAGGATAAGACTGGTATTCTTGGAATCAAACTGTTCGATGACTATCTGAGACGTCCTATTCAGATATGAATAGCTCGGCAACTCATTGCCGAAAGTCGGATCCGCCTCTTCATCGTCGTCATCATCTAATTGCTGCATATCGATAGTATTCTCATCGACCTCGTCAGCATCGAGATCCTTACTCAGAAGACGGTCGTGCTCAGCAATAACTGCACCACCTCTGGTGCGGCGGCGCTTAGTGGAAGGCTGATGGCCACGTAAGAAGGTCTTGGAAATACGGAGCTCTTCCTCCTCATCCTTGGATTCTTCCTTTGCAGCATTCTCAGCAGCTTCTAACCCACGCTGAATCTTCATACTGTTGACGGCCGTTCCACCTTTCCAGAAGTAGTAGTTTCGTAGGCTTTGCAGCATCATCTTCCGACCAGCGAACACTTTCTTGCCAGTGTCCAGAGTGAAAGTCTCACAAGTCTCCAGATATTCTCGTATCTGAGAGGCGGTATGGAAGCTCGAGACCATAATCAGGGTCGGACCATCATCGACAGAATCTGTATGCTCTTTCGTCTGGTTGATGTCGTCAAGTATCATGGCTAACTGCTCTAGTTTTGGCTGTTCTTCGAGCATCGAAGTGGTCTCGTCGACCTTCTCAAACACACGAGCTTTTGCACACGCAATCATTGTCATGGACTCATCCAACATCAACCACGTGGCCGAGTTCTTGTTTGAAGAAGTGATCGATGGCTTGTTGGCCTCAACTATGGCACTGAGCTCTCTGTAGAACTCCACAGAGTCATATTCAAGCAGATGATTCAATAGATTCTTGAGGACCTCAAGGTCAAACACGATCTGACGTGACGTATACGAAATTCTGTGCCACACAGGATCCAGAGTCATTCGAATCCTCTGGGTGAACGCATCATCGAGGGCGTTCTTGGCAGTCCAGTACTCTGTAGCAGTCTCAGGGTTGTTTCTGCGCAATTCACCAACCAACGCTTCTATACAGGCCAAAAGTGCGGTCTGGATCTTCTGAGTGTAGTCAGTAAGTTGAACCCGCACTTCTGTCACCGTATTATCCTTATGCTTGGTGCGAAGAGAACTTGTGACATCGACATGAAATCGTGGCCATAGTAACGATTTAGACAGCTTGAGGAAGCGAAGATGTGATGATAATGGCTGAAAACCGACCGATAACCGGACAGGCTCATCACTTACAGCCTTGACAAACCCCCACTTGTTCTTTCGACGGTAAAGGTTGACGACAAATCGATCGTTAGAGTAGTCATTGACTCTTTCAGCGTGCAAAACGACCAGTCCTGTAACCAACGACGGATCTAGCACCTCTGCTAGAAAGTCCGTCACCAAAATACGGTTTGAAATGGATATTATACCTCCACGGGAGTAGATGGCGCGCCGTTTGTCGGCAGTAGTAGCTTCTCCAGGCCCTATGACGGTGAATGGAGACGACCTGCCGTCCTCCAACCAGGTTAATTCCATCAATTGCTCGCCCAGAATGTGGTTTTCAGATGCGCTAGCATTTATAAGCAAGATCAACGAACTCTTGGTGGAATCAGACATGGATATCCCTAAAAGATGGACCAAGTTGGCAACTATCAAATGTAATCCAAGACCCTTACCAAGGATTAACAAGGCATCATCCTCGAGAAGCTGCTGTACTATCTCCTGCTGGTATGGCAGAGACGTTGAGATTGCGTGCGTGGTCATAGTGTGAAATCTAAGCCGTTGAAGGTGTCACAATCCTTCAAGTTGCCTTTGAGTTGATCGATGGTACCAATAGTAAACCAGGCTAGCTGGTCGATAACTGATAAGATTAAGATAGCACTTGACCCTTTCAGACCCTAAAACCACTTCTGTTAGGTTTCAAGATGCCTCTGAACAGTAGTTAATGTCTAAGAAGGACAACCTCTATAAAGAACGAGAAGGCCTTGAGAGTGTGAGAAAAAAAAATCTGACTCCATACTTGACTGTGTAATGAGTAGTAATATGTGAGCCATTTGGGGGTTGCCAAGCTTTGACAACATCAAAATCCTTATAATAACCATCGCTATAACCATATCATATAGCAAGTTCATCCAATGACCAAAATTGGGGGGCCAATTTCCCAATACCCTAAAACTCGGCTAGACTTATCGTGACTTCTCTGGATCTGGAAAACTTATTCGACGATATATCACAAGTTGATCCTGACTCATTGATGTCACAGAAAATCACAGAGAAGATCGACGGGTTGGGCAAGCAGGCTCCATTCTTTTCGTTGGAGTTCTTCCCTCCGAAGACTTTGAACGGTACTCGCAACCTGTACGCCCGTCTGGGACGTATGTCGTTGATGGGGCCTCTTTTCGTCACCGTTACATGGGGAGCTGGAGGAACCACGGCCGAAAAGTCAGAGGATTTGGCGGTGACGACCCAGAGAGAGCTCAACATGACCACATGCCTTCACTTGACGTGTACAAATACCAGCAAAGAGGTGATTGACCGGGCTCTGGCAAATGCCAAACAGAACGGCATTACGAACATTCTCGCTCTTAGAGGAGATCCACAGCGTAACACGAGCGCTTCGCATGGCGTTGGCGACTTTGAGTACGCTGTCGACCTCGTCAAGTATATCAGGGAACAGTATGGGGACCTGTTCTGCATTGGAGTGGCTGGATATCCGGAGGGCCATGCTGATGGTGCCTTCGATCACAGCCAAAATCCAAAGAAGGACATGCCATTCCTCGTCGAGAAGATCAATGCTGGTGCGGACTTTATCATCACGCAGATGTTCTTTGATGCTGACAAGTTCCTGTCATTTGAAAAGTTACTTAGAGCGCAACCAGACTTGAAGAATAAGGACATTGTGGTTATTCCGGGTCTGATGCCGATCAACAGCTACGGAGTGTTCCAGCGTGCCACCAAGCTGTCCCATGCCACGATCCCTGACAAGATCTTGGCGAGATTCCCCGAGGAAATTCAGTCCGATGACGATAAAGTGAAGCAGATCGGTGTGGAGATTCTTACAGACCTCATTCAAGAGATCTACGACCGCACTGGAGGCCGTATCAGAGGCTTCCACTTCTACACATTGAATCTCGAGAAGAGCATTGCTCAGATCATCACACAATCGCCTGTGCTTTCTCAGGTGGTTGCCAAGCGGGAGCAAGAGCTTGACGAGACGATATCTGGCTCATCGGATGAAGATATCGACGACGCTGTCACAACGGCTAAGCGCGCTGCTTACCGGGATCGGTTCAATCCATCGAACCAGATCATCGTGGAAGGCGCCGTCTCACAGGCCAAGTCGTCCAAGGCTAAGACGCTGAAGAAAGGAGGTGAAGCATTGCACAGATCGTCTTCTTCCTCCCAATTCAAACGCATCATGTCGATCTCTTCCGGCCAAGGTACCATGGGTAAAGATGCCACCTGGGACGACTTCCCTAACGGCCGTTTCGGAGATGCCAGATCTCCAGCCTACGGTGCTTCGGTCGTCTCTGGATATGGTCCTTCGTTGAAGGTGACATCCACCAAGGCATACGAGCTCTGGGGCCAACCAAAGACTCTTGATGATATTGCCAAGATCTTCGTCGGCTACTTGTCGAAGAGAATTCCATCCATTCCATGGAACGAGTTGAGCATCAACGCCGAGACTGCCATGATCCAGGAAGAGTTGATCAACTTGAACTTGCAACATAGATTCACCATGTCGTCTCAACCTGCCACGAATAGCTCCAAGTCCTCAGATAAGATCTTCGGCTGGGGTCCAAGCCACGGATACGTCTACCAGAAGGCGTACGTTGAGATGTTCGTTGCCAAAGACGACTGGAAGAACAACTTGCTACCAAAATTGACCGCCAGCCCTGACGTCAGCTGGTACGTTGCGGACCAAGGAGACTACTTCGAGTCGTCGTTGTCTTGCCAAGAGTCCAACTGTGTCACCTGGGGTGTCTTCCCAGACAAGCAGATCGTTCAGACCACCATAATTGGAGAGGACTCGTTCAAGGCCTGGAAAGATGAAGGTTTCGAGATCTGGAAGGAGTGGATGCTGCTGTATCCGAAGGGAAGTGACAGTGCCAAGTTGATCCAGAGCATTCTTGATAACTACTACTTGACTACGATCGTCTACCACAATTACCCAGTTGAACAGGGTCTTTGGGACTTTTTAGAGGAGTGATGCGGTGCCGATGCAGTTGAGATTATACATATATGAAGCTATATACAGTTACTATACACTTATCAGGCTCTATATACACAAACCCTACGCAACCCTACGCAACCTTGACATATCTGTTCTCCAACCCAATTACATTGAACGTAACATTTCCACCAGTTACGAGCAATTTTGTACCCAATTTAACAGGATCAAGGCCACCAGAATCCAGAATGCGTAGCGGTTCCACCTCGTATGCGTAGCAAAGAGTGCCGGCCTCATCCTTGAGCGTTAACTTGTAAAGACCTCGGCTAGAACTGATCGATGGCCCATTACCACTATCAGCAGCGTCATCGTCCACATTGACCTGATGGACCATCTTTGGAAGCTGCCTTCGTCTATCAGAATACGCTTTGTTGCGATCCTGGGCTTCCTGGCGGATTTCCTTGGCCTGAATATCCGATTTCGTGATATCCTTAACCTCTACTATCTCAAAGAGTATCGGTTGAGATATTGACCAGGGTTTGGTGGGACTTTGCATCTGGAAGGTCATATTGGCATGAAAGTGATGGTAGGACACTAATATACTGCAGTATGAGGCTATGGACAGGCCCAAATATCCTAATTAACCGACGTTACCAGAATAGGCTCGATAAATAAGGGGGTTGAAATTTAAATCGTCCACTTCTTTTAGACAAGCCCTCTTTCTCATCATGCCCAAGTTAGAACAGTGGGAGATCAAGAAGTATTGGCAAATCTTCTGTGGTCTTCACCCAGAGGACAACAAGCTGAGCAAGCAGCAACTTGATCCGGTGTTCAAGAACTCCCATTTGGCCGATGACGAGCTCGATAAGGTTTGGGAGATGGCAGACATTGACGAGGACGGACAGCTGGATTTCGAGGAGTTCTGCATAGCTATGAGGCTGATCTTTGACCGTGTGAACGGAAATATCACTAAAGTTCCGGAAACTCTTCCTCCATGGCTGGTTCCAGGCGACAAACGGAAGCTAGTGGAGGCTAAAGAGGCCAGCAGAGGTTCCACGGGAGATTACGGCGATTCTTCCGATGACGAGGACTACAGGCTCAGTGACGACTTCGATTGGTACATTTCGCCCACCGATAAGAACTCGTACGAGGCAGTGTACCAATCTGCAGCCGATCAGTACGGTCGGATCACTTTCGACTCCCTCGACGGACTGTATAAGAGTCTGAAAGGAGTGCCACAGACGGACATTTCGTCTGCTTGGAATCTGGTGAACCCAAGACAATCGGAGACCATTGACCACGATCAATGCTTGGTCTACCTTCACATGCTGAACCAGCGGTCCAATGGCAAGCGGATGCCACGTTCTGTTCCAGCGTCTCTTCGTGCCACTTTCATGAAGGAGGAGCCTTCTTTCGACCCTTCATCTCACCAGGGTGACGTCAAGACGATCAAGGCCACTTCTGGAATGGGAGGATTCTCCTCTTACTTGAAACAGCAGGGCCTTTCGAAGACTCAAGGTGCTGACGACGATCTAGAAGACGCTTCTGGAGATTGGGAAGAAGTCAAGTTAAAGCGGCGGCTGGCCGAGCTTGACAAGAAGCTGGACGAGGCCCAGGCTGCCAAGGATGGTAAAGGTTCTCTGCATGTGACTCGGTACGAGTTTGAGCAATTGCTCAAGTATAAGCAGGAAGAAGTTGCAGAGATTGGCAAACAGGTGGATCTCGTTAGAGTTAAGGGGGACATTTCGGAGGTTGAGTCGCAGGTTGTTCAACTACGTGGGTTCCTGTTGAGTGAAGAGAGCGACTTGGCGAACTTGAGGACGGACTTGAGCAGTGAGGTTCAGTCGATGGTGAGATAGATAGTCGATACAGATAGTCAATGTATACGTTACGCCGTAATAAATAGCTTAATAAATAGTCCTACTTCTTCTTAGGGTCGGCAGGAGGCTCCTCCTCAATGACAGGCTTTGGCAACTTGAACTCGGAAGGAGTCTGGTCAACACCGTCTCCAGCCTGGTCCCAAACAGAACCGCCAACGGAGAAGTTTCTCCATGCTTGGGCCATCTCCAATGGCTCGTAGACAACGCGTCTCTTCTCGGCATCGTAACGCACCTCTGTGTATCCAGTAGTAGGGAAGTCTTTTCTAAGAGGGTGGCCATCGAATCCATAGTCGGTCATGATCCGGCGCAAGTCTGGGTGGCCTTCGAAGAAGATACCATACATGTCGTATGTCTCACGCTCGAACCAATTGGTACCTGGGAATAGAGGCACCAGCGAAGGAACAGGGCTCACTTCCGACGCATATGTCTTGACACGGATCCGCGAGTTGAACCGAACGCTCAGGTAGTCGTAGAGAAGGTCGAAACGGTTGGTTCTAGTAGGATAGTCGGCGGCAGTCACATCCATGCAAGCCTTGAACTGGCAAGGCGTATGGTCTCTCAGGAACACCGAAACCTTTCTCAGTCCCGACGGAGCAACGTATATAGTGAGCTCGTCCTTCCACACGCTGAATTGCTGGACGAATTTAGGCATACAACCCATGATGTAGCGTCCAAACTTGTGCAATTCTTCAACTTGCTCCACGTACTTGTCCTTAGGGTCGACGATGGGTCTATTCAACTCACCGGCCTCCTTTCTAGGGAAGTTTCTTGGGTTTGGCAAGTCCACGAACGTTGGCTCCTTGCCCTTGATGAAACCGTCCTGGTACGATCTGTAAAGCTTCTCCTCGAGGCCCGTTGGGTGAACAAACTCCGTGTGGGCCGCAGCACCCGCGGCAGCCACATCCACCTTCTCGGAAGTGGCCACGGCCTCCTTCGCAGCCTTGTTGGCAGCGACACGGCCGCTGTGCAACAGCCGAGCCCCAGGCTTGGCCATCTTAGCTAGTCTGTTGTACATGCTGGTTGGTAAGGTTTTAAAATTTTGCTTGGGCCAATAGAAGTAGGTCGATTTATTATATGACGGTGTAGGGATGCTTTACTCACCCCGTAATTCACTCTATGCCCAGCTCGTAGTACTGCTGCCGACACTCGCACGCCAGGTGCCTCACGGTTCTTCTATCGTCATCCAGAGTCGACTCGCACCCGGTCAGAATGTCTGACCTGTACGGGGTCATCACTTGAAGCGGGAATTTGCTCAATGCCATCAGACATTCCAACACTTCCTGCTTCACCGGCTCGCTCCGTGACGGTCCTTGCGTCTGTAGGATCTGCAACAGTCGCAGAACCAACGTCGAGAGGTGGCTTTTGATCAGATCGGGAGACTCTTCAATGGCGATCTCCAGGATGTTCAAGGCCGCCGACAGAATCAGCCCTGACCGCTGCTGCAACGCTGTCAAAACCACCGGCATCACCTTATCCAGGTGTGTTGCAATGATCTGCTTATCTGAGTACTTGATGATCACCGAGATCGCCTTCAAATAGTCCTTATTCTGCATATGCGACTCGCTGAACTTGTCAACCAGTACAGGAAGTGTGGAATCCACAAACTTCTGCTTGTAGAACTTGCGGATGTTCACGTTGAATGCCACCATCTTGCCAAAGCTTCCTTCCTTCTGGCACTCCTCGTAGCACTCTGCCTGAATGCCCAGGATCTCAAAGCACTTAGGAACAAGCTTTGACACAATGTTCTTCTGCTCTAGAAGACTCACCAGATAGTCGATGAATTCGCTGGCAACAGAGCTGTTCTTCAGCATCAATGCCTTGGCTATCCATGTCAACACCTCTAGCGGCTTTGACAGCTCCACCACCGACTCGGCCTTTGCTGCACTGGCAATTTGGCTCTTGAGCGACTCGAATTTCTTCCCCAAGTACTCCTTATCATCGAGCCATTTATTCACCACCAACGAGATCGTCTCAAGAACAGCTTCCCTATCACCGAGATCCAGTTGACTCGATATCAACACTTCCGAATTGTCAATCAACACGCTGGGTTCTTCAGGAAGTTTAGTGTCCTTATATGACACTGTGGAAATGATACCGCTTAGAATCGGCCAAACACACGTCTGTTCACCAAACGCATTGATCGGTTGGTCTAATTGCTTGTAAACCAGACTGTTCTGGGTCACCTGGCCTCCAAACAGATCAAATGCGTCATCAAGCACACGTTGATGATGAGACAAGTCGCAATCTTTCAAAATCCGACGCACAACTCGGCTCGAGTACTCTGCTGCCAGGTAATCCTCGTGGATAGGCGAGTCTTTGAGCTCGTTGCTCAGTGCAAGCCATAAGAACCGCGGCAAGAATTTGTTCAAGTAGTCGTTAGTCGAATCGGTCGGCTGTAACTTGCCAAGGACTTTCGAAATGGATAGAAGTAGCAAATGCGAATAGTAAGTGTCATCTGTCTGTAAGACGGCCTCCAGTTTGCTCAAGAGACGCACCAGAACGGCACTGATGACCTGCTTATTCTCCGAGATCGTCAGCAAGATATCCAGCACTTTCTCCTTGGACATCTCCGCACCCTCTTGCGAAGACGTATCTGGAAGCATCACCAACAGTCTTGGAACCGTATACTCCAAGATAATCGTCGAGTAGTCTTTAGAGATCGTAGCCAATGCTTGCAATGCCTGCTCGAACGTGTTGGGGTTCGAGTCATCGATTAAAACATCGTCCAGGGTTTGCACAATCAGTTCACACTCCTGGTTCTCAAGCAATGAGTTGAGACCAAACAACTTGGTAATAACTTTGATGGCAAGACAACGCAGAGTCACCTCAACGGATGATGTTGACAGCAGCGATCTTGATAACACCATTAGAATGTCCTCCTTATACTGGAAGATTGGGTTGGATGGAAGAACGGCCTTCTTCTGCTCGTTAAACAACTTATAATAGCTGTCTAGAATGAACGAAATGCTGCTCAATAGAACACGCTGACTGCGGATGCTCATGTCCTCAGGCTTTTCGTGGAACGTCTTGAAGAGGGCATCAAATGTCTTACCCAGTAACAGGTTGTATGAGTAGATTTGCGCTCCACAGATAACAGACATGATGACAGAGGCTTGGCGAACCTTAGTGCTCTCCATATCTTGCAAATAGGCAGACAGAGAATCGAATACCACCACTAGATAGTCAGCGTACCCGTCTTGGTCCTTGGGAGCGGTATATTTGGCAGAAAGCGACTCAAAGATATGCAAAGTGATGGCAACTGTTTGCTCGTCCTCATTTTCGGCGTTCTCGTAGTAGTTGAAGATCTCAGGAATCGTCTCAGCCGATGCCAGTTCTCTATGTAGGATCTCGAACTTGAGCGAGTTCCATAGCGACAGCCAGTACTCCTCGACGGTAGCGGCCGAGTAAGATTCGACACACTTGCGAATGGTCAACAGGACATCTAATTTGACTGTAGGAGAGGTAGATGCGAGCTTTTCGACCAGGTTAGGGAACGAGTCTTTGGCGTATAGGTCGTTGGAGCACAGGCAATCACGGAGAGCCGTTTTTAGGTCGTCTCCGGTGACATCGTAAGGGTTGTTTGCTGGAGCCCGGAAAGAGATTGGAAAGTAGCAAAAGACGCAATCAAACAGCTCCTGCTGCTTCGGACCGATGTCAAACAACACAGAGATGCGACGGTTCAACTTAAACGATGCCATAAGGTTCTTTGGGTCCTTTTCGCCCGTAGTGACCTTGATGAATGTGTCTATATACTCATCGTTCAAAGTGGTCAAAAGTTGCTCTTTATACTGGTCTAGCAGATCATCCAGCAATACAAACGCCTCGTATCTTGTGGATGCCAGCTGACCAACAGGAGTGTACACCTCTTGTAGCAGGTGGAGTAGCTCCGCGATCTGTGAATCGGAGAATTCGTCCATCTTCACTATAGCATCAAACCCTTTCAAGACCTCCTTCGTGCACGCGCTATCTTCGAGCCTGGCCGCAAAGAACTTGAACAGCACTAGAGTATCCTTCTGGTACAACAACGAAGCCTTGACGATGCTCAGAACGCTTGCTAATAACATCAAAGCCCTCGCCCTCACCGAATCGGTGCCGTCAGTTAAGTAGGTGCCTAAGTTCTTGACAAAGTCCAAAAGTGACAGCTCCTTCGTGGCAAGAGCTTTCTCGAGGTCCTGAACAACCTGTTGTGAAGCCTCGGCATCCGTCGACACCATGTACTGGTTGACTAGAGCTTTGTTAACCAGAGACATGATGAGTTACGCCGGAGAAAATTTCCATTTCTAGATAGGGATTACAGGCGAGATGAGTGGAGATCTAAGTGGATTAATATGACATGTAAGGGGGTACAAACGATACCAGGCATACTAAGGACATGCCTATTCGAGGTCGTCAAACTGCGCAATGCCATTGCTGAAAACAGAAGCCGGTTTAGTCTCCTTCTTGAGCTTTTTAGCTGGTGGAGCCTTGACTTCAGAGTCATCAGAGCTGGCCGAATCGTCAGAACTGTCACTGAAACTCGATTCATCGTCATCGTGCTCGGAATCTTCATGGCCTTCGTCTTCTCCCCATATTAAAACACTGTCCATGCTCTGAGAAACCAGCCTGTACGAAGAATCCATCTCGAGTGTCTCAATAGCTTCGTCAGAATGCGATAGCGTGACCAATTTTCTGCCATCTCCAACTCTAACCTTCATGATACTTCCATTGCTGAGGCCACCCCACACAGAAGATCCGTCCATGGCACTTAAAATGCTGTTAACGTTCTCCTCCTTGATGAATTTGATTCGGGAGATCTGGTCCTCCCATTCATTGAGTTTTGGCCTCCAAACAGTCACTGGACCTGCTCCCATACCACAAAGCAACGTATCAGGCTGCTCAATGTTGACCCACGATCCACACAGAACCTCGTCGTCCTGACTTTCACTGGTATGGAGCGCGTTGGGTTTGCGGAAGTCCCAGTTGGCCACAGTGGTGCCTCCACCACTCACAAACTGGTAATCTGACCGCGGAGTGTAGTCAACAACAAACGAGACACACTCGTTGTGAACCTTGTCTAGTTTGTATGCCTCTTTCATGGTTCTAGTGTCGTAACATTGAATAGAACCGTCATCGTCTCCGACCAGCAGGAAAGGTTTATTTGGAGCAGGGCACAGGCATGAAACCGATGCCTGCTCATCAAGTCTCTGGAGCTTACCAACTACCTTGCCCGTAGTGACATCTGCCTGCTTGATTATACCCTCTTTTCCCGCAGTATACAGTCGAGCACCTTCGGAGTCGAATTTCAGGTCCCGGCAGCTCTGTTTGTGTCTTCTTGTAGCCCAGCCAACCATCAAAGCATCGGCCGTATCTTCAGTGTCTGGCTCACGCCCTATAACATCCACTATGGGCCAAGCCGGGAGATCTGGAGGACTAATCTTGGCATTTGACTGTGTCAAGGACTCCAGTTTAGAACCATCGTATCTGTAGAGTATCACGTTACCTGTAGCTGAGCCGATGGCCAACACAGGGCTGGACGGGTGACATGAGATGGCAAAGATGGGATCAAGCGATGAATGGTTGATTTGGAGGATTGGCATCAGGATAGAGATGAGATACGATATTGAGTAGAGGTGAAAAATCTAGAGCTGAGCAGAGCACGAGATTGAGGGAAGGAAGGAAGGGCAGAAATAAGGGGAAGAAGGGATAAATACAGGGAGAGAGACACTTAGAAAGGACTATACATGATGTATATAAGCTATGGTCGACTCAGAGGGCCCCGATTGACTCACAGAGCTTCGATTGACTCACAGAGCCTAGATCGTTTACTGGGTCGACCACTTATCGCACTACGCAACCTATATTGTAATGATTGATTCCAACAGAGCACACGCTCCTTAGATAGATCAGAACAATGCGGCAAGGATTCGTTCTTGCTTGGCAGAGTGTGTTCGACAAGAGAGTGAGATCGTCGGCGACAGAGAAGACACATCACGTTTTGTGGACCTCAGCGTTTACAAAACAACGCACTTCTTCTTCTTCTCCTTCTTCTCCTTGGTCTGCAAAGCGGCACGGGTGGCAGCCTCGAACACCTCTCTGACGCCCTGATTCAACTTGGCAGAGCATTCCATGTACTTCAAGGCCTTGATCTTGTCGGCGACAGCCTGTCCATCGGCGCTGGTCACAGGAGTCTGGCCAAGCTTTTGGAGCTCTTCAATGGCACGGCGGTCATTTCTCAGGTCGATCTTGCAACCAACGAGAATGATTGGCACGCCTTGGCAGAAGTGGAGCACCTCACTGATCCACTTCTCTTCAACATTCTCCAATGTATCCGGAGCGGAAACACTGAAACAGATCAAGATCACGTTCGAATCCGGGTATGACAATGGACGAAGACGGTCGTAGTCTTCCTGGCCGGCAGTATCCCACAGGGCCAACTCGATGCGACGTCCGTCCACTTCAACGTCCGCAACGTAGTTCTCAAACACAGTCGGCACGTAAAGTTCCGGGAATGCGCCTTTACTGAACACGATCAACAAACACGTTTTACCGCACGCTCCGTCACCCACAATGACGAGTTTCTTCCGGATCTTGGGCATCTGTGCTGATGACATATTGCTTCTTTAAACAGTGTAAGTGTTTGTTGTGTGGTTATAGAAGAGGCAAAATTTTTAAAGGGACGGACGCCTCTACGATCTGAAAAGATATGGCCAAGAAATGAATCGGTTCGTTTTTGCTGCCCATTTCGGTACGGGCCAGCTGGGGGTGCGGTAGATCGAACAATAAGGACCCAGACGTTCGAATCCGAGACTTTCAAAATGTATTGGCCCGTAATTGGCTGTTATTCGTTGCCAAACTACCGTTCCACCTGCCTAAATTAGATCAGCTACACTGGAATAGGCAAGCAGTGATCTGCGCCTAACAAATTCGCCCGCAGAGGCTGAGCGGTATCAGGCTTGGCGTGCTACAACGAGCTATCACCGCGTGAATTTGTATTGGGTTCAATTAGCTACCGCCTTCATTTGCTTCATAGCTATATGCTGTATATTGGAACGATTCTACTTGGTTATTTCACACTTCGAATGCCGGATCCACACTGTAATCTACTCCCGACCTGGAAGTTATAAATAGTAGTTTGGTGTAAGGACTTTTGGGCTAGTGAGATTTAGTGCCTGAGAGATGCGGGTGGAGTCATTGGGGGAGACAGTGGGGGATATTGCGGGCTATTGGAGGATATTGAGGGTGAGACAGAGCTGAAATGTTGCCATAATACAGCTGGAAAATACCAAACTTAACGTATCAGGGAATATATTCATGGATAAATAAGTAGGACTTGGATGGGAGGACTTCAGAACAGAACACTTCACTAGCTACAACCTACCCCTGCTGAGCGGCCAACTGTTTATACTTTCCAACCTGGTGAATTCCACACTCAGTCTTGGCTTGGCCCTTCCATCTACCACTGCGCTCATCTTCTCCTTCCTTCACAGGACTAGTCGAGTGCCAATCTCCAACACTCTTATACCCAAGATCCAACAATGAGTTGTATGGCAAGTTGTGCTCCTTTCTGTACTCATCAACGTCCTTAAATCCCCAGTTAACCAGCGGATTGATCTTGACAACGCCGGCTTCGTCCACTTCCACCACTGGAAGGTGGGCTCTGGAGGCACCTTGCGACCGACGGCGACCCGTGAACACTGCCTGGATCCCCAAGTCCTTATATGCCCTCCCGAGGGGCTCAACTTTCGCCAGATAATCGTATTTGAGCTGGTCTTTCTCCCAAAGCTCGTCGCCGTACTTAGTCTGGAAATCCTTTTCAACGTCACATCCGGCCGGCTTGTAAATGTACAGTTTCAATTGCGGATACCGGTTCCGGACCTTGTCAACCAGCTCCAAAGTCTGTGGGAAGTGGTAGAGGGTGTCAATAAATACCAAATCGACAGGGAACTTGTCGCTGGTGAGGCTCTTAGGCAATTCGCTCTTGACCATCATATCTAAGATGCAAAGCCCGCTGAGGCCGAACGCTGTGGTCTGGAACAGCCCTGGGAACGTCAAAAGAGACCACTGGATGATCTCTTGTGGAGGCATATCCACAAGAGCTTTGTTCCAGTGGGTTAGTTGCTCTTGTGATGGATTCAACATAAGAAGAACAAAAGTCCACTAGATGGCTATGATCGATTATCACGTGGATTAGAGTTTTTTTTTCTTAGTCGACGCTGAGCTGGTTATCGCTACTGCCTCTTAGTAACGCTTCTGAGTATGACAACGGAACACGCTTATGACGACAGTTCGTCTCCTCTCGGATCTCTCTTGTCGGATTTGTCCGATATCATTGAAACTTTTGTGCATTTGGGCGTCCAAGTACACGATTTCCAAGGCACACAAGAGGCCAAGCTTGGATTGGCTAACAACATCAACAGGGTCATTGGAGACCTATCCAGGCTTAGTACAAAGGAAGATCTCAAGGACATAACGATACCTGTTGATATTATCAACTATGTGGAGGACGGAAGGAACCCTGACGTCTATACACGAGAGTTTGTCGAATTGGTTCGCAAGCTTAACCAGTATTTGAACGGAAAAACCATAGCTTTACAGAGATACAGGGACACTTTGGCCACAGCGATCACCAAAGAGTTCCCGGAGTTGACAGATGCAGTCCAAGAGATCAAAACCCGCACGAATCTGCCCGAAACAGAGTCCTCGTGATAAGTTTCATCAAGATTCCCGATTGGGAGTATGGTAAACATATTGGGAACAACTTGGCAATTACTGGGCATCCCTTCTTTTCTAGCAAGCATCTGGTCTCCGTTCCTTTACAAGATGGTGCTCAATAGGAAGGAGTCGAGACTCGACATGATAGACAACAAACACCTTACTTCTTTTCCCCTGATCCACCCTGGAATCATACCCGAGCAATCCTCACCTTCTCGGATCGTTTCAACTTGCACGATGAGCGATGAGCCATTGGCTTTGATTGAGGACTATGTGGAGATCAAAGGCCCTCGCAAGAGCATGTCGGTGATGGATTTCAAGGCCAGAAAGAGCTGTAAGTCCAGCATCCACGAGAAGGAAGAGCCCTACCTACAATCCGTCCCCGATGGCCTCAAATACTGTGTTATTTGCGAGAAGCCTCTCTACGAGCTTAGCACACTGATACCCGAGCAAAAATACAGGGAGATCGTCTGCTGTGACTGCTTTGCCGAATACGAGTCCATATGGACCACTTTGAACGTTGGTTCTGGCCTGATCCGCCGGCTTCGTGAAATTAAACATCGTGATGATCGGTTACGCAATCTAGCCGAATCCATGGAGAAAAGCCGGAAACCAGGGCGTTCTTGGTCTGGTGGGAGCTTCAGCAGCAAACTAGTCTGGTAGACTACAATCGGAACAACTGGGACCACAGGAATGGGAACGTATATGTATAAATAACGACACGCTATAAATAGTTGCTAGTAGGAGTTGTAGCAGCGGTAGCAATAGCAATAGTACTAGGCCAGCAGCCGTGGTGATGGGCTAGTAATAGTAGCAACAATAACATCAGCAGTAGTGGACATCATCCAGCCTCACTCAGCCTCAGATGGAGGTGTCGTTGGACCAGGACTGGCCTTGGAGTCCAAGAACTTCAACACCTTATCCAATTCACCCTTCTCATAACTACCGATCTTTCCCTGGAATTTGCCCTTTCCACCTCCCTTCAACGTGGACAGCCGTTCCTTGAGACCGGCAACAGTATCAGCAACGTCAGATCCAAACACGATAATCGCTCCGGACTCGTGGTTGTCACCTGTCAACAGTGCAACAGTCTTGCCCTCTGGCAATGGGTTCAACTGTTTGAATATGTGCGAGATGTAAGGAAGATCTCCATCTGTGCGGTGAACATAGGTGAAGTCCTGCTTCTGGAGAACTTGACTGATCTCTAAGGCCTTGAGGTCGGCCAGTTCCTTCATCAGAGAAGTTTGACGGGACTGCAACTTCTTGGTCTCCTTGGTAAGAGTGGCTGCCTTCTCGTTGAGAGTCTCAGACTGGCAACCCATAGTGGCCATCAGAGACTTGATCAATGCATGTGACTCCGAAGCATACTTGATGATCCGGTCGCCTGCAAGGAAGTTCAATCTGGAATGACCACCTTTAGCATTGATCTGGTTCAACAGAGCAATGCCCTTAATATGGGCCGTCGAACATAGATGTGTTCCACAGCAAGGGTTCGCATCAAGATCTCCAATGTGAATCACACGAAGAACTCCCTTATCCAGGTCCAGATCCGTCGGCATCTTATCTTTCTTGACGCTGTCCTTATCAGGGACTTCAACGCTGATTGGGATCGACTCCGTGATGTAATCGTTGACTTCTTTGGAAACATCTTGCAACTCTTCAGTTGTCAGCTTCCTTGGAAGTTCAATGTAGTTGATCATCTCGCCCAGATTCCACCCTAATGTGTTCAAATCTCTCTGGTCGAGCACTGCCGATAGCAGATGCTGTCCAGTATGCTGCTGCATGTGATCGAACCGACGGGCCCAGTCAACTTCCATCTCAACTTCCGTACCTTCATCTAGAGGCTCCTCCAAGACATGAACGGCGTGAATGCCCTGCCTTTTAACCTCTTTAACGTCAATCTTCTTGCCGTCCACTATAAAACAGCCATAGTCGGTGGGCTGGCCACCGCCCTCCGGGAACAGCACAGTATCGGCGGTTTCAACCTCATACTGGTTCTTCACCTTATGGCAGCTGATGACTTTCGTTAAAAGACTGTGCAAATACGAGTTTCTTTGGCATGCTAGAGCCCCCACAACAGACATGGCGATAACACTAAGAAACGATAGCCAAGTTGAATTTTTACTTCCATTTCATTACCGTCAACTATGGGAAGTGGCAGCGTTCTTATGAAACTGGGGGCCATTTTCTCCGGAATCAAGCCTGAAAAGCAGCCAGAGCCACCTCAGAAGCCCAAGGCAAGCGACCGCAGCATCGTCCAGACCCCGGCGGCCGCCAATCTGTCCACGTTAGATCCTACCAACTTGTCCAATGTTTCCACAATATCAAGACGTAATCCGAACGATACACTGGCGGAATTCTTCACGAGGAAGGGTAATCAGCCTCTCAGCGAGGTGGAGGTCGAAGGAGTTCTATCGTTGATCAACAGAACCGCCCAGCCTTCCGATACTGAGATGTTTCCCAACAGGACGATGGCTTTTGCAGATGGAACGACTGCCTACAGCGCTACGAGCCGTAATACCTCTGTTATTCACGGTTACAACTCAACCATCGGCGAATCAGCCGTGCTGAGACCTTCTGGAGTCAACGTTAAAGTTAGAAACGTCTCCTATCGTCCTAGAAGTCGTATCATAAGGCGCCAATCTAAACGGAAACCGCTACATGCCAAGCTAGAAGCCAAGCCAAAGGCAACTGCAACGCCCAAGGTAAACCAAATGGCCAAGTTATCGGAAAAGCCAACTGTCACACAATCTACGATCGTCAAAACAGCTCCTAAGGTTACATCTGGAGGTGTTGGTAAGCCTCAAAAGAAGATGAGCAAGACTGCCGAGAACTTGATGCGGATCTTGGATGGAAATTCGCCACTACCAAAACCAAAACCTGCCGTGAAGACTGTTGATGAGACTGTTAAGCCGGAGAAGAAAGACACCTCGAAGGCAGTGGAATCACAGCAAACGAAGACCTTTACGGCCGCTTCCAAGGCTCCAGTGTTTACTGCCAAGGCTCCCGCGTTTGCCTCCAAGACCCCTACGGCTACTCCAAAGGCACCAGTGTCCATATCAAAGACGCCAATGGTCACAAACCCTACAGTATTCTCTGCTCCAACGACGGTGTTTTCAGCTTCAACAGGCTCTGGAACTAAAGACGAGCCTATCGATCTCGACTCCTCCTCCCCAGAACCAGAAAAGGCCTTTGAAAAGCCAGTTCTCTCTCACACAACTTTCAACCCTGCATTATCACAGCCAACATCACAGTTCAAGTTCACCAAGACTGTGCCTGTTGCCAAGACAGTGCCTCAGACGGTACCTCTATCCAAGCCGACACCTCTATTCAAACCTGCACCTGTCTCAAATCCTGAGAAGCCTCTCACCGAGACCATACCGAAGTTCTCCTTCCCAAGTGTCGCTTCGACAAATCAAGATTTGAAGAAGAATCTTCCCGTGACGCAACCGGACCATGTCCAGCCGACTTTCAGCGCTCCAGCTGCCTTCAGTGCTCCAACTCAGCCGGTCTTCAGTGCTCCAGCTCAATCTACATTCAGTGCTGCTCCCATTGCGATCCAACCCGCTCAACCACCACTTGAAACAATCGACAGTTTCACTTTCCCTACACTCAACTTGGACATAGAATTGGTGGCCGCCGTCGATGAAGCATCGGTTGGGCTCTACAAGTCGGTCTTTACTTTCTAATCAGTGTAATCATACAACTATTATCATAGACACTCATAAATTGTTAGAAAACATTACAAGTTGGCATTGCTCAAGCCAAGTTTGCGACATCAGACTCCTGTGTGACACTAGCCTTTTCACCCTTCTCCTCCTCGAGCTTGTCAGCGAAGGTTTCGTGAGGCTTCCACTTGGAAGAGTTTCTTGGAGTGGTCTCGACAAGCATCTGGTCGACCTGCTCAAGGGTAAGACCCTTGGTCTCAGGAATGTAGAAGTAAGCGTAGAGCCAGCAACCAACACAGAGGGTACCCCAGACGAAGTAGACCTTGGCACCAAGGTTACCTTTATCGGAGTCAGCCATGTAAGGAGTGATGATAGCAATAATACAGTTCCAGAACCAGTTGGAAGCAGTAGACAGAGACACACCTCTGGATCTGATCTGCAATGGGTAGAGCTCACCAACAACGACCCAAGCGAATGGACCCCAGGTGGAAGCAAAGAAGCAGACGTAGATGGCCATGAAGGCAACCATTGCAGAGACGGCCTTGGAACTGCCACCATCGGCCGTTCCCAAAATGGCAACAATGTACTCAGCAATGAACATACCAACAGCACCCCAAATAAGCGATGGTCTTCGACCACACTTCTCGACAATATAGAAGGAGATAGGAGTTGCAACGACATTGACCAAGTTCAAGATGATCTGTGTAAGGAAAGTGTTGTGGATGGTACCAATCTGCTGGAAGAAAGTAGTACCGAAGTAGAAAATGAAGTTAACACCGGTAAGCTGTTGCATTCCCTGCAAGGTGGTACCGAGGACAATTCTTCTAAAGTTACTGGCAGGATCGCTGAGCTTTCCCTTGAAGCAGATCTTCCAAGTATCCCAGTAGTCGGTGGCAACCATGAACGACTTCTCGTACTCATTGTTAGCAATGACTTCATTGAGCTCGGACTCAACAAATTCGGAATCCTCAGGCTGGTCTCTGATCTTTGCAAGTGCTCTTCTAGCAGCAGGAATATTTTCCTTCTTAACGTAGTAACGAGGAGACTCTGGAAGGAAGACAAGACCGGTAGCAAGAATGAGGGCCCAAAGGAACTGGATGCAAATTGGAATTCTGTAGGCAGCCGTGTCAGTTCTGTGCTCGGTACCGTAATCGACACACGAGGCGACAAGCAAACCGATAGTGATGCAGAACTGGTAACTGGACACAATGGCACCTCTCCACTTACGTGGAGAAATTTCAGACATGTAAAGGACGACAGTAGCAGAGACAAGACCAATACCGAGACCCGCAATGATACGGCCAACGGCAAGGAGAGCAATAGAGGAGGCAGCAGCTTGGAGGATAACACCGATAGTGAAGACACCACATCCGCTGAGAATGGTAGTACGTCTTCCGTACCAGTCGGCCAAGTCACCGGCAGCAATAGAACCAAAGAAAGTACCAGCAGAAAGAATGGATGTAATCAAACTCTTCTGGGAGGCTGGGAGCACGGTCTTGTCTTGACCAACAAATTTCTTAATGAAGGTAGTCATACCCATGACACCAGACACGTAACCAGAGTCATAACCATAGAAGATACCTGCGACAGCAGAGAAACCGGCAGTGATGTATGCCTTGAAGGTAACAGGAGCTTCTTCCCTCTGTTGAAATTCTCCTGGCGACTGGACAACCTTAGCAGGGTTGTCAGTATCAGTATTTGTTTCAGGATTTGTTTCAGTACTCATCTGTGGTTGCGATGTAACTGATTAAAGGATATACAAGAAGGGTCCAGTATGGGCAATGCAAGGCCCTTTTATACCACTCCAGAAACAGACCATTCGGATTAACCAGACAATTACAACCATAGTCAATCGCGCATGAAATTTGCATTAGTCTTTCTTTGTTTCTAATCTTAAACTCCTGATTGTGTGGCATACTGAGTGTGAGCTTTGATGATTAGGAAGTAGCAGAAGGTTAGCACGGTGCTACCAACCATCGATAGACACCAACACTAATGAACGTGTTTCCAGGTGGAAGTATGTATGTGATTTATAACAAGATCATGGACCCCACCATGCGGAGCCGAGTCCTGCACGCGTAGTATTATCCTATGACGCACAAGTAACTGATCATTTAAATACGCATTCACGAATACTTCCTTAACCCCTCTTGCCATCTTGATATTTCTACAACCACTACAGGATACCTCTAAGGCATACTTATAATGTATCGGCCTTGAAGCCCCCCCCCCCTTCAACTACCTTGACGAGATAATATGAGCGGATCTCTAAACCCTTCTTATAAAAGAGAATTCCAAATGTCTCTGAAGATATTTTGGGGCAGGACAAAATAAGACGGCCCATTTTTTTTGAAACCCCGCACAAAGACCGATTATCTTTCTCCGCCGCTGCGGTACATTGCTTTCCGTATAATGCACAGCGTGTAGTAGCGAAACGATACGAAACGTGTCTTTGACACATCGTCTCTCTTTAGAATGCTCACAACTCCATCACTGACTCGTACAAAGTAATAAGAAGTAATACAAACTGGTGGCTTTAGCTTCCTGGGCCATTCACCCTGCATATTATTGCATCATAAATTATTATTATAGAGGCCATGGGTAAGTAGATACCGGCAAGTTGCCGGAGGCTTGGTTACGCGTTGTATGAGTGAGTTCCTCGGTCATATAATTTGAACCCAGCCAATCGTTCGTTCATGCCAGTAAACAAAGAGCGCTATTGTTAGAAGTTTTTCCGAAGTTTTTCCTAAATGCGGGGAGAGAAAAGCAAGTGGCCCCACAACTTTTCGCAAGTCACAGTAATGGCAATCGGAGTCTTGGCTAGCTTGGAAAAAGCATGATTCCAAGGAAGGAGGAGTCAGTCTCATTCACTAACTTCGGGTGGGGTGAATGTTCTTATCCTTTACGCACGAAAAAGGAGGACAGACCCCCTCGGCAGTCCAGAGATCCACCTTGATCCTGGTGTCTGCCGAGCTCAAAAAATACACGCTGGGGTACCGAGAACAAAGGCATTGTTCTCATGATACCCGAACAACGGGCGTCGGACAATTCGGCGGTAGGTAGCCTGTCAGCTTTAAGGACGGCTAGGTAGAGGCCCTGTATAGGTAACCCTTGCACCTACTGACGGAGTCACATCTTTCAAACGGGGAGGACCAAATCCATAGTCTGATAGGATCTCTTTGCAGAGCAAGGTCATTCACCAATCTTGAAAAACACCGAGATAAATTTTGGTATTCGGCCCGGAAAAACCATTTTTCCTGGGGTAACTGGGGAACCCCGACTTGTTTTCCTACAGTCGCGGTCATGTATTCAAACTAGGGAGGCCGGATGTATATCAGGAATCGTACAATATCTTGTACTTATACGTTTCGTAGACTTTGAACTATTGGATGGCTGTCCTGGGCACTATAATAGGGCTTTGTAGCACTTTTTCCAGAGCTTTTACACGTACAAGCCATCTCGAAAAAAAGGCCAGAAACGGAAAAATTTCAACCAGGCCATTTATTTGCTTGAGCGCAAAAATACCTCTCGAAGCAAACAGTTGAAGTTGCTGAGCGATCTTTTGGACGTAGCCGGGAGATACCGGAGATGACCGACGTGATTTATAGGCAGTATCATGCAAACCCGGAGATGCAAACGTTCGAAGCGTGACGTGATGTCGGATCCTTGAGTGTCGGAAACGCAGAGGGCGCGCACACAGGCAAAAAAAAAATTCTGCGGCATCTGGTGAACGCCGGTCTCTTCTGTCAACCTCTACTTGAAATTCGACCTACGAGCCAACTTGTGACACAGAGTTTGGATAGTGTATTCCTGTGGTGTAGAGCCCAAGTTCCTTTACGATGTAGTGGTGCTCAGAAGAGCATTAGGGGTGTAATATTGATCCGTCGGTGCCAAGAACAGGTCACACTAAGTTAACGCCGAGGTGTGTGTCCAGTGAAATACGGGGAGCGACCCCGCGTGTAAAACAATGACCCAGAAAAATAATCCGACGTTCTTACTCCACATTTTAGCCGGATAAACATTCGGAAAAATATTTGTACGGGATGGAGACGGTATAAATATGGGTGGTCCTTCCCTAAGCTGGGTCTTCTCTCCTTACATAACAATGTCTACACAAGCTACTACTACTTCGGAGCAGGTGCAACAACCTGTTACCGATAACACACTAAACAACCAAGCGGTTGTTCCTTCATCGTCTGATGATGAGAAGGATGCCCACCCGGTCGACCTTTCCCACGTCGAGGCTCCTCTCACTCTGAAGGCCTACTGCATGTGTGGCTTCGCTGCCTTCGGTGGTATGATGTTTGGTTACGATTCCGGTTACATCTCGGGTGTCCTGGGTATGGACTATGTGATTACCATGCTTACGGGTCTCACCGACACCACTGCTTCTAACTTCGTCGTCACGTCCTGGAAAAAGTCCCTGATTACATGCATTCTTTCTCTTGGTACCTTCCTTGGTGCCCTCGTTGCCGGTGACTTGGCTGACTGGTACGGAAGAAGAACTGTTGTCATCAGTGGATGTGTCATCTATACCATTGGTGTCATTCTCCAGGTTGCATCTCACGGACTCGCTCTCCTCTGTGTCGGACGTACCGTCGCTGGTATCGGTGTGGGTCTCGTCTCTGCTACTATTATCATGTACATGTCTGAGATCGCTCCAAGAAAGATCAGAGGTGCCATCGTTTCCGGTTACCAATTCTTCGTCACCATCGGTCTTTTGCTGGCTGCCTGCGTTGATTACGGTACCGAGCACAGAACTGACAGTGGTTGCTACAGAATTCCAATTGGTATCCAGTTCCTTTGGGGATTGATCCTTGGTGTTGGTCTGTTCTTCCTTCCAGAGTCCCCACGTTTCTACATTAAGAAGGGACGTCCAGAGAAGGCAACTGAGGTTCTTGCCAGACTCAGAGGACAACCTGTTGACTCTCCGTACATCAAGGACGAGCTTGCCGAGATTATCGCCAACAATGAGATCGAGGAGGCTGCCATGCCAACCGGTGGATACTTCGCTTCATGGGGTGCTACCATTTCCGGTTCCCTCCGCAACCCTAACTCCAACGTCAGAAGAACTATTCTTGGTACCTCCTTGCAGATGATGCAGCAGTGGACCGGTGTCAACTTCATCTTCTACTACGGTACTACCTTCTTCCAGCAGATTGGTACTATTCACAACAGTTTCTTGACCCAGATCATCTTGAACTTGATCAACGCCGTTGTTACTCCAATTTCCTTCTACACCATTGAGAGATTCGGACGTCGTCCACTTATGGTTTACGGTGCCGTCTCCATGTTCATCTGTGAGTTCATCGTTGCCATCGTTGGTACTGCCAAGCCTGACAGCTCTTCGGCTGCTTCCGCCATGGTTGCTTTCATGGCTGTCTACGTTGCTTCCTTCGCTACCACTTGGGGACCAGGTGCTTGGGTTATTGTCGGTGAGATCTTCCCAATTCCAATCAGATCTAGAGGTGTTGCTCTTTCAACTGCTTCTAACTGGTTCTGGAACTGTATCATTGCCGTCGTCACTCCTTACATGTGCGATTCCGATGAGGGTAACCTTGGTGCCAAGGTCTACTTCGTCTGGGGAGCTCTGTGTGTTCTTTGCTTCATCTACGCCTACTTCTTGATCTTCGAGACCAAAGGTTTGACTCTTGAGCAGGTCGATCTTATGATGGCTGAGACCACTCCAAAGGAATCTTCCAAGTGGAAGCCTCATGAGACCTTCACTTCCATGCTTGAGCAGGGTAAGACTCCAGCTAAGGAGGCTCCTGTTGCTTCTCATGATGAGGGATCTCTCGCTTAAAGTCGGGTTTCCCACTTCTAATCTAGTTAATGTGATATGAACAACGAGTATCAAAATCGGTAGCTGAATCCTAAATGAATATTGGTGTGAGGTAGGTGGTCGACACTTTTTCCAGCCTTGGCAAATTCCTCTAAATTTTAGTCATGAGTACCAGAGCCTTGAAGAAGTTGGAGAAGGCCAATATAGAGGACGAGCTGGCTCAAATAACTGGGCTGGACTCCAAAGACCACTATAAGAAGTCCAAGTCGCAGAAACAGAATGCATTTGCCCTGCTTGGGGGGTTAGATGATGAAGTAAACGATGAAGACAGTGACAACGGCAATGACGACAAGAATGAGCAACAGACGGTTGTGGAACCGGTCAAAGAGCAGGCAGAGCAGTCTAAACCTGTTATGCATGCCAAGTCCAAGTCCAAGTCGAAGAAATCCAATCAAAAGGCGGGGCAACAGCGGACGATTGACGACTTGGATGATGATGAACTCGATAAATTGCTTGCGTCGGTCAAGATCAGCAGCCCCAAGCCTGTGGATAAGCCCAGGGATGTTTATGAAGACGGCGGACCACTTCTTACAGTGTCCAGATACATGTCTTGTATCTCATTACTGCAATTCAACCCCAAATACCTTGATCCTGATAAGGAATACGAGTCACTGTTTGGAAAACTGTCTAACGCAGCAATAGAGGACGCGGATTCGACCACTTCTTCGTTCATAGAGCCAGAGGTTTTGGCCCAGATCAAGAAGCTGAGTAAGCGTGTCCGTGGGTGGGGCGGCAAGGACCATCGAAGCATTCCGGGTACGAGTAGAAAGCTGGTGATGACGAAGATCCGTGATGACTGGCTTCCAAGCTTGAAGCGGCCTATGATAATGCAAGAACTGCCTACAGAGGACCCGGAAGAGAAGAAATATAGCATCAAATACTTCAAGCTTCTTGCCGGACTCATCTACGGTGAGGAATTGGACACCGACTTCTACATGTACTCTGTGATCGAGCCGAACCACGAGAGACTTATTGAGTTGTTGCAGAAGGCTCCGTACCATTTACAGACGATTCTTCAAGTGGCGACGATCCTTCAACGGCAAGGTGATAACTCAAACACGAACGGACTCGTTGAGCGTGCGTTGTTTGTTTTCGATTGGTCGTTAAAACCTTCATTTGATCTAGGACGAGCCAAATCAAGACTGCCTTTCAAATATCACCTCAATCGTCAAGTATACTTGACACTGTTCCGCTATATCATTGTGCTTACGAAGAAGTCGACGTTCTCTACTGCCTTGAACTACTGCAAGCTGCTCCTATCGTTCAGTCCAGCTGACGATCCGTACGGAGTTCGGTATATGATCGACTTCTATGCTTACATGGCAGATGAGTTCCAATTCCTGGTGGACTTGTACCACTCGCCGCTGATTCAGTGCTATGAACAGTGGCTGACTCCATCTGTGTGCTTCACAGCAGCCTTCTGCGAGTACCAACTAGGACACGAAGATGAGTCCCAGAAGTTACTAGCTGATGCTGTCAAACGACATCCGTTCACAGCCGTCGAGATCCTCAATAAGCTCGGAGGGTTCGCTTCGCCAGTGGATGCCTCTGATGCAGAGCGTATTGCAAGTGCAATCCACCTGGTTCGTCTAGATACAATTTTGCAAGGCCCTATCAAAGAGTTCGCAAAGACCAAACTGCAAGAGCTGGTCAAGCATGCTACGCCTCCCGGACACTTCGGCCAGCTGCAGGATATTCCAAAGAACCTTCTACGTAACGTGGTTTTGTCCGGAGAGAGCAGTGCCATGGGCCGGATTCCGGAATCATTTTGGAATGATGTGTACGAGTTCGACGTGTTGCCACCTTCAAACGCGGAGTAATCTGGAGTTATCAGAGGGACTTACAACCGCGTCAGATCAAACCAGCCTCATTCATATGTGATGCTGCAGCAGTCTCGTATTCTCGTATGGTTATTAATAGAAAATCAAACTTTACCGTTGTTGCGTCAGCCCGATATGTATATGATGAGAATGTATTCGGTAATCGATAATTAAGATGCCGAGATTGCCACAAACTTTGGAAAGACAGTCGAATAAAGTGTGATTGGGCCCATTAGAGACCGATAATTGCTATTGCAATCAAGCGTCAAGCGTCAAGCGTCAAGCGTCAGCGTGCATTACACTCATTCCTTCCTGAAGTGTCTCGGCAATTAGTTTTCCGTCCTTACCGTACATGGTTCCAGCCATCAGTGCGCGATTCTCACCGCACCGTAAGCTCCGCACGCTATAGCTGATGTAATCAGTGAGGACCTGGCCCAAGGACTCGGCATCAGCGGTGAAGTAGATGGTATGGTCAAGAGAAACGCTGAATTTCGTAGTGAACATCTCTCTCATGTTCAATCGAGGATTCGTGCTCAGATAGAAGTAATCGCTGATATAAGCTACAGCAGCGTACGCAAACAGATGAGGGTCCACCAGAGCCTCCTTAGGCTTGACCCAGTACCTCAAGATCCGTTCACTAGGCAGCTTGTTGATCTCTTCGTCCGATACAGCGTCCAAGTCGAACATGTCTCGTGGAAGTCTCCATAGACATGGTTCTCTAGCGTAACTCTTAGTGACATCTTCCAGAGCCGTCTTCAAGTAGCCAAGGTGAGGATGTTGATGAGCGGTAGCGGCCCATTCGGAAAACGCCTGCTCCTGTGATAGCATGTCCTCTGGAGCAGCAATGTCCTTGCCAATGACCGGCGCTCGCGAGTTGTGTAGAAGTTGTCCTCCAGTATGTGCTGCCGACCCCGTCAGGTGCCGGTTTTGCAATAGACATATGGCTCTGAACACCAATTGGCTGCTCTGGTACATGTCGATTGCTCTGATGCAGTTGTTCTTGCCGTCTCTGAGCTTATAGACGTGGTAGAACAGAGATGGAGATGGCTGAGCGGCAGACAGGAAATTGCAATGTAATGAGACGGGTTTCCACTGCGACTTGTTGGAATTGGTAAACATCAATGCTGCCAGCACTGCCTGAGCCGCCAGGGTTCCTCCGAACAGCCCACGGCCTCTATAAGGTATGAAAAGCGTTGAGTCGTTGGTATAGACTGCGTTGGCCGGACTTGACGCCGGACTGGGGCTAGACAGCACCTTGGTGTCCAAAATTGCACTCAGTGGAGCACCAATCTTTGCCAAAGCATCCTTTGGTACTTTAGCAAGCCTCAGTAACGATTCAAGGGACATAGAATGACGGCGCTAGCTATGATCAACACCCACCTATTTGGGCGAAATTTTAAGGACTACCTACAGCGATAACGATTTAGAGATCTTCACAAACAATTTGAAATTAGAATATAAGGAAGACACAATCCCCAGAAGTTGGGAGACTATGAGAAAAGGGCAGCCAATGCAACGAGTGTTATTGAATGCCTATTATGCTAGAGAAATCAAAATATCAACCAACTTAGAAGAGCAGAGCACCCAAGAAGACAAGTCCCGAGAGGGCGACACCAGCAGCCTGCTTTGGAGCAGCTCCCTCAAGAACGGTTGCCGAAGCAACAGTAGATGCAGCGGCAGCAGCGGCACTAGTAGACTCAGCGGCAGCAGCCTCAGTAGAAGCAGCAGCGGCCTCAGCGGAAGACTCAGCGGCAGCAGCCTCAGTAGAAGCAGCAGCGGCGGCCTCAGAAGAAGCAGCAGCGGCGGCCTCAGAAGAGGACTCAGCGGTCAATGGGCAGTAAGTGGTGTAGACAGTCTCAGTTCCACCAACGGAGGAAGTGACGACAGTGACACCAGTGGTAACGACAGAAGACGAGCAGACGTTGTCAGAGCACGAGGTGATCGTGACAGTAGTAGTAGTCTCACCCTCCTCAGCAGAGGACTCAGAAGTGAGTGGGCAGTAAGTGGTGTAGACAGTCTCAGTGCCACCGTTAGAAGAGGTGACAGTGGTGACACCAGTAGTAACGGTAGACTTAGTGCACTTATCGTCGGAGCAAGAAGTGATAGTGAGAGTAGTCGTAGCGATGTCACCACCGTTAGAAGAGGAGGTGGCAGCACCAGAGGAAGACTCGGCCTCAGAAGAGGAGGACTCGGCCTCGGAAGAGGAGGACTCCTCAGCAGTAGAGGTCTCCTCCTCAGTAGAGGAAGCGGCGATAGTGACAGTGCTGGAGAGGTCGTACTCTTCGTCGTCATCTCTCTTAACGAAACGTCCAGAGCTGGCCTTGGAGATCTTGAGGTGAACAGACAGAGGGTACTTGCCAGATCCATCGAGGTTGGTGGTGTCTGGGGAAATGTAAGTCAACTCAGTGTAAGCAGTCGATGGGTAGTCGAGGTACTCAGCCTCAAGGTAAGTGGCATTGGTGGAATCAATGTAGTCAGAAGAGGAGGCGTCGGTAGAGTCGAGCTGGAACGAACCTGGGTACTCCCACTCGTAGTTAGGAGTGTTTTTCTGGTAGATCAAAACGGTAGACCATGGTCCCAAGCAAATTGGGATGTTGATCTTCCACTTTGGAGCACCGTCCTCAACGTATCCGGAAATGGATGGCTTGAGGGTGCAAGTGGTGGTAGCCGATGAAGACGAAGACGAAGTGTTCGTGTACAACTCGGCCTTAGCAGAAGCGAGAAGAGTCAGAGCTCCCAGAGCGATAGTAGAGAATCTCATTTTCTGACAAGGGTATGAAGTAGAGGAGGAATTACTAAACGCAAACGTTGCCACCTTTATATTGGATATGCACCCACCTTCCAACTCTTGTGAAACCCTTAGTAATCCGGTTATATCGCGTTTCTTTTGTTTTAGAACAATAACCTGGAACGCGCTTCTTTTGAATGGATCTTTTGCCCTTTTTGGAATTTTGCCTACTCCGGATATCCTCAACTTTGGGTCCCCTCTGCTTGGCAACTTTAGTTAGATGCTGTCTAGTTTGCGATAGATTACACTACGTCGACGATCCGGTCCATCCCATCATGATTTGAACGAACAGGCGTGCTGGCTTGGCCCCCTATTTTACATCTGTAGTTTCATCCTATGTTCCAGCTCGTTCCACATAATAAACTTTTCGTAATGCTGGCCACTTACCGCATACAATGAATATGAAGTGCGAAACAAAAAAATTTTGTAAAGAAGACCGCGATACTCTTGTTCGTTTACAATGCAGAACTGCATCTCTTTCATATAACGCTGAAACATGGCCAAGCCTCTCTTATTCAGCATGTCTAATGTAATACAGGTTCTACACTTTGTGGAATGGCCTTCGATAGCATTTCTTACATCACCATCGATACTCCCCAACGCAACGTGGCCGCTCTTGTCGGCTTTACTCACCCACTGAAACTTTCCTATTTAGATTTCGCGGCAGCATCCTATGGATCTGGCCAGCTTATCTTCTCAATTTCAGAAGGGGGGAACGAAAAAACACGGTCCCGCTGTCTTTATTTCTTTTCTCTTGAATTTTGTCTTGATTTCTTTTTCTTGAGAGGCTGCTTCGAACAAACCTCTTTGCTTTTTGTGGCGGACCACACTCGTTTCACTTGACTTTCTACTGGTTCAGAAGTGTTGACATCGAACACGGTCGGTACCCATCGCGATGACTTACATACCCGACAACTCCTGATCTCCGACAAGCCCGTTGACGTAGGCTATATGTAGCTCGTGACATCTTACTCTACGCTATTCCACTCCTACAACACCTAGTATCTAAAAAAAGATTATTTCTTGTTTGAGATAATTCTTGTGCAGCATGTAACGGTCTCCTCTGCTGAATCGCACGTCACCGCGGTATACTACTCCTTTGGCCGGAAACCTGCCTGCCTGCTTGCCTACTGTGGCAGTCGATGTTCTTTGCGGAATCGGTATGACGTCTCTGACATCATAGAAGCTATACGACGGTTCCAGGGAGCTTCACAAATCCAGGCCAATAATGCAACCACAAAATATTATGCTCGCTGGGCCGGCCTTACCAGCGGCGGCTCTTCTTTCTCTTATTCGTCTACAATTTCGACTGCACAACCCGTTTTGACACAATACGATATATCACATCTCTTTTTGATCACCCGTTTCTTTTGCCCATCTTTTTTCGGATTTCGTAGACCCTTTTTAGGGAATCTTTTCCCCTCTCAATTAGGACTCCTGAACACTGAGACCACATTGATCGGAGTCTGGACTCCGATTCGTGAAGTCCGCTCTCATAGTTGTTGCCTCTACCGTTTTCCGTAGATCCTATCGATATAGATACCATCGCAAGCGAACTATCTATCTAATCAATCGCGTGTATGCTAGGAAAGTTGTACTTGACAGCGTCAGCAACGTTCAAGACACTCAATTGCGCTTGAGAGCAGGCAAATCCAGTGTTCCACAGCAAAACGTGAAACGGGGTTTCCGCGGAAAAGCGATCATGCGGACGCTCATTTACACGGCCTTCCTAATCAACCAATACTAAACGGGAGGTTGTGTGACACGAATTGGTGGTGTACGAATGTAGATCTCATGAAATGCCCCTCGGGTTTTCCCTCGTATTTTAGAAACCTAGCCTCTGTTCTCCCTGCAATTACGAACGTTACAGGCTATTCGGGGACCACTGGCTTCCATCCTTGACCAACGGGTTTGCTGCTTCGTGCAACTACCGTTACAGTGTGCTTGGCATCCAGTCATGTCGTTTCACAGTGTTCTTGGCATCTATTCAGTCATATTTTTTCACCATTGAAACGAGCCAAACCACCCAATCGCTGAGTGACATTATTACTGTTTCAATTCTGATAAACCTTAACCAGCCTTGGTACTCGTATAATGGGCACCGTTGAAATCGGCAATTTCGTTGTCAAACAATGACATGACGTTACGCAGTTCACTTGATGTTTCAGTTTGACGCCATGTAGTAGTGCGTCTGAATTTCCCTTCCCACGTTGCCGAGTTTTCGCTTTGATCCATACACGGACCTTTCCAAAGCATGTGCTGCTATTCTAGGAGACCCGCGCTCAAATCAGGACTCAACCGCCTTAGGTCCGCCACGTTTCTCTCGTGGCACATGGTTAATTAGGTGGCACAAATTACAACTCCATTTGTTTAGCATTGCTTTTGGACCCTTCCTTTCCTCTGCATCTATTGTAGATACCTCTGAACCATTCAGCGGCGTTTTCTCACCTAGAATGAAAGTTTCCCCCCCCGCTCGTATCTGCGTTCTAAGGCTCTTAAAATTGATACTTCAACCAAAATGGCCCAAGTCCCTAAGAGGATTATATCCACTCATGATCAGTTATAGACATGTAATGGGCTCTAATGGACGTATTCCCATCTCTACCGGCCATAGAATTTGTATTTTGCCTCTCTCGTTCGCATTATAGCACCAAATACCCCCAGTAATGTCATGTCTGGTGAATATCCATCTTAATATCTACCATTATTCACCTTTAATACCAGAACTTAGTAAGGACTATGTTCTCGATATATAGTACTTTTGAACATTTGAATAAAATAGTAGCCAAAATCCCTTGTAACCCTCGAAACTAGAACAAACAGCCATAATAACCATAACAGTGCCCCCCCTCTTCCTCTGTAGAACACCCTAAATAAGCACAATTGACCAAATCTTATTCCAATCACTACTATTCCACTTTGGACTGCGCCAAAAATATTCAGCATCATGTTTGCCCTCAGCTCCACGCTACAAGGACACTCTTCAGACGTTAGGTGTGTCCATGCATACAAGGATCTTGTACTTTCGGGTTCTAGAGACTCGACAGTCAAGGCATGGTACCCAATTCCGGTGACAAACTACACTTCGAGCGGGTTTATCAACGCCTTACAAGTTGTGGAAAGAGGGCCCGAGACTTTGGTTGTTAGCGCTGGTAACGACAATTTGGTGTCTCTTTATCCACTTGGTGTGCCTACAAAGGAACCAGAGTACTGTCTTGTCGGTCATACCGCCAACATTTGTTCTCTGGACGTCAAGGACAGCCAGATTCTCAGTGGTTCTTGGGATGGTACGGCAATTCTTTGGAAAGATGGCAAACAGGTACTGACATTGAAGGCTCACGAGGGAACTGTGTGGGCTGCTCGGTTCTTTGGCGATGGGTTCGTGACCTGTGGTGCGGACAAGACCGTTAAAGTGTACAATTCGCAGGGGAAGGTCAGTGCTTCGTTCGATGCCCACACGGACGTAGTTCGTGACATTATCGTGACTTCCAAGGGCAATTTGGTGACATGTTCGAACGATACTACCGTTAAGATATGGCAGAAGGACACATGGAAACTATTGCACACACTAAAAGGCCACATCAGCTTCGTTTACAGCGTTGTGGGGCTCCCAGATGGCCGGTTGGCTTCTTGCGGTGAAGATCGGTCGGTTCGTATTTGGGACGGAGACTCTGGCGAATGTCTTCAGACTATCTACCTTCCGTGCGTCTCAGTGTGGTGCTTAGACGTGACGGAGTCTGGCGACTTGGTAGTAGGAACCAGTGATGCTCAAGTGCGGGTATTCACGACGGATCCGGCCAAAGTGGCCAGCCAAGAGGAATTGGAAGAGTTCACCAAGGCTGTAGAGTCTTCGTCAGTGCCAGAAGGATTGTACCAGGTGGATAAATCGAAACTCTCAGGATTAGAGGCTCTAGATACGCCTGGGAAGGAAGGTGTGACCAAGATGGTCATGAACAACGGCGTTGTCGAGATCTATCAGAGCACAGGCTCCAAATGGCAGAAGGTGGGAGATCTGGTGTCATCGGCCTCCGATAAGAAGACAGAATACAATGGCATTCAGTATGACTTCGTGTTTGATGTGGACATCGAGGACGGAAAGCCGCCACTCAAGTTACCATACAACTCCAAGGATAACGTCTACGAGGCGGCCGAAACGTTCCTTGCAAAGAACAACCTACCTTACACGTACTTGCAAGAGGTGGTGAACTTCATTCTACAGAATGCACAGGGAGCTACCATTGAGACCAAGAAAGGCGTTCTTCCTCAACGGGAGTACCTTACGTTCGACAAGTTCGAGCCATCCAAGACGGCGGCAGGATTCCGCAAGTTGAACGAGAGTCAGCCCGAAGAGTGGCAGTTTGACTCTCGTAGGTTCGAGACGCTGCTGAACTGCGATGACTCGGAAGCTCTTGCACAAATGGCAGCCAAGATCATCTTCAAATGGACGGACGGAGCCAAGCTCGTCGGGTACGACATTCTCCGGACGGTGATCACGAAGATTGCACCATTTGACAACCTTTTTGAGATTATTAAGGTTGGCTTACAGTCAGAGAACCCAAAAGTTTGCATGATGGCCCTTCGCACGCTGAACAACGTGTTTGGCGCTCCATGGGGACAGCAGACCTTCTTAGACCCAGAAGTTCTGGACGTTGCATTGACTTCACAGATTAAAAAGGACGCCCAGAAGAGCAAAGCTATGAACGTGACCGTTGCCACGTTCCTGCTGAACTATGCCGTTCTTGCTGCCAAGACAGGAAACCCAGTGATCATCGAAGCTGTTGCTAGTAAAATCGAAGAGTTGGTGCGGGTGCTGGCTAAAGACGAAGAGGCCGCTTACAGGTCGTTGGTTGCCGTTGGAACTCTGAACTTTGCCAAGAGATTGTTGGATGGGGAAGAGATTGCACGGGTGTTGACGGACGGAAGAGTTGGTCGGTTCCAGAGCGTGTTGAGTGAGATGTAACGGTCAATCGCAACTACATGTCTATATTTGAATCTATTCGTTACGAATGTAATCGACTTTTGATAGCTGAGTGTGCAAGCTGAGTATGCAAGCTGATTATCCAACTGGCATGGCGTTATGCAACTAGTATGCGTCACCTAGACGCTGTACAGCTCGTCCTCACTCAATACCCTCCTTCTTGATGGCATCAACGACATGGCCGTAGACAACATCCACAGGCTCGTTGCAAGACAGCGTCACAACCTTTCCCTGCTTCTCGTAGTAATCCACAACAGGCATAGAAGTCTCTCTGAAGGTCCTGAACCGCTTCTGGATCGACTCGACGTTATCGTCGGTTCTTCCAGAGGTTTTACCTCTCTCGAGAATCCGCTCCAACATGACCTGGTCAGGACACTGGAAGAATAGAATAAATGCCGGGCTGGCAACGTCGGTCTCGAACGTCTGGGCCTGGTCCATCTTACGAGGGAAGCCATCGACCAAGAAACGGGTCTTTCCTGCGTTGTAGTTGTCGACAACGGCTTGCTTCAAAAGAGCCACGGTGATTTCTTGAGGAACAATCTGGCCTTCTTTAATATACGAGGCGATGAGGGCACCGTATTTGGAGTCAGGGTTCTTCTGCTCGGCACGCAACAAGTCCCCGGCACTCAAATGAACAAAGTTGTGGCCGTTCACGAGCTTGGCACACTGGGTTCCTTTGCCGGAACCAGGGCCTCCCAAAACATAGACCAAAGTGATCTCGCCCGGCTTGAAAAGCGGCTTTTCAGGCGAGTCGATATCCTTGTGAGGCTTTGCGGAAGGCGTGACGCTGGCGCGAGGAGGCTTGGACGGGTTGTTGAGGTTGTACCAGGTCAAACCAAGTGCGGCAGCTCCGAGAAGAACCAGGGGCGTCCAGTTGGTTTTCTTGGGCGGTTGAGGCGACTTCTTGGCGGCATTGAATGCGAGTCTCATAGATGAGAAGCTACGCAAGCTCTGGCGCGAAGAGCAGAGGCCAACGGTCGCCAGTGGTACACTTTTGAAAGATCTTGAAAGCATCGAAGCGACGAAAAATTGGTGAGCTGATTTTGAAGTTGAAGGAATTGCAACCAGTGCAGTTCCATTGGTCGGGAGGCAGTTCTGGAGGGGAGCGGAAGCAATACATGGAGGCTGCTACAGATGCTACGAACGAAAGTCGTCTGCTGACAATAAATAATCATATAAGTATACCGGATCACCATCTGAGAGAAGCCATGTCGTTTCTAATTCTGTTGTAATCCAAGAGATCATCGATCTGGCCATTACCAGCAAGGGCCACATCCTGGTCGTAAAGGTTGTCACTAGCCCACGTCTGGAGGGTCTTGTGAGAGACTTCGTCGATGCTGACGACTGCCTCGTGGATCGATGGCAGGTAGCCTCTGGTGAAGTAGATCTTGGCCAACTCCTGGGCCTCCTCGGCGCCAGTGGCCTTGGCGGCACCGAACTTGACCTTGAGGGCCTCCTTGGCGTGCTCCAACTCGACGTCGGTGACAGTTCCGGTGGTGAACCGGTTCCAGGCCTTGAGGTTGAAGTGAACAGCCTCATCGAGCCAGTTGACACCGTAGGTCTGGAAGTAGACACCCCACAGACCAATGTCTGAGAAGGTAAGCTGGAAGTGCTTGTAGTAGTCACACAGGTTGTTGTCGTGTGTGATCTGCGACAGCTTGGAGGCCTCGAACGGCGTGTAGAGAGAGTCCTTACCAAGGTACTCGCCGTAAATCTCAGAGGCAACCAGTCCAGTGTAGAAAGAGGTGTCGTTCTGGGCACCTGGCACCTTGGCGCTAATGGCAATGTGAGCGTCCGGCATGGTGTCGTCTCTCATACGAACCTCAGAGCCCAAGAAAGAGGCTGGCTCGAATGGTTGGCGGGCTCCATCAGGAATCGACAGCTCCTGAGCAAACTTCACCAGAGCATCGTGGTCCGCATCGCTACCGACGCCAACAATGGCAACGTTAGACGAGACCAAGTTCTTTCCAATGAAAGACTTGACGTCGTGTGGGTGCAGAGTGCGGATCGTGTCCGCCTTACCGAAAGTTGGCAGGGCAAGAGACGTTCCTTGGAATGCTGTGGCAGTCATGTGCTCTGGAACCATCTTGGATGGGTCGGCCTCGAAGGCTTCGGCGGCCTTGGCCACAGCCTCCACCTGCTGCTTGAAAGCGAACTCGTCCGCAGTAACGCCCTGGACGTTCTCGATGATACTGGAGAGCGTGGAAAGAGCTGGCTTACCGTTGCCTGGTGCGAAAGAGGCCACAGCGATGGCAGAAAGCTCCTTTTCGCCCGTCGAGCTCAACTTCACACCTTCCGTGCGGAAGACAGACTCTGCTGCTGGGCTGTGCTCGATCAACTTGCCGAGAAGTGTCGACACTCCAGAGTTGTATGGGTTCTCAGCTCTCGAACCAGAGTTGAGGTAGACTCCGATGGACGAGGTTGGCAGGTTCGATCTCTTCGAGATCACCGTCAATCCGTTCGGCAACTTAGTGAAGTGGGCATGTGACAGTGCTCTTGCACTGGTGCTGAATGATCTTCTAGAGAGCATCGGACAAGACTTGTGAAGAAAAGTGAACGAGTGGTGTTCTATTTTACCTCCTATGAAAAAATTTGTTTAGCCAATGAGGCTGCGTTTAAAGACAAGTTATTTAGGGACGATCGACGCGGTCGCTCCCATCCGGTCTGTTCCATGATTCTGCTTTTTAAAAAGCTGGTTCAAGCAACGCACTGTTGTTGGTTCGATCCTAAAACCGGTTTTTGAAAAGCTGGCACCTTTCCAGGCAGCATATTTTAGCGATTATCATATTTCTGCAGTTGCACACAGTTATGCTCAGGCACAGTCTCTCACCCAAAAGACTCTGGAATTCGTAAATCTTTCAGCTTTTTGAAAATCCTGTTTTAGGGCTGAAAAGATTTCAGCAGGTTTGGCTTTTCAAAAAGCTGAAATCTTCGCCAACCATAGCAGACATCAGCTGCCAGTTTTGGCAATCACCTTCTTCACTGTCAAAGTTCAGGTAAGTAAATCTTTCAGCTTTTCGAAAATCCTGCTTTAGGGATGAAAGATTTCATCAGGTACGGCTTTTCAAAAAGCTGGAAGCTAGAAATCTTCGCCAGCCATCGTAGACATCAACTGCCAGTTCCGGCGCTGTCAAAGTCCAGTTGTCTTCCAGCCTTTCCAAAATCCGGTTTTAAGCTGAAAGTTTCCATCACCTTGGGCTTTTCGAAAATCCTCTTTTTTAGTTGGTCCGAAACTGTAAAAGTTTTCGGCCACCAAAAAAAGTTGGCCTTCCAATATGAGCTCTCTCATTAAAGGTGCCAAGTTTAAGCGGTTTGTCAAGCCGTCGTCGCTTCCTTCGACGTACCTGAACGGAAGAATCATCAGAGACAACTACAAGCGCCAGCAGATGGCAGAAAACGAGGTGCAGACGCGAGCTCTCAAGTTCATTGCTCGCAATAACGCTCTGCCACAACGAATGAGACTGGAGGCTCAGATTCAACTGACACAGATGCCAAATGCCACGCGGTCCACTCAGTTGAAAGGAAGATGTGTGGATACCGGCCGCGCTAGAGGTGTTCTCAGAGATTTCAGACTGTGTCGGTACCAGGTTCGTCAGCAGGCGTTGCAAGGTCTGTTGCCTGGTGTCAAGAAGGGCGTCTGGTAATGGGTTTGGATGGAACGATGAGGAGGTTTTGACGGTGCGCTGGCCTTTTTTGGACTCCCTACGGTCGTTGCTCGCTGCGCGAGGGCTCGTGAACCATACTTGATGTTTGGGATTGGGTGCCACGATGTTTGGCAGTTCTGTTGCGTTATACGTTACACTGGCCGCTGGTTGTGGAGCGGAGGCCGGCTCACTTGCTATACATGTACATATTAATAACCATATTATGAGATAATAATAGCCACCGTCAGAGGTGGTGAAATAGAGCGAAATCTGCCAGGAGTGAAAAGGCAGCGGCGAAATAGTAGCACTGGATTAATGATAGCCCAGTATATTCGGGAATCACGCCGGTCCCTGCACTAGTGACGGGGTCTGCTGATTAATGTGGGCGAATATCACCCGACACCGCCGCCTAAATCCCCGCAAAGCAACCAAAGCATGAAAAATACACACGTCCAGCGCTCCCCTCCTTGAAATCAGTCGATGGAGACAGCTAAACGAGTAACGGTCAGTTTGCTGGCCGATCTGATCAGCCCACCGGCATTTCCACCCCACCGCTAGCAGAGACCCTACATATGATCAGCAGCAAGTCGCAACGGCCGCCAATTGCCGCCAATCACCACCCAACTAACTACATCTATCTCGTTAGTCCATTTTTTACCCAGCCCGCTGGGCAACTTTACATACTATGTGTAAATGATCAGGCCCGCTGTTCTCTGGCGAACCGGACGTTGCGTCGATGGAATGGCAGCAGTCACACCGCTCCGTTAAAGCACTGCTTCACTGGCATGTGTGCACCGCGAGCTTCCATCGTGTTCCAGCCACAGCTATCTCCAAGAACCGTGGCAGTCTGTCTGTCTCAGTAGCTTAGTAGGCCACCTTCTTTGCAAGGTTGTTGAAGTCGTCGTCCAGAACCTTCTCTCCATCTGGCTCGTCCAGAACCTTCTCGTGAGTAGCCATGATGTTGTTACGAGTCTCCATCGTAGCAGGGTCTCTCTTAATGATAGCCTGGCGGTACTCGGCAAACGTGGCAAAAGTCCCGTGCTTGTTGTCGATAGTCACCGTCTCCTTGACGGAGCTCACTTCTTTGGCGGCCTGCTGCTGCAATCTACGCGCACCCACGCTCAAATATCTCTTAGAAATACGTGCAAACATCGTTCAACGTCTGTCAAACTATTAGGATGAGTAACTACTAATCTATCGGATTTCGCTATTATATATATATATAATCCTGCGAAAAAAAGCATGACCATTTGGATCCGTGTCGGATATCGGAGAGAAACAGTGCCATGAATACTGGTCAATTTTAATAATCCAGCCTCGTTGCCCACTTTATACTTGTGCATCTACTAATATAGTGTCATCTAAGCACACTCATCTAGCCAGAATCCACATCCCTGCCTGGATTCCCCCGAATTTCTCTCCTATTAGCCACGGAAATATCTACGGCTCCCGAGTGAAAAAAATTATCTCATGCCAAGCATGTAATCTGTGGCCAACCACATTACAGATGCCATCAATGACCTGTCAAAGCTCCCACGGCGCCTTTGAAACGGCTCCAATGTCATCCGACGTCAACTGAGGCCACCCACACTTAATCTATCTGGCTACAATTGGTCAAATTCAAACAGTTGATTGGATCATTGAATCCCAAAGGAAGAGAAATTCTAGGCGATGGCGGCAGCCATAGTGATTTCCTAGTGATTTGCCATAGTAAATCCTGGTGATTTGCCGTACTAAATTGGCATAGTAATTTCCCATAGTAATTTGTCCATAGTAATTTCCCATAGTAATTTCGCATACTAATTAATTTGTCCATACTAATTTCCCATACAAATTTCCCATACTAATCCAATCAATTAATTGCCCATACTAATCCAATTATCCATACTAATCATCCTTTATACCAATTCAGCCCCACACACAAACCCACCTACACTGTCCATACCAATTCCGTTCCCCTTACTTGTCCAGATCCCCAATACCTCCAGTATTTTCCCCAATTCCGGCCACTGTGCCATACTAATTCTTCTCCCCAAAACCACCTACAATTTCCTCGCCAAGCAAAGCCTTTTGGTCCCCGTCTCATCCAATTCCCTCTTTAGTATATACACCACATACCGATTGAAACACATTTTACGACCGTGCAACCAACCTAGTTTGGTTGCAATTGGCCTCGTTTCGCGGTGTAACATGCCTTCAACCTAGTAGAACCAATGACCATCTAATTGGGTACAACTTGCACCTCTCCCACGTGCGAAACTGGCCCGGTGAAAAATTGTGTTATCTACATTCGCGAAGATCTTAACTTCTTTACCCCCCATCTTCCTATGAAGTTTGCTAAAACGTTTCAAAAGCAGCTCGATGAGGAGACGTTGCCCGAGGAATGGGTCAACAAGGCTATCCAGTACAAGTCGCTGAAGAAGATCATCAACAAGACGGCTCTGGAGTTGGAGAAAGTGGGTGTTTCCAGAGATGATATGGCGGTCAACTATGAGATCTCCAAGACCCATCGTAAGGTGCGACCCGTGCTCAGATTGAACGTGCCCGCTCTCGACGAGAAGCTGATTGTCGACCAACTGGACCAGCTCGGTTACAAGTACGAGATCACTGAGATAGATCCAGAGCAATCGCCGCAAAAGCAAGCGCAACAGCAACCGAGGCCTGAAACTATAGAGGAAGGTGCTGTTCCGGACTCTCCTCAAATACCAGTGAGCCCAGAGTTCGAGTTCTTGCACCCAGATGTGGCATCGGGCAACTCCTGCTTCACACCTAGCAATTCCTCGCTGTTGGAGCCTCCGTTGGATAGAACTGTGTCCAACCAGTCGCTGCAAGATTCCATCGAAGATTCTATTCATGCCTCCCTCAGAGAGCTCCCCAAGTCTGCCAAGAGCTCGGTGGTCACCAACACCGATAAGTCTCCTCACTATCTCATAACGGTGTCCTTGCACGAGGATGCAAAGTTCTTCCAGACACTCTACGACGAGATCGAAGCGCTCAACGACTTCCGCTCTGAACGCGAGTCCGAAATCGTCGACTGGGTCGAGAAGATCGCCGGTATCGTCGCAAAGGCATCTTCTCCACAGGTCCGCCGCAATGACCTCTACGTCTGGCGCCAGATCTTCCAACTCTACTCAGAGTCCCAGATCTTCTTTTCCACCCTGGAACGGTCCGCTGGCACCCTCAACAACAACACTTCCAAGATGAGGTACGCCCAGTTCTTGCAAGAAGTCGAGGATCAAGGCCTCGTCAAGCGGTTCAAACAGAAGGAGTCGCTCGAGGCGTTCATGGAGTTTAAACAGCTCAACGATGCCATCTTGAAAGTGTCCAACTTTCAATCGCTCAACATCCTGGCCATTTCCAAGATCCTCAAGAAGTTCGACAAGAGGACCCACTTGGACTCCAAGGAGTTGTTCCCAGAGCTTGTCAAGAGTGCACAGAATGCTAATATCATGCAGGAGTCGCTCGGAAGGGACGTGTTTGCTATCATAGGTCACCGTCTTCTCAACATCATTCCTCAAGTTGACGACTACCTTTGCCCGATCTGTTGCGAGCTCGCTTACAAGCCGGTTCGGCTCGACTGTGGCCACCTGTTCTGTCTCCGCTGCCTGATCAAGCTCCGTCGTAAAGGCGAAGACAAGTGCCCTCTTTGCCGTAAAAATGTTGTCATGAAGGCCGACTCTGGCAACCTCGACGTCTCTCTCATGGAGTATATGAAAGTCTACTTCCCCAAGGAGGTCAAGGAGAAAGAGATCCAGAACGACAAGGAGATCATCCAGGAGCAATACGGCAAGGTGGTAGACACCGATAAGCAGCCCTGTGTCATAGTGTAACTTGTTTAATATACCTTTTCTAAGCATCAGCTCTCAATTATATTGCAACTCACATTTCAACTCCTCAGATTTACACCTGAGCCCAAACATCTCTTCTTTGGCATATGGACAAATACGACAGGCAGGTCCGCCTTTGGAACGAAACCGGCCAGCGCAAGCTGTCCTGGTCCAAAGTATGTCTCATTAATGCAAATACTCTCGGATGTGAGACCTTACAGAACCTTGTACTACCTGGAGTGGGCAAGGTGGTGATCGTCGATGGCCAAACTAAAGTGTCAGATTCTGACTTGGCCAGCAACTTCTTCATCCATGAAGATGCCTCCGATGTTAGAGTTGATCAGGTTGTTGCCAACGTTGGTCTGTTGAACCCGGACGTCACGCTGCAGCCTGAATATCGCAAGCTTCAACAACTTGTGGCCGACCCAGAATTTTGGCACTTTGACTGTGTCATCGTTTCGGGCTTTTTATCCGATCCTCTCGAGACACAGCTCAACCAAATCCTTTGGAATAGCAACATCGCACAGGTCATCATCAGCACGGTCGGGTTCTATGGACTGGTTCGGATGCATTTCCATGAACAGACCATAATTGAGACCCATGACAACGATCTGACAGATCTACGCTTGGACGAGCCTTGGCCTCAGTTGCAAGAGTATGTCGACTCTATAGACCTCGATACGCTGGATGAGCAGTCGCTGGCAGGTGTTCCGTATGCTGTGTTGTTGATCAAGGCCAGACAGAACGCTAGAACCCCCGCAGAGGTGCGGCGGTTTATCAGCTCCTTAGGCACCGGAGAGGAAGCCAACATGGAACAGGCCACTAACCGTGCGTTCATGATCCTCAAGAGTTCGAGGAAACTGCCTGATTCATTGAAACAACTGCTTGAATCCGACTCTTCAGACCGGGAATCCACTACTTTCAAGCCTGAATCCACCACTTTCGACTTATTCTTGACAGCTCTTCGCATATTCTACAAAACCCACGGAGTTCTACCACTCAGTGGCGTTCTACCAGACATGGAGAGTGATACTGAGCAATATATGACGTTGGTGAATCTATACAGAGACAAATTCACCTCAGATAAGGCCGAGATTGCAACAATTATAGAGACCGAGACCGGCCAGAAGATCAACGACGACGAATTGACTACGCTCGTCAAGAATTGCCGATACATGCAGGTTCATCGTGAGTCGGAGCAGGTGTGGCCCGACTCCGATAACATTATCTACCTGGGATTCATGTCAATCCGCCGATTTATCCAAGAAAACGGCCACTATCCATGCCCAGAAGATCGTTCAGAATTGCGCACTACGGCTATTTCCTTGCTCTGTTGCGCCGAAAAAGACTTCCCTGAGGGACTTGATAAGGTTCTGGATGAGATGTGTCGTACTAGAGGAGTCAAATTGCACAACATTGCTGCTATAATCGGCGCTATAGCTGCCCAGGAGGTGATCAAAGTTGTCACCAAGCAATACGTCACCATGGAAGGTGTTCTCGTCTATGACGGTATAAATGGTTCTGCCAAAACAATATCCTGACCTATTAGGACCTGCACATCGGTAGAACACACCTCTTGCAACATTTGGCGGCCCTATTTCAGTAATATCTCCATCGTATAGAACTTAATCCTAAACGAATCACTTTTTCTTCTTCATGTTCTACTCAGAGCAAATAGATCTTCCTAAAACAGATCTATCCAAGTGGCGATTGCACACTACAGAGCTTGGAGCAGAACGCTGGAGCTATGAGCCGGACACAAAGTCCCCCCAGGACCATTGCACCCAATACTTACTGGGAATCGACCCTAAAGTGGCCGCTCCGATCCCTCAAAAGGCATCGGATGCCCTTCGCAACGGAGCCTCGTTCTTTGCTAGCATCCAGGACAAGAAGTCGGGAACGTGGCCCAATGAGTATAAAGGGCCGATGTTCATCACCATTGGATACGTCGGTGCTGCCTATTTCACGAAACAGCCGATCCCCGAACCTGTCAAGATCGAATTGATCCGATACTTGGCCAACACCGCACACCCCGTTGACGGCGGATGGGGGCTGCATGAGCAAGATAAGTCGACTTGTTTTGGCACCACTGCCAATTACGTTGTCTTGAGACTGCTAGGAGTGTCACCGGATCTGCCGATGATGGTCAAAGCTCGCGACACTCTCCACAAGTTGGGAGGTGCCATCGGATGCCCACACTGGGGAAAGATATGGCTCGCTGTGCTGAACATGTATGACTGGGAAGGCATCAATCCAGCACCTTCAGAGCTGTTTACAATTCCATACTGGATGCCCGTGCACCCAATGCGCTGGTGGGTCCATACCCGTGCCATCTACATCGCTGCGGGCTACCTGGCCACTGCCAAGGCATCCTGCCCAATCGATAACCTACTGCTGGCCATACGCACTGAGATCTTCAACAAACCATTCGACCAGATCGATTGGAAACATAACCGTAACAACGTCTGCGGTGTCGACCTTTACTACCCTCACTCCAAACTACTCAACATAGCCAACTGGGCCATGGTCCAGTACGAGAAATGGCGCCCGGATTTCGTCAAACGGTACTCAAACGCTGTAGCATACGATCTGCTTCTCAAAGAGTTAGAGAACACTAACTACCTGGCCATTGCTCCGGTGTCCGGTGCATTCAATGCCGTTGTCCTCTACCTAGAGCAAGGTCCTGACGGTGAAGGGTTCCGTCGTGCTTTCGACCGCATGGCCGAGGAGTTGTTCCTATGTCCCCTGGGAATGACAACCATGGGAACCAATGGGTCTCAAGTCTGGGATGCCTCGTTTGCCATCCAGTACCTCTTCGTGGCAGGAATTGCCGAACAGGAACAGTTTAGAGATATGATCACGAGGTCCTTTAAATTCCTTCTGAGGTCTCAATTCGACAGTGACTGTGTACCAGGATCATTCAGAGACCCTCGCAAAGGCGCATGGCCATTCTCCACCAAGGAGCAAGGATACACAGTGTGTGATTGTACTTCGGAGTCCATGAAGGCCATCCTGATGGTGATGAACTCCGACTATTACTCGGACCTGCACTCACTTTACGATTTATCCAAGCTCCACAATACCATCGATGTTCTTCTTTCGTTACAGAATCTCGGCCGGTTCGAGTTCGGCTCGTTTGCATCGTACGAACAGATCAAGGCTCCTCCTTTGCTAGAAGCCATCAACCCTGCTGAGGTGTTTGGAAATATCATGGTCGAGTACCCTTACGTCGAGTGCACTGACTCATCTGTGTTGGGACTCCTGTTCTACACGAGATGCCAGCAATACAGGTCGAAGGAGATCAATATAGCAGTTAATCGTGCCATCGAGTACATCATCCGCGCGCAGAACGATGATGGTTCCTGGTATGGCTCGTGGGGAATATGTTACACATACGCTGGAATGTTTGCACTGGAAGCACTCTACGAGGTGAAAAAGTCGTACCAGAACTGCGACACCGTTCGTAAGGGCTGCGATTTCCTCGTCAAGTATCAACTCCCTGATGGAGGATGGGGGGAGACCATGAAAGCGAGCGAGATCCATACGTACATATCGTCCAAGGAGTCGCTGGTCGTTCAGACTGCCTGGGTTGTCATAGGTCTTCTTCTTGGCGGCTATCCCGACCAAGAGGTGATCAAGCGTGGTGTTCAACTTCTCTTGAAGAAGCAGCAAGCTACTGGCGAGTGGCTGTATGACGGACTTGAGGGTGTGTTCAATCATTCGTGTGCTATTGAATACCCGAATTACAAGTTCCTATTTCCTATCAAAGCCATTGGCCTGTACATCCAGACCTACGGGGACTTTAGGCTTGCCGATGCACCTAAATAGCTACACTAATATCATCAATCATGTATCATTATGTGGGGTCACATCACTTAGGCAGTCTACTCAACTTTTGAGTGTTTCCAACGAGGTTCTCAACATACGAGGCAAACAACTCATTGTCTCTGCGATCATCGTCAACCTGCTTGTCCCAGCAAGCCACCATAGTTAACAGGGTATCACGAATCTGCTCCAAATCTTTCAAATCCTCAGGCTTGCTTCCTGAAAGCTTATAGTAAGACGACGGTTGCAATTCCCCATAGAACTGCTCAATTTGACCGTCCGTTCCCTGCAAAACCTTCTTCCTCTCTTCCTCTGACAACCCGGTAGTCTCGAAAGCTGGTATGCGATCGAGAATCTCTTCGTTCTTCGGCGTCTCCTCTGGTTGCTTCGGCTCAACTTCATCCAAGTTGATGGGTAGTCCCAGTATTAAAAGCAGTTGACGCCGTATAGCGGACCGTTTCCAGTCTATCTGCTGCATATTGGGAGCCTGATCGACCAGTCGTTGATACAGCTTCTTGCTCCGATCGCTCATCTCCAAGTTATCACCACCTGCTCCACTTTCAGGACCGATCCGTTGCACTATTGCCTCGACCAACTTGCCTATTTCATCCGATTGAGCCTCGTAATCACCTTTATACTCAAACCCAGTACGAACCGGCCGTTTCTCGGGTATTTCTTCCTCGGGCGTGTCTTCAAACTCGCCAAACTCGCTGTCATCACCTTCATTGAAGTCTCCAAATCCACTGTCGTCACTATCGACGGAATCGACTTCCTGGGCAACATCTGCAGCCTCATCAGTAACCTCCACAGCTTCCTCAGCGGCAGCAACAGCCTCCTTCACAACACCTTCCTCTTCTGGCAAAGATTCTGTCATAGTATCCGTTCAAATGACGTCCAATTAGCCAACGTTACCAAACGTCAAAAGAGCCAAGACCAGGTCAAAATTTCCCATCGCCAAAAAATGATACATCACAAATTCGCTAGGTGATTTCCTATGCTTCAATAACTCCATCTGGGGGACCTTCTAACTCCACTAACTGCCCCAGCAGTTCGGCAACAACCCCTTGAGCAATCTAAGTAACACGTCTCAAATGAGTCTGCGATGCCAAGAATGTCCGTCCTGGCTTGGCTGGTTCTTAATTGGGTCCCCCCACGTGTACGTCCCGATTAGGCAATCTCGGCTGCAGGTCCTCGTTGATTATTTAGATTTAACCGGGAATAGTGCGATTACACTCGCCCATTCCGGTAATACGCCCTGGGGGCTTGTTCAGTTGTTGCATAGCATGTAGTAGGGGAACGAATATTGGGCACTGCATATAAGTGGCCCCCCAAGCACTTCCCCGTAATCCAGCAATGGTTAGCTTCATCTCTCTTTTAACGTTAGCCGCTGCCTCTCTGGCCAACACGGTCACGATCAATGACCAGAACTTCATCAACTATGGTTGTACAGGTTTTGGTTCGTTCTCTCCTAGCAACAAGGACAAGTACGGAGACTCTATCTCTTACGGATCCTCTGTGAAAGTGCAGCAGGATTCTATCTCCGTTGACAGTGACGGAGTTTTCACCTTCACCGCCTATGCTCTTCCTGACAGAGGTTACAATGTTGAAGGTACCATCAATTACGTGTCGCGTATTCACAAATACCAGGTGAGCTACAATCCAAGTGCCACCGGTGGTACCAACATCGATTGGACTTATGAGGACACCATTCTCCTCAAGGATTTCAACGGTGACTATATCACGGGACTTGACTGCAACACCACAACCGAGCAAAACGGTGCTACTATTCCTGCTGTCACCTACTACGGTGATGGTTGGGGAAATGACCTCAACAGCTCGACTACCACGACCAGAGTTTGCATGGATGCTGAAGGTCTTTCGTTGGTCAAAGGTGATGTCGCCAACGGATTCTGGGTCTCTGACGAGTATGGCCCGGGAGTGTTCCGGTTCGACTCAGATGGTACTCTTCAGGAGTATATCTATGCTCCAGATGCTATCATTCCTTACCTCAACGGAGTTCCAAACTTCTCCTCGGACAATCCACCAACTTGGGAAGAGTACTCTGTGGACGATCCTGACTCTGGAAGAGAGGACAACAAGGGTTACGAAGGTATGGACACTTCGCCCGATGGAAATACTCTGTTTGCACTCTTGCAAGCTGCTGCTATGCAGGAGGGAGGCTCCCAGAGCAGTAAATATACTTTCAACGCCAGACTGATGAAGTACGATCTCTCCAGTGGAACTGCTGTAGCCACCGGTGAATATGTGCTCCAGTTGCCAACCTACGATGACCCAGTGTCCGGTAAGACCAAGACTGCTGCTCAGAGCGAACTTCTTTACGTTTCCGATGATCTGGTCATGGTGCTCCCAAGAGACTCTGACGCTGGTTACAACCAGGAAAGCACAGAGTCCGTCTACCGTATGGTGAACCTCTACTCTCTTGAGAATGCTACCAACTTCCTTGGACAGTATGATGCTGAAGGTGATGCCATTGCTTCCAAGAAAGGTGTTCTCGTTGATGGAATCACCCCTGCTACCATGTATGAGTGGATCAACATTAACAATAACACCGGTCTTGAGATCTATGGAGCACACAACGGTGGTGCCAACGACTCGGGTCTTTTGAATGAGAAGTGGGAAGCTATGGGACTCATTCCTATTCCATGTACCACCGACGAGTACTACCTGCTGCTTCTTTCCGATAACGATTTCATGACCACTAATGGCTGGTACGACTTTGGCACTATCGCTTACGATGCTGGCGCTGATTACGACAACCAGTCGTTGATGTTCCACATCAAGCTTCCAGCTTTAACTCACGACTCCAAATGCTCCACTTCTAGCAGTTCTAGTTCAAGCAGTTCTAGCAGTTCTATTTCTAGCAGTTCTAGTTCCAGCTCTAGCAGCAGTACTGCTTCTTGCACCAGCACAACGTCTACAACTAGTGGCTCCAGCTCTTCATCTGATTCTTCTCTAACTTCGTCCGCCCAGTACGATAACTCTACCAGTACCGACACTGAGACCGAAACCAGCTCCAACGCAGACACTACCACCACTGTCACCTGTACTGACACTAGCTGCGAGGAATCAACCACCTCTTCAGAGAGCACTACTAGTACTACCATCTCAGAGAATGGTGCTACCGATGTCGTCACTGTGACTTGTACTGAAACCAGTTGCGAGTCCGTGTCTGCCCCTTCGGATGCCACCGAGGTAGTCACTGTTACATGCACTGAGACAAGTTGTCAGGCTGAGACATCAGCTGAATCTACGACCCCTGAAACAACCGAGACTTCTGCTGAAGCTTCAACTTCTGCAGCAGCTTCCGAGTCAACGTCTGCCGAGTCTGCTTCAACCGAGTCAACCTCAACCGAGTCAACATCAATTTCCTCAACCAACGAAGTCACCACCTATGAGGGTAAAGCTGCCACTCTTTCATCTATTCCTCTCCTCGTTGCTCTGATTGCTCTCATTTAAAACTACTATACCATGTAAAGCAAAATCATCTTAAACAATACACTATACTAATGTTTCTTGAACAGTCCTGTGACACCCTTGACAGCCTTAGAAGCAGTGCCTCCGACGACACCTCCGACAGCACCGACAGCCTTGACACCAGTGCCTCCAACAGCACCAACAAGTTTACCGGCATCACCGACAACCTTGCCAGCTTCGCCGACAGCAGCAACACCGACGTTAGGAAGAGCCTTCTCAGCACTGAGCACAGTGTGGTACTCTGCCGTGAACTTGAACTGCAAGATAAGCTCTCCTGCAGGCTTGTTGTCCTCGTCAGCAAGAGCAACGGTGACATCCTGCCATTCTTGGTTGAATGGATCGATCTGTGCAAGTGCGTAGTTGAACTCACCGAGCTCATCATCGCTCTCAACACCAAGATCCCAGTCGACAACCTTGAACCGGATAAACGAGCCAACACGGTTGTCAATACTGATCTGCGTCTCCTCGTTCCATTCGGGCTCGAGAGTCTTCTTCTTGGTCTTGGTCTTGTAAGCCTCCTCACCGTTGATGTAGAGTCTGCAGAATGGATCAGATTTACCGTTCTTATCAGCAGCCGGCAAACCGGTGGCACTGATGATCTTGACGTCAAGAGTACCAGAGTTACCGATCGAGTCGACAGGTGGCAACTCAGTGAGCTCGACTGGAATAAACTGAGAGCTGAGCGTCAACTTATTCGAACCGAGCGAGATCGTTGTAGCGTTATCATAGGTGGAAGCAAGCAACTTGGCTGTAGGTATTGTCACTTCAGCAAGAGCGTCCTTCTGGATGTTGGAACCCTTATTCTTTGTGTAGCGGAAGGTCACTGTCGAATATGCCAGCTCCTTGATCATTGCATCACCAACAGCAGAGATGTGCTTACTGCGGGAGCGGACACGCGTCTCGAACAGTGGGTCTCCTTCCTTATCAAAGAAGGCTTGCAAGTAGCCGTCCTGACTGAACTTACCTTCCAGCAACGAGAACACCAAGATACCAGTGCTCTGGCTGGCGAGAGCGTCTGGTGCCAGAAGTGTACGCTTCTTGGCATCGTCCAACTCGGCAAGCTCGTCCTTTTCTGGCTCTGCATCTTCCTTGGCTTCCTCCTTCTTCTTGACAATGCTCTCGAGCTCTGCGTGACGCTTGGCACGCTTCTCGGCGTGGGCTGGCGTCTCCACAGGCGTACATGGGAAGAAAGCAAGAGAGTAGGTGACGGAACCTTTGACACCCTTGCGAGAAACCAGACTGTTGGTCTGAGACTCGCCAACAGTCTCGATGGCAACGTTCTTGTCGTCGTAATCGATGAACTTGTCCAATCTGACCTCGAAAGAACCGAGGGTTCTGTCAGGCTGGTTGCGTTCGAGATCCATACCTTCGATTGTAATCCGCTGGTTGGCAGAAGACACCGGAATATACAGAGACTGCATGAACTTTGGAGACGTGGTCGATTCCTTGGTGAGGGTACGACCTCTCTGGACACCGTTGATCATGAGACGAACGTAAGGATCGATGGTACCAAACTTCTCGATGTTACGAAGGTCCTCGGCCTTCTCGATAAAGACACGCACAACTCCAATAGGCTCGGTGTAACCGATGGCACCAGCGACTCCGGTCATGTGAACGGAGCTCCAATCGCAGTGCAGCTTAACTTCACCAGTACCAGTGTTCATAGGGAACCATTCGTTGTCCACGTAGGACGAGTCGATGATATCGGTGAGACGCAGAGTGGTGGAACCGATAACGGCACCGTCCTTGCTGGTTGGGTCCTTCAAGACAACACGCACAGAGCAGTGGGCTTTATCAGTGACAATATCGTCAAACGACAGGGCCCAGGTAGCATCCTTAGCCTTCTTGACGGCGGCGGACTCGAGCTTCTTCTCACGGTTGACGTAGATGAATGCCTGAACAGAGCCAGGCTTGTCGTCGTCCTCAGAGTACGAACGGGCGCCGAGCAACTGGAAAGTGACGACACCGGTGTTCAAGTCAGGAGGAGCAGAGTAAGATCCGTCGGGCATCTTGGAGCCTTCAAGAGACTTCATGAGCTTGAGACCGAATCTGATCTGACCGGCCGGACGGTTGTTTCTCAGGATTGGCAAAGTGATGTCAGGAATCTCCTCCTTGGTCATGATAGTGTCCAAATCGTAGAGAGCGGCACCCATGAACTTGTCCTTACGTCCATCGCTCTCGTTCTCATCGTACAAGTAGATGGCAAGAGGCTCGGTAGACGACTTGAGCAGAACGTTGACAATCTGGTTGAAAACAGGGTTGGTGGTGTCGGGGACGACATCGGTCTTGGCCAAGACGGTAGCACCAGTACCAAAAGTGAAGTAAGGGTCGATGGTGTTGTTGAAGGTGTCGGCACCTTTCAATCCGGTAGCATCCTTGATAGTCAGCTCCAGAATACCAAGAGCACCGCCAAGACCGTTACCGGCAAGCAACTGCTCCAGGTTCAACTGGAACGAGAGCGGAGTGAACACCATTGGGCCTGCAAACTTGAGGATCATCTCGTTGATCAGCATATACAAACCAGGAATACTGAAAACCTCTGGCGAGAAGATGGTGTCTCCACCGACAGGCTTGGTGATGGCATCGAAGATCGGAGGCTCCATGAGAGACACGTTGACCGTCTGAATGTGAGGGAAGTTGGTCATCATTCTGAGACGGAGACGGATCTTGGCGTGCATCTGGCAGTCCGACACATCGACCGGGATGGTCAAACCAAACAACTTGGCCTTGACGATCACCTTCTGATTGGTGCGGTTCTTGAGCTGCTTAATGGTGGTGTCTTCGAGAGCGTTTGGCGAGAAACTGACCCACCAGTCCATGACGGTGACATCGTCACCAGTGCGGTCCAAAGTACGCACTTTGTCGACTCTTGGGGCCTTCGTACCAACGGTGAAAGTGTGGATCCACACCTGTTTGACGAAGGCAGGGATTGGCAAGTCTGCCAAGATCGGGTTGGCCTGGGCGCAAACTTGCTCAGAAACGTATGGCTCAACGTGAGGCCACAGCTTCTCCAAGAACACGTTCATCCAGTCCATAGTCTCGAAGTCGTCCTCGATGGCCTTGACACTGAACTCACGCTGGGCCTCTATACGGATGGCACCGCGGTACTTGCGGATACAGGTCCGGTAGTATAGAGCGACTGGTAGAACGATGAAAAACACCAGGCCGACGCCGAATCGGAAGTAACCGAGTGCCCATGTCAACAGACTTCCCAAGATGAGAATGGCTGCGATGTGGTACCAGTCACCATAGGCAGCCTCGGGCAAGTACTGCTCGAGGAATGTGGAGCGGGTCAAAAGGTCCATAATCTGATCGTCCTCGGTCAAATCGTCGCCTTCTTCCCATCCAGTGACTTCTCTCCATCCGGTGAAGGCTGCATCGTGCGGTTTGCGCTTGGCAGCCATTTTCTGGTCCACTTTCTTGCGCAATTCTGGAGAAATCGAAACCGACGCAGCACCTGTAACGTCGAGGGGCTCCGACATTGTCGTTTTGGAGCGCACAGGGGTCTTCACAGACGCCTCAGCCTCAGCTTTGACATCTACCTGACTGATCACAGCGCCATCGGCGGCCTTGACTGGCTCTGAGACTTCAGCTTGGGCCACCGGTGTCGGAACAGCCTGCGGTTTAGATGAAATCTGCTGCTTGTGTTAGTATGAGCGATTGGCAAGTTCGGCAACCTCAATGCTCCCGGTATCACCCTCACACTACTATGGTGAGCGTACTGTGATCATCGGAGCATCTCAATTGGCCTCATTTATCGTTACTTACCTCTGCCATAATGCTTTGACGAGACAGAATGAAACTGGTGAAATAAAATTCCAGTTTCCTAATTTGAACAGGCTACGCAGAACTTGGCAGTGAAGGGGGAGGCAGTTAGAAGCTTCGTCGTAAACCATTTTATTACCCATGTATTATATATGCTATGTGGCGAAACTAATCACGACTGATCAGATCAGATCAGTGAGTAGTCGATGAACTGCGACTTCTACTTGGCGAACTCTTCTTCCTGAGAAGCTTGCCAAGACCAAACATGTAGCCGTCCTCTAACACATGCTGCTGTTTATTGTAGAAACGGAGGAATCCAGTTGCTCGTTGTTCATCACGATGATGAGGACGACCACGTGATGACAGGCTGCCCGACTCGCTACTGTCTCTGGACAGCGGTGGTGCCACGGCGGCCGCAGGTTGACCGTCCGGGGTCATAACTCCCTCTGATGTGCCTGTAAACATCACACCAGCAGGCCCACGCCTAGATTTCACTGTAGATGCAGCGTTGGAACCGGTCTTGCCGCTGTCTTGCTCCACCTTGGACTCCGCGTCCCGAATAAACGTCCAGTAGACGTTCTGTCGAAGTAACGACAAAACCATCTTTTTAGCCTTCAATAGCACCGATGGAGGGTGCCGGTGACTCTTCTGGTCCTCGGCAAGAAGCGAAGTCACGACCTCTTCGGGCAAATTCAGCTCTTGTGGCGATCCGGGCTTGATATATTGGTCAATAATCCTTCTCCAAAGATCGTCTGTAACTGAACCGTTTGGTCCACTTTCCGGCCCGCCGCCGTTATCACTCATAGAAAGACCTTCAAGGCCATCTTTAATGTCATCTAGCCCAGTATCAGTGGCCCGATCCTGCTGGATCCGCTCTAAACCGTCGGTGCTGGCCGTCGAACCCGTTACCCCCACATCGGTGCAATCCGGATCTATTGGGCAGGGTTTTATTCGCATACTCCTGCAAGAAAGGATGCCTGGATCATCTTCTGTGATCTTGCGGCCTCTATACGCCTCCTCGTACCTCATAATGTCTATGAGAAAGTTGAGATTCTCTTCACAGTGAGAGCTAACGATAAATTGCTGGAACCTCGATGGATCGAAGAACTTCTGATTGCTCAGCTCTTCTCCCGTAGCAGAGAACGACCCATCCGTATATCGAAGCCTTTGCTTCCCACTGGGCGCACCCGGGTACGACATCCGCACCAGGTCTTCCAGTGCTGGGATCACGTAGGTCTTCATCGTCGATCCCGTAACAGAATATATTTATTGCGGTTTTTCTGATACTTGATCTATCGAGGATGGTCGGTCAAGAAGGTTCGAACTATGACCGATGCAAGGAAGATACAGATCTTTGAATAGAACTAAATGTATATGTATGCCGTTGTAAACACAACCTTCCACCCCAAATCATGCACATCGGGCCAAATTAACTCGATACTTGTCCTTCTCTGTAGATCCTTGCAAATTGGCGCCCGCACATGATTGCTATCACGTGATCTCCAGATACGGGAAAAAACCGACCAGCCACCTTCTGATAAGAAAGGATCAAGAGTAATTTCTATCTTCTCCACAATTTACATGGTCGATCCTAGCAAGGACAACTCCGCAGACACTGTGGAGTGCCCAGAGAGGCCCTCTACGCCTCCCTCGATGCCAAGATCCACCGACGGTTCACCGCTGACCCCGCCACCGCATGTGGCCCGCAAATTGACTCCCCTGGGAAAGTACTCTCCCAGATCGTTGCAAGATGACTTGAAAATGCACCAGGAGAGACGCCATTCGCACTTACAGGCGAAGATCTCCAGATTATCGATGCATTCTTCTCAGATTGGACAGAAACTGGACCAGAACCGCCGCCAGAGAGAACGCAAGCGCTTCGAGTTCCAATCCCGCCTGGACAGAGCTTGCCGCCAACGCAGACTGTATCTGGATCACAAGAGACGCATTGCATCCGCTACCATCAACAGCATCCAGTCTGCACCTTCTTCGGCCTCGTCTAATGACAACTTTATGCCAGAGAGACCTACAAGTCGGTCCGAGTTTTTGCAGTCTCGGGTGTGTCTAGTCGACCAGATCAAGCAGTACGAGAACTCGTTGAAGATCCAGTCGACGACGACGTTCGACGACCTCAAAGATGGTATGAGAGAATTCCCTCTGTTTGGCGATTACTCCAATACTATTGAAGAAGTGGATCTTCGGTCCTCGTTCAAATTGCTCATGGCTTTACCACTATTGAAAGCTGTGGCGGTGTTTTTCCGCCAGATAGACCTGCCCCACTCGCCGCTCTACATGGCCCGCTCCTTCCTATACTCGATGACAATGCTGATCGAGGAAAACTACAGAGTATGTGTCAAGAGAACTCCTACTTTCCTCGTGATGCTTGAAAATCAGGCTCAAGACACCGTTTACAAGCGGCTGTGCGAAGAATATCGGTCCGTGCGTAAGAGATGCCTTGATAATTACTACTATTCGTACTTTGTCAAGCTGATTCTCAGCGATGCTGACACTGTATGGTCTCTCTTTGAGTCGATCTTGAACGGTGCACAGACGGGCAACTTTGCCGATTGCTTCGAGACCTTCCTGACCCGATTCCAGACCTTCCGCTACTTGCACTTGGTCCGGTCGATCGCCTCATTGATTGAAGTCAATATGAGACTCGAGTACCACATGGAATATCTGAACAGAATGCGCGGACTCACCGATGAGCCCGTCATCTTGGGACATTACGACGACACAATCAAAGAGTGCAAGCAGTCTCTCGAGTCCAATAAGAAGGCCATGGACGAGTTTGGAGACCAGCTCGAGAAGAAGCAGAATATCCGCCAGACTCTCGACTGGGAGAAGCAGGTCTATTCCCAGTACCAAGAGGAAGTGCTGAGCAACTCGACGCTTTCTCATGATAATCCACTCACAGCAGGCGAGACGTCCGAGTCCACGGCGCTGCTGACAACGTCAAGTTTCTGTGGATTGCCAGTGTCAATGGTGGCACCGACATTCTCTTTGATGGACTGGAGGAAGACTGTAATTAAGGTCTACTTGGAGTACCGGAAAAGCTGCTCCGAGTCAGAGTCCAAGTTTGACTTCCTCAAGGCAGGCCACTCTGGCAGGAAAAAGCAGGGAAAGACGCTGTTCACGCCCGCTTCAGCATTGGGTAATGATGTCCAGTTCCTCGACTACATCAACTACACGTACGAACCGGATGTGGAATCTCTGAGAGCTTGGCTCGGTCTCAAGACTTTCAAAGAAGGAGCCATCGAGGCCATCGAGAGACTGTCATATCTGGATGACCTCAACGACATTGCGACAGATTTGGCTCAAATGGTCGAGAAGTGTTTCTACGCTCTGAGAATCGTGGCACGCAGCCACGGTGGCAAAGTTGTCATTGGTAATGGCGATCCTAGCATCACATCGCTGCTGAGTGATGCCGTCCGGATCATTGAGCGCATCAACGTGGGCGACTTGACCTTGCAAGAGTACCTAATTTCCGTGCTCGATACACTGGAAAAGCAACTGCCGGAATTCCTCAAGCAGGAGTGCCAGTCGCTCAGACAGTTGCCTATCGACAAGCTGTTTATCCAGCAGTTCATTGAGTTGATCAGAGACTCACTCATCTTCTCGGTCAACCGCAGTATCAGAGAAGGTCTGAACTTTGTGGGCAGCCGGGCACTTGAGTTCGAGACAGAGCTCATGGAGGGCGCGCAAACATCTGGCGACGTTCCATTGGACCTCCGCTTCCCTGTTTTGTACGAACAGATGCTTAGAAGACCTGCTAAATACGTGTCTTCTGAGGAGGAAGTGTACGAGTATTTCAACTCGATGCTGATTGAAAGATTGGCAGGTGATCTGGTGAATGAGCTGGAAGTGCCGGAAGTGTTCCAGACGTTTGCTATTCAATTACAGGAATTGCACGGACAGATGCAATCCTTGATCGTGTTGCAATCGGTGACGGTTCTGCTGGCGACGTACTTCGGAGAGAAACGGCATCTGTTGAACTTCTCCAAGCTCATTTGCGAGCTGGATGACTTCTTCAGAGGATACTTTGGGCAGAAATCATCACCATTGAACTTCTTCTTCAAAGGTCAAGTGGCGAATATTTTGGCCGCCAATATGCGCGAGAAGCATAGAGGGCAACCTTCGGAAGAAGTGGAACAACTGCTAGCAAGAGAACTGGACCTTGAGGCAATCTATGGGCTTGTGGACCAAGTGGCCAAGACCAACATCGGAAGCGCAAGTTCCGTTCGCAGTGTCTACGCGAAGACACTCAAAGAAATCGTGAAGGAATATGGAGCCACGAAAACCACCGACAAGGCTCGGTTGGTCGAGTTGAAATCAAGGTTTTACTCGTCACGGGTACTTTCCTCACAGATCGACAAGGCCATCGCCGACTACTACAGGGTGTACGACTGTATCTACGAGGCGTACTGGGATACGCTACGCAGCTGCTGCAAAGAGTTTGAGATCCTCGACTCGGTATAACTCGGTATAATGGAATATATTTCGCTATTTAGTCCTCCGCCTTGTAGTCTACGACACCGCGCAGTATCTTGATGACCCCAAACACCTCATGTTTGATCTCGTCCCTCGGTGACCGGTGGCTCTTGGGCCTATTTTTATGCTCCGATCCTGGAACGGGCCATCGACATTTGATCGACAACCGTTTGCACTCGGCACAGACCGGCTTGGTCTCGCAGCATCGTTTCTTCCTCTGACGACAAGTAAGACACCCACCTCTGGATCTCTTAGTCTTGCCCTTGGAGTTGGTACTTGGACCAGGTAGGGTCCGAGGTGGGTCCTGTGGAGGCAAATTCGATTGGAGGAGTTCTCCCGTGGCCAGTCTGGGCTCGGCTTTCTCATGCGATAGCACCTCGTACGTACTGGTCCTCATATCGTAGTACATTCTGTCTTGGAAGTCCAACGAGGGCTCAATATCGTTCTTGGGTAGCAGCGAGTACGAGGTAGTCGGTGTCGAGTGTGTCCGGAGAGTAATTGTTGTGTTGACCGAGACCGAGTTGTGTTGTGATGAGGAACCTTCCATCGGCAATGAAGAGTAAGAGCCAAAGGCTGGGAGCCGTTGGTAGGCCCGCTGGTCCTGCCCCAATTGCGGTGGCATGTACGAGGAAATGTAGTGTCCACTGTACGGGTCAGGACCCGGGGTTGAATTCGGAAGATTGATGGCTCCGGCAGCCGGCATCGCTGAGTTATTGATCAGTTGTGTTGAGCCGTAGCTGAGGTCGTATGGGCTGGCCGCCGATTGTGGGTCCCGCAACGAGGGTCTGCTGTCCGAGAAAACGTTGTAGTGCAATATGCTATCGCCCGACAGTTGCTGTTGACGATGCTGATGCTGATGCTGCTGGTTCAACGGAAACGGCTGCTCGTGTTGCTGGATGTGGTCGATCTCGTCACCCACTTGGTCTTGCGGATCCAACGGAGTGGGCCTCATCTTCTTCTTCTCGTGTGTATAGTAAGAACACCAGTGGCAAGATTGGACAATGGTATCGTTTATATCTGACCCTAAATCCATTTTCATCATGGAGTTACATACACAGCTCTGCAGGATGACTTAATTCCAGCTGCAGAGTCGCACTGCGTCGTAACAATTGCAAAATAACAGTTGCCAAAGTCCACAGACGTCCAAGAACGTTGCCAACAACACTCACGTCAAACACGTCACCAACTACTAGAACGAAAACCGCCGATATGCCCCCCATTTAATACCGCAATACTGTCTACATTGCTCTCGGGCTTCCACATCTCCGTAGCAGCAATAATTGCTTATTTATCCGGGACGGTTGACGCCAAAAAAAGCAATTATGCAGAATACCGGCCGCCCAACGGGCAATGAGCAAGCATAGAAGATTCAAAGATGAGGGCGCACCGGCTTAGTCTCGTGCAACGGTTATATCAAGATGTGGCGGTTCAGCCAATTAATGTGGGCAGCGGACTAGATCTTTGGACCGCGGGCGCTGGCTGGCTCTACGATTGCGACGTTGCGGTTTCTCAACGCACTATTGCATCACATTTCTGACAGGAGAAACACGAATCACGCTATGGCAAGCATGGAAGCACCTTCCTCAACGTAATCGTGATCATCTTCGTGACGGGCAAAGAGCGGCATCGCTGGTATCAATTCGACCAAACTGCTACGTGGCAATACTATTCTAATATCCGACCGGTAATGCCCGCAAACGTCATGCCCGGAAACGTCATGCCCTTCGCTTCCGTCTACAGCAACCAACGAACGAAAGCAATCTTCCCGTCGCCATACTTGCGGAAGTTGCGGATTTCTTCTCGGTTTGAGTCACATGCTGTGCACTCCTACATACGAGATTCATCTATGCAGAACGCTCACGTCACATTTCCTTATCATGGCACCATAGAGCCTCCTCCCATTCCCACCAAGATCCATTGTTATGAACAGCCGGTGAATTGCCGAATCTGTCACACCAAAGAAGAACTGCAACCACGTCGATCCAATTTGCAGATATTTTTCACCTCGGAATTTGATGTATTGCTACTTAAATCCACTTGCCCCTGGAACTAGCAGAGCAATCCTCGATTGATATCGCTTGTGTTTGCGGCCTCCCAACAAAATATGCCACAATTCTCATAGTTAATCCGGGAATTTACCCGGCGCTGCCTCGTGTTTTACCCTAATTCTGGCCGAATTCCGGAGGCACTGGCCGATTTCCACCGATTCGGCAGAAATCCCAACCATCCTGGCCGATCCGTTCCAATCCAATTCCGATCCCAAGTATGTGAAACCAGCAGCAATTCAGCCCCCACCCGACCGACATCGCCCATCGCATACCGCTGCAATCTTCCACGTTCTTCATCACCGACTCCGGCCTATTATTCCTTTATTGCGAACGCGCAAGTCATTTTATCATCGCATTGTTACTGTCACATCATCAATGTCTTCATCACAACTGCCACACATGAAACAGACCAACCAGGTCGCTTCACACTGTGCCCATATTCTCTCCGATACAATGGGGCTCGTTCATCCTGGTTCAAACCCGCCCATCCCGAATTGGGGCACTCCGAGATCTCCACCCCCTGCACCGCAACCTCTTCCGAACATAGTCCCTGTTTTCGATTTAGTGCCAGAGCGCCAGTTGGCGGCAAATGTGGACCGGCTTGAATACCTCGTGCGCAACCGATTAACTTCGGAACTGAACGCTGTGGATATCTGGTTGATCGCAGTTGCCCGGAAACACCGGCGGATTATCTAACCGTTGAGGTGGCCCGACCCTCGTAAATACAAGTGCGGTACGGTAGCAACCATCCAATCAAAAGAGTCTCACACCGGATTCATTCCTATCAGATTGGCAACCATCCGATCAACAGCTTTCTCGAGCGAGTCCAGCTTCACTCCTAATGACAGCAAGATCGGATCTGGCGTCACCATCTCACACTTATCGTTGATGTTCACCACAAACGGCTCTCCCTCGTTATCGACGTATGTGATACACTGCTCCAGATACTTCTTGGAACTCTTGAGCAGTGTCGACAACGACGGATCTTCGGTCCCTCCAAAGATATGGTTCCAGAACCCATCCTCTTTATGGTTAGCCGCAAGTTTCTGCTTCAACTTCTCATACTCATCGACAATGATACGATGAACAGTCCGTGTGCGATCGCGTGAGATCGCAGACCGAACTTTATCAGCGTACGACACCCGTTTCTGCTTGTCGACGATCAAACACCACGGTCTTTTAGTGACTCGCTTCAAGCTCTGAAACTCAACACTGAGCTCACAATTGTTCACAAAGAAGTCAAGTGAGATGTCCTCCGGGTACTCGTCGTCCACAAACAGCTTGGCCGGCAACCTGTACCGTGGGAAAACGTACGCTCTGTTCGGTTGTTCCAACGAACCCCGCGCTTTCGAGATATGGTCGTAGACTTGCTCCATCTTGGTCAGAAACGTCTCCAAATCCATCCGATCATCCTTCTCAATCTTCTCTATCGTCTGGATCGCATTGTAGATCAAGTCATGACAGTCTAGCAGCTGCCGTAGTATGAAAGTCTCGCCCTCTTTCAATCTCAACGTAAATGGCTTGCCGCCGTTGAATGAATGCGCCTTCAATTGCACACTCAACCCGACAATCTTGAAACTCTCCCTCTCCACAACACCTTTCAACATCTCCGACTTGTGCGACGACAGTGGCAGCTTGAATACCGACTCGTTATCCTCGGAAACCTGTCGGAGGCAAGAACTCAGACCTTCTTTAATTTCCGGTAAATGAGGCCTCACCACCGAATTCAACAGCCAGTCCAGCTCGCTTGCCTCATTGGCTATGCGGAGCTCTTCCATCTTGTCCTCGGTCAACCCAGGGAACAGCTGCGTAGTCATTATTGGAAAGAGATGATCTTGAGGATACTGACGAAAATTAAATCTCTCCAAAAGGCTTAAGGTAGCTCTTCTCACCACCTCTCAGGAAATGCCGCTGGACTCTGCTCTGGCATTCCATCCTATTGAGTATATACTGCCGAAGCAACCCATAATCGGCTTCAGTGTTCCCTTCAGTGAGGACCTTCCCTACGAACCATTACCAACCCTCGACGAATCTACACCATCGATCGCGTCTGATCTGATCTCTGAGCCGGCAAAAGACCTCCAATATGTCAAATTCAAACGATCTCCTTTCAAACTACCACAGACAGCCGATAATACAATGCCGTCGTCGCTAGAATTGGACGAATTCGCCACCATGGTGCTTGAGATCACACCAAAAGTGACCAAGGCTCACTACGCCAAACCGAAAATCAAGGTTAAGCGGATCAGATTGGGCGGAGAAATCCAACAGGACGAGGTTGACGAGATCCAAAACAGCGTTATTGCGATGGAGACACACACTGCCTCGTTTAAGCGGCCTCAATTGGATCAATGGAACGAATCTGTCACCCTAGACCAACAGGACGTGATCCAAGAGGTGCCCAAACTGGAGCAACTCGTGGCGTCCAACAGAATAGAGTGGCCTACCTTGCTCAACTTGCTCACTAAGATCTGGTCTTCCGATTCCATGGACTATATATCCTCGGAAACGTTGCAACATCTCGAATCCATGGCCCAATCCATCCTCATCAACCTGTATGAACCTACTTTGGATCAATCTTTGCTCAGCGCCGGATCCATCTTGACAATTCTGCTCACATATGGCATCCAAAAGGGTCGGATATACAGCGAAACATCACTGAGATGCACTTTCGACATGCTTAAACAGCTCCAGAAGCGTGTCCTCCCGCTCTACACCTCCCCAGAGTCTCCTGACTCGCTCAGACCGATATTGCTTGACTACTGGAAGTTGCTCGACCTCCTAACCATGTTCATTAGGGACACCAGAGTCTCAGATATGCTGATTACGAATCTCGAGTACTTTGCGTTCGCATATATCTTTGCAGACCCAACCGACGGAACACTGTCTGCGTCTCTAGAACGGATCCGTACGGCTAGCTCCAACCTTCTTCTGTCCATCGCTAGAAAGTATCCTGACCAACAGAACTTTCTCATCAAAGAAACATTCAACAACTTGTCCAAGTCCACATCTACCACTCTGGTCCGCCTCTCCAGAGGCTCCTCAGTGCAACTGATCAGCCAATTCCTCGTACAACTCGTCCAGACTCCTGATTGCAGCCAGTTCCATTTCGAAGACTCTTTCTGGTCGATGGTTGGCTCTCGCACCTCCGCAAGACAATCCCAACGGAAACTTGTCAAACAGGTAGTCGATGGGTTCCTGAAGGAGATCGCTAATCATACACTAGAATCTGGCAGACTTGCCCGTGAAATCACTATCGATTTCATCACTCGAGCTTCGTCAATGACCCCTGACGTCAGACCATCTCTCGAAGGCCTCATAAACGACCTCCTGGTCATGCTAGACTACCCAGAGTATGCTGGAGCAGAGACTATTCTCAGCCAGTTCGTCGATACTTTGCTCAATGTTGAAGGAAACGTTGCTCTTCAATCATTTGTGTTTGAGATGGCAGGCAGGATTGCTTCTAGAATCCTTGAAATCAAACTCAAGGATGCCAAGGGTGGTTCTCCACTGCAAGTCCTTTCATATTTACAAAGACGAGGAGGATTCTGGTACTTTTACACCAAGACGCTGGCCACTATCAACCAAGGCGAGCCAGATGACATCCGAAAGAAAGTCCTGCCCTACGTGCAAGTCATGAACAACAACTATAGTGTTCTAGAAGATGCAGATTCCAACGCTTACAACTCAATCCTCACCAGGAGTGAGTTAGTTGGACAGTACATTGTGATACTATCGAAACTTGTTGCTAATCTCGGCAATGATCAGATTAAACTGCGCCATGTCGCCATCAAGAATCTTTCTCTGCTTCTTGACAAACAGCCAATGCTTCTTGCGTCCAAATCGCTCAAAAGTGTCATCACCAAGCTACTTCAAGGCTCCTCTGCCTCAGTCAGTGGATCCATTCTTGATATGTTGCAAGGGTTTCTGCAAGGGCATCCAGAGATGGCACCAGAATTCGCTGTAGTGTCTGCTTCCAAGATCAATGATAGAAGTATTGCTGTGCGCAAGAAAGCAATCGGATTGTCCACGTTCATATTTGACGTCGATCCCGCCTCTAGACGTGGCATATCACAGGCTTTACTAACGAGATTGGATGACGAAGATCCAAACGTTACCCGAGCGGCTGTCGAAGCTTTGACTACTGCCTGGTTTGACACCACCGATACAGACTCTGCCATCGACTCGATCCTTCCAGCAGGCGACTATTTCGAGCGGTTTCTTAAAGCATATGCTTTGGATGACGATTACAATGCCCGGCAGTCTCTAGGGCCGATCGTGGAGCGGGTTGTTGAGTTGGCTACAGAGAATGATTCCAAAGTTGCTCAGTATATGGGATTTCTGGCAATCGTTGCACGTAGTGATGCTTCTCTGCTATCACAGGACCAACTGCTGTCGCTCCAGCCCTACTTGGCTGACGACTCGGCCTCGTCAGAGTGGTGCTTCTACACTCTGCAACTGTTCCAAATTGCTCTGCCAAGGATGATAAGTTTGAATCCTCGGTTTATCAAGGATTGCCAGCAGTCGTTGGTGTCACGTCTGACCAAATTCAACTCCAAAGAACTTCCGCTCGCCATGGAATGCATCTGGACTCTCGCAAAACGGAGTAGAACTACCGACACTGTTGCAAGAGCTGCCGACAACACTCTGACTCTTCTGAGAAAGTCACCAAACATGAGACTACTCTATCTTGCAGGCAGTTTCGGCAAAGTGTGCAACCTTGAAAAGCACAGAGACCTGTTCCATGGAATAGGAGAGACAGAGACCATCACGTCGTTCATCATTAGACACATTCTGCCTCACTGCAAAGATGCAAAGTTGGGCAAAGCTGCAGTTCGGAACTTGCTGTTCGTTTGCATCACATACCCGCGGCTCTTTTTGAGTAAAGAGGTACTCAGCATCATGGACAATGCCTTCGCCATGGACGCTCAGGACATTGCTATTGATACATTGGCCCTCTTCCTCCAAAGTGAGGAAGATAAGGCTACCACCAATGGGACGTTACATTCCTATGATAAAGTGGACCTTGCTGCCTTCCATGGAGATTCCGTGCAGAACATCAACGATAGTATCTGCTCATCACTCGTTCAGAGATACCTCAACAATGTCTTAGAGGCGTGTGCAAGTCAGAATAGACCATTACGGGCTGTGGAATTCATTGACCTTGTGGTGAAACTGGGTTTCATCAATCCCAAGCTTTGCTACCCTACAGTGGTTGGCCTGGAGACTTCAGATGACGCGCATATCCGTCGCATGGCTCTTGATATCCACCGGAAACTTCATGACCGTTATGAGAGTCTGCTGGAACCACTCATCACGAAGGCATTGAAGCAGGCTGTTCGGTACAGGAAACGGCACTCATCGGATTTACTCTACGACGGGTTCCTCAGGAGTTTCCTGGATATCATCAAAATGAACTCGAGTCCTAGGAAGATGGCTCGTGTCTATCAAACCATTGGAGATACATTCAGACAGATCAACGTCGATAAAGTGATCAGTTCGATCAAAAAGTGTGGGATGGCTAGAGACTATGCCATCTTCATGGCAATCAACTTGAACAGGGTTGAGTTCACCACGCAAGAAGAGGTTCTTTCCGTGGTGAATGCCATAAACAGAGTGACATCATCGCAGATTCCAAACCTGATGGCCTCAGATTACGAGGATGAAGATAAAATCGAGCCGCTGGCCAAGTCATTACTAGCGCTATGTCGGTTGCAAGATGTGCTACTGAGCAACTATGGGTTCACCGATGATACATTGATCAAGTACCACGAGTCCGACAAGAAACGGGAGTTCCGTAAAGGTGTCAAACGTACGGGTGATGATGAAGTGGTTCTGGATGAAGGTGAGCTTACAGAGTTGATGGATAGACTCGGCGAGTATGCATAATTATATACCATTAAGGAACTGTTCAGAAAAGTCGACTCTCTGCTGGATGTACCTGCGTAGCACGGACCTCTTGAGCGAGGTGAGTTGTCCTTCGTTAGACAGATCCTTGAGAAGTTCTGGCTGGCAAGAGAACAGATTGGTGAGCTCCTTGAGCACTTGGAACCGACTCTCAATCTGGTCGGAAGTCTGGTCGGAATCGAGTTTCTTGCGGAGCGCATCAAAGTCGTAGTTTTCTAAAGTCGAAATGTAATGGATCACGTCCTGTGTAAGCATGAGAGATCCTGTAGAGTTGACCGGGTACTTTGTAAAGTGGACAATGAGGTCTTCCAGGAGAAGGTTTGTGATGCGCGATACCAACTCGTACTCGAGACTTGCATTTGATTCCAGATGTGAGTGTAGAGTCTTGAGAGCATAGTCGACGAACGTGATGAGCTTTTCACAGGTTTCAGTCTTGTCAATAACAACGTTCTGATTGCGTGGACTGAAGTCATCGCTTGACTGGCTGTTGAGAATGACCTTGACAGTCTCATCGACTAATTCAACCAGAGTGTTAAGTGTAATATTGAGGCCGATTTCTGCATCCTGGAAGTAACTGTTAAAGATACCGACAAGCTTGCTCTTGACCGACTCTGACAACAGCAATGGATAGAATGACTTTTTGACGACTATCGACAACAAATATAGTTGGTAAGCGATAGTGTTGATCTGTGAGATGAAATCAAGATTAACCTTGCCACCGGAGCCAAAGAAGGAGGTGAGTTTCTGCTTTGGTGTGACGATGTCCTCATAGTACAAGTTATCCAACGCTGCCATGATGTAAGAGTTGCCAAGCTTGTAAAGGAGGATCTCAAAGATATCCATGGAGTAGTCGTTGACCTTGGATGGGAACAGCTCTATCGATCTGTTGAGAGATTCAACAACGTAGTTGAGCATTTGCTCTGTAGCTTCCAACGGAGCCACATCGTGTGCAGCGGCAGTACGGGCCACGTTGGCAACGGCAATTTCTGCGACAGTGGATGGACTGAGTTTCGACGAAGAACCCATGGTTCTCTTCAACTTCTCACGCCAACCGGAGTTAGCCACCGAGGTAGATGTGAACTTCTTGAGCCGCTTCGAGTAAGGAATAAGTTTCTTGGCACGCGCTTTGAACGATGACCCGGTAGGTGAGGCCGGCGACGACAACTCTTCGTCCAACCTAGTATAAGTGTCCTCATGGCCCTCTTTATAGGCGGTCATTCTCTCCGTCAACGCATGCTTAGGCTCGGAATCAGGGATGAATGCATCGAGCAATTGCAAGAGGTTTTCCTTTTCCACTGTGAAATAGTTGTCGTCGGCAAGGTACTCTAGGAACAGGTCAGCAGATGCCTTTTCGAGGATTGGAGAGAGCTCGTCGTCGCGAGTGTTGACGAACGTCTGGTAGACTTCGGCGGACACAAGCTGTAAGATTCGCAAGTATGCCATCTTAGAGTAAGAGGATGCGACATTGAGAAGGTACGAAACACGCTGGCGGATGATCTGTTGGAACAGTCGTGAAACGAGAGCCCCGACGACTTTATCACTGTGGGACTGGAATATCTCTTGCGTAGAAGCGACAGAAGAAGCCAATTGAACAGCCGCTGAATGCAAAAGTCCCGCCGTTCCCTTGTCGAGCTCGTAGTCTCTGAAATTCGGGTCTCCAAGTTGCACCCAATACTGTTGAGGCACCTGAGATGCTTCCATTTGAGCTGTGAGCTCGCCAAACATCGGACTACGTTCGATGAACAAGTCGATCAACGACTTGCCACCATTGAACTCGAACATGATTCGTGCAATGTCGGACGTCTTGTCCACGTCACCCTTGTCGTAGTACTTGGAGAAGTTGTCCAGTTGATCTGACTCAAAGTTTTGCGCCAACTTGGTGATCGTCTGTCTGGCCGCGGCCACTTTCGGCAAAGATGCCTCCTCCGAGCCAAGTTTCGTCGATAGCTCCACCAGCTGTCTCATCAAACGCGCCGTTTGGCCCATCTCCTTCGGCGAATATCTCACGAGTTGATCTGGAACTTTACCCTGATACAACTCATTGTAACACCGTGATAACAACATCAATTGCTGTGTATGGTCCTGAATGTCATTGGCCTTGGCAAGCTTCTCACCAACCGGCCCTATACTCCCTCCATGGAGCCTGCTGGCGCTGTCAGCGAGCCGATTAAACCGTTGATTCAACGAGGCAGCGTTCTCATTCAAGATCTCCACTTCTTGGGCATGAACAGCAGCAGCTTTCCGGCTACGCTTTTCAGCTCTCGTTTTCTCTGATTGGCACTCACTGGAAAGCTTGTCAAGCTCTTTCTGGACCAGTTCGAACGTGCGAATGTATGGCTTTGGATCAAGATACTCGACGCCGTTGTTGAGCCGAGACTTGTGTTGGACGTTCTGCTTGGACAATCGGTCGACAAATTCTCTCACTGTGAGGTCTCCCAGGAAGTTGTCCAGAGTTAGCAGCTTCTTGGTGTCCTCATCAAGCCCATAAGGTGAAGCCATAATAACGATGGTGTAGGAGTAGGGATAAATTTCGCTGTCCTAGTAAAAGTAAATTCCCATAGTAAATCTCCCATAGTAAATCTCCCATAGTAAATCGCCCATAGTAGATCTCCCTCATTAATTCCCCCATAGTAAATCTCCCTCATTAATTCCCCCATAGTAAATCTCCCTCGTAAATCCCCCACGAAAGAACCCCGTAGATTTCCATGATTACATGCATTTTCTTCACCTGATTAGAAAGACACGTATAATTTAAAAAAACTTAATCGCTTATCTGTCCTTAGCTGTTTTCATCTATGCCACCTCCTCTACTAATGGGGGCTCCTCCAACGCCAGAGGAGCTAGTAAGAGGGAAACAGGTATTAGAGAAATGCGGGCAAAGACTGAATATGACGCCACCGTCGGATCTGCCTTCTCCGCCCCGGTCTCCAGTACAATCCCATCCATGTGACCCTTGCAAACACATCCAAGGTCCCTTGATACTTTTACTACTTCTATCGAACGTGCTAGGCATTCCATGTTGCGAGTCAAAGCTCAGCACATTCGTTCGTGCCATAGTCGAGCGCGGCAACGTCTCGCATTCGACTCTTGAAGCCAGCGTGGTGTATCTGATCTACCTGGCCCGCCGCTCCGAACCAGTACCGCTACACTGTTTCCGTCGTCTGTGGCTCTCTTCGCTGATCCTCGCATCGAAGTTCCTCGAGGATCAAAACTATACACTGCGAGCGTGGTGCCATCTCAGTGGACTCTCCATGAAGGAGCTCAAGTCCAACGAGATGGCCGTTCTCGATGCCTTAAACTTTGACCTATGTCTTGATGACAACACTCTATCCAATGTCTCTGCTCTCATGGAGCGCAAGCCTGCGACGCCGATTTCTACCCTGTGTGGTATCGATCTCGGAATGGCGCGGCCTGCCTTAGCTGTTCATGCTACGAACAAGCGGAGACACGAGGGTACAGAGCAACACCATAAGCGGGTCAAGGTGGCTTGCCCATTCGCATAGTTATTTATTTATTACAACCGTACTTCACCGATCTAAATGGTTACCATCGAGTAGAGAAACATGACAGCGACAAACTCCACACCGCAGAGGTCGAACAGCCTCTTGAATTGTATACTCCTGATTCCGTAGAGTTGCTCTGCAATGGTCCCCGTTCTACGGTTTGCCATGGTATGATAGCACAGGTAGACGAAGTTGGCTGCCGCATACAGAGCATAGAACACCACATCCTCGTATGGAGGTGGCAGGTAGCACATTTTGTAATCGAATGTCGGCTTGATATCGGTGACTTCTTGGCCGTTGACCTTCAACGGTTTCTCTAGCGGATGGTCAAACAGAGTCAGGATCTCGACGGCCGGCTTCCAGATGCCCATAGCCATGGAGATAGACTTGACGTTGATCTCTATGGCATGCTTTTGCATCTTATCAACGGCGTACTCGTGCACAATCTCGCAGTAGTCATGATCGTCTCCCGAGAAGATGATATCTGGTTGAACTGCCTGCAAGATCCTAGTGGTGCGAGCTGGATCGATTACAGTCTGATACTGGTAACCTGCCCAAGTTGGGAACGGATCTTTGCTCTCGCGACGTGGTCCACAAGTGTTCTTCTTTGGGTCTCTGTACAACGGGACGTGACCTAAAAGGATCCGGGGCTTTTCCGGGGTCTTGAGGTCTTCTAAGAATTTGGTCGGAGGACCGTAGATGTCATCGTTCTGCTCATTTGACAGCGATATACCATCGACAGAGACGATCTCATGGCCACCATGCTCATAGAGCACGTTGGGTTTGCCGAAATGGGTCGAGAACCGCTCCACAGGGTGGCTGAGCACTCCGTTTCCGAATCCAATGTCGTGGTTGCCGGGAATGTCGGTATGCACATCCACACCATGGACCCTTGTTTCCTTGATCCGGAAGATCTTTTGGAATCTCTTGTACTGCTTCTCGTAGTATACGTCCGTGCATCCACGGCCATTGTCCAGCAGGTCGCCCAAAAACACGATAGAGTCTGGTTGCAGGTGTCTGACCATCGCCCAGTAGTTCTTGAACAGATAGTTGTCCACAGTGAACTCAGACAGGCTCAACAACGGCGATGGATACGTCGGGTACGTGTGGTTGTCGATCAATTGCGGGTCAGCCACTAGAAGCATGTTGTATCCACCAGGAGTGAAATTGCAACTATTGGCATAGATCCATGGCTGTAGCCTCTGGAAGAACACAAAAAACGCAAACCACACCGTAAGTGGGATAGTAAGTATGCTGTAACGCTCGCATGCCTTTTGGAACCACGAATTGATCTCCTCAGGGCGCACCTCGAGGTTTTGAGGGTTCACCAATTTGGTGTATCCGAATTGTTTCACCGATGAAACCAGCCCTCTCATTTTCCTCATGCTTGGCACCATCTTTAGCCTCTATTTATCCTTGCAAGCCCTTGCCACCCACTAATAATCGGTCTGGAACCTCGTATATTCCGCAGAGAGGAATAAGTAATTGTAGAAAGGAAGCCAAGCTTGAAATTCAAAATTCATCCCTGGCCAATTTTAGCTTGGCGCTGTGTGCAAGAAATTCACCGCCGAATCCTCGCTTACGCTATACGAAATGATCACGACGTTATTGCTGCTGTGCCTGATACTTTTCATCTTGGCTCTGCCCTACATCAAGTCGAACCTTGCCGATATCAGCTCTGTGGCCCTCGAGCATCAATCTTCCGTGGGGCCCACGAGAGAGACGGGTGAATCCGCCATCTACAGGTCGGTCGATGTTCCCAACGGCGTGCCTCTAACGGGCGGCCTGGGCATACGAATCGGATATCAGCTAAGAGACGGCAACTTGAAGGATATATGGAGCATAGCATTGACTGGAGGTGCCAAAACTAAGCTGTTTATACAGGATAAATGGTATTCGATACCATGGATCAACGGTGCAATGGTCGAAATCGCACGAAATTTGCCCGCTAGTGCCACAAAGGTGGCTATTTTCTCTGACATGGACTCAATTGAGTCGATTCTGTTCCTTCTGACGAGTCTGTTTGTCACTGAGAAGACCATAATCAATCTGAACTCGTTGCCGGCCGATAAGATTGACGTGGATTTGCTCCTGGTCGATGCAAAACACTATGGGAAGGTCTCTGGCCTGTTCAAGAAGATTCTGGTCATTGGAGACAGTCCAGACGAGTCTATTGGAACGTTTGATACGTTGGTAAAGTTGGATTCTGTCAAGGAATCGACTGATTTCCGCTACACTGCTAACGAAGATTACACCAAGTTCAACAACCAACCATACTCAGAGGTCAACGACCGCCAGGAGGTCAAGTTCTATCAGCGAAGCTTTGTGGCCAGCATAGCCGCTCACTTGCGGTCACTTCCCACCGCGTTCTTGTGGTCTTCTTCCGACTCTGTGCTCATTTCCGTGCAACCATTCGACTCCAGCTCCAAAAACAGTCTATTGCTCAACCTGCTGTCGTCTCTCATGGAGAAAGTCGACCAGATAGGTATCATTCCAGAGTCCAAGCTCAACTCTGATGAGGACATCTTCCTCTATCAACCTTCCATTCTAGTTGCAAGAGACACTGCCCTGTTTGCACTAGTCCAAGAGGGCCTTAAACGGACTTCTCCCTTGAAGAAGTTCCTCATCTCGAGAGCAGAACACTTCAACTCTGAGGGAATCTTCTCAAATATCGGCAAGCTCTCTGCTACGAAGCTGCGGCTCATCTATTCACAACAATCAGACTCTCCTCTCACATCGCTTCAATACAACACAATCCGGTCTACTCTGGGATCGCGCATAATACGTGAGAAATACAACCGTCTCTCCATGGGTCCAATCCTCAAGACAAACCTGTATGACTATCGTGTGCTGAGTGGTGGCCTGACGGAACTTGGAGTCGCTTCTAACTCTCTCGAGCTCAAAATCGTCAAGAAGCACGACGATGACAAGTATGGGGCCCTTCTGGCAAGGGGATACTCACTTGGTAAGGATGATACAGTCAAGATCGATGATACAATGTGGATTCCAATGCACCTTTCGGGCATGTTTGCCCGGGACGGCTGCTTCTACGTACAACGCTAATTCATATAGAATCCTTAGGTGTAAGGAAGATTCCCTGTAAAAATCTACACCTTTCCACGGGCCTTTTTGATCTCTACACTTCATCCCTTCTAGCCCCTTTAGCATCTTCCGCTTATCAGGCGTGTTCTCCATTGTACATACGAACACTCCTCGACAATGTCGATTCAATCTGCTACAGTACGGCCGCCCAATGCTTCTAGGAGCCGCTCCAACACAGCTGCTACTACAACCACGGGCACTATCGAGATACCTGATCTAACGGCCCCAAAGACACCAGTTAACCCTGAACATCGCTTTGCTGACCATTCCTCTCCCGATAACAACAACCCCTATGGCCATCAACCCATGGGTTTCCGCCTGGGAAGTCCTCCAAAGAGAGACAAATCCAAAGGGTCACCGCAAACCACAACAACTTCGCCGCAACAGACCCCGGATCTCGGGCTCGCGCTCTACAATAAGACGCCCCCTTCGTACACGTTGAACATCCTGGTCAGAGACTTCACCAAACACGCAGAACGTAAGCTCAACATGTGTTTGAACTCAGTACCACTCGATCAAGAACCTGATCTCGTTGCTTTACTATCTGAAGGTGTTGATCCGACTTTCGATCGGACCATTGCCTCGCTCGGTTATGTCGCTGGAAGTTCACGCAAACGTGTCACAGATGCTGTGATGCATTGGAGACGAGGAAAGTCGGAGCTCCGTGAGATGGCACGTTCCAGACTCGAGCAAGAGATGGCCGCTTACCGTGAAGTTGAAGCTGCTAGTAAAGGTAAGCAAAACGCCAACAGTTCCAATTCTATCTCAGGAAAGAGCGAACGCACGGTTAGCTCGGGATCCAAGTACGATCTCGAGACAGCAGCCAGCAAAGTGGAGCACGCAGAGGTCACTTTCACACAGGCAGACCGTCAACTCAGCATCAGTACTTACATTCTCTGGAGGGTCTTGATCGAGATTGTTAGACAGACACCAAAAGATCAAAACAGCCACGTGCTCGAGGAGATCACTTACAACTACCTGCGCAGTATGGACCCATACATGGTGTCACAGAGTTTGATCCATGCGGCAAATTGGTCACTGCTGGCAGAGCTCTTGGGTGAAATGTCTGGAAGAGACTTCATTGCCGTCTCCGACCGCTTCATAGCCGATCTCGAAAGAGTTCCTTCAGGCTTTGGAACTGATAATACCAATGATGCCTCTTTGAACTTGCTTATACACGGCATGCGCAATATGAAACTGTCAAATGCATCGCTTGAACGGTTCGAAGACAGTGCAGATTTCCTCAAGTCACTTGCCAAGTTCTTCCGCCGTTGCGAGAACGAACGACTCTTCTCATCTTACTGTGAAGTACTCACCAATTTGCTGCTCTCATTGGCAGGTACTCTCACAGCTGAGGTCAACCACCCAACATGGGTCGATGCTGTTAAGCTCATCTACGCCAAGTCGATGGATCTCACACGGAGTAGCAAACCGGTCTACTGGGTTCCTGCTACAAATCTCATAGTCGCTGTACTATGTGTCTCTCCAAAGGAAACATTCGATAAACGTTGGCTGCCCCTCGTTGAAAGCCTAATATCACATCTGAAACCAAAATCTTCGCTTGAGGAGAAGACCACCATCGTGATATCAGTGGCACGTCTTCTCTGGGCATACCTCTACCGTTACTCTGACACGCTTAATGCAAAAACACGCAAAATGAGACACATTGCCTCTTTGCTCTTTGCTCAGACGAATACCAAAAAGAGCTGGCTTACCGACGATCCCGTGCTTATCCAGGCAGCAAGCCAGATTATACGTATCATGGCTTACTCCCAGCTCAACTTTACACTAGAGAATGTGTTGCTGCCATTACTGAAATCGGGTTTCAATGGCTACTCACTGGAAGGCCTCGATTACGATACAACGAACCTGGCTATCCGTAGCTACTCATCGATTCTCTGGGACAGAGAGCAAGGCGAGCAACCGCCTTTCCCAACAAACAATGCCATAGCTTCCTCGATGGAACCGTTACAATTCTCACACGAGTCTGAAAACAGCATCTTCAGTGCCTCTTCGTCCAACGCGGCAGTTCACGCAGAGATGACTGGACTCTTACAGAAACTTCTATTCCTCATGGAGGAGGATCATGGTTGCAAGTTCCTGGATGAAGTTCCAACCTCCATAAGCTTTGATGGTAGCGCTTCGTCCATCGTTCATCGTCACACATCATCAGGTTCGAGCAGTTTCCACCGTCTCACCAGCCTTTACTTCCACTCCGACAATGCCAACCGTTACAGGGGTCTGGACCTGTTTGCCACAGACCTTGCTGCAGTCACTTGGGTCAGTGATGGCGATTCTACCGCATACCGTCGTATCATCGACTTGCTCGTCAGGAACACAGTCCATCCGGACCAGACAATTGCTGCATACTGTGTGGATGCACTGAAACTACTTATCTGCCAAAAGAACCCTGGCGCTATCACTTCATCCTTTGCTACTACTGCATTCTACCTTGACGAGAAAGCCGCCACAGTACTCAATCATTCATACACTTCTTCTGATCAGTACATTCATCTTCTTGAAGTGTATGTCGAAACGCTGCAGAGCTGGCTCGAATCTCTCGCAGAACCCGAAGAGACAGACGATTCTCCTGATGACCTCTATAACGTCAACGCTGAGTTCTCTCAGATTGAAACGACCAAGAAACCACGGTTCTCTGCCCTGCAATTAAAGAGTATCGTGAACATCATCGATGATGTTGAAGGTAACGGCCTCTTCTTTTACCTCTGCCACGACTCTAGAGTCCGTTTTCTCGGGGCGCAGATCCTTCGTCGGGTTACCGAGTTTGATAACGTCTTGATGGAGCTTTCAGGCGAAGAACCAGACTCCACGGAAACCACGGAAACTACTGGCAAGGGACACCATGCCAGAAGTCGTTCAAAGTTTGCTGCAGAGTTCGGTACACGGGCAATACAAGTCTTGGAATCGCTCGATCTCGTCAAACTAATGCGCCCTAAGACTTATCTTCTCTCAGAGGCTGAATTGAAGAGATATGCCAAGAATAAAGATAAGAAGGCCACCGTGGTGAAGCTAGCTGAGAGTGGTCATGGTGTCGATGCGGCTCTGTGGTTCAAGGTTTACGATGAGGTTCTTGAAACCTTGGCTACCAAATGTCCTATTCAGACGGCTATCGCCAGATCGCACAGTTGTATTAGACTGGTTCAACTCTACGACCAAGTGTCCGCATTGGCGGCTACAGAGAGTTCCTCCCAGACAGATACTTCGCTCGTTTGGGATTACATGCTCTTTTTGAAGATTGCATGTTATTCTCTGACGTCTACTGCAGACCAGCGTGTCCATTTACCAGAAAACAACTACTCGAACTCAAAAGGCCACGGAAGGAAACGTTCTCAGCAAGTGTTTACCGTCCAGCACCAAAAGATCACCTCTGCGGTGGCAATTTTCAGAATTACAGTTCCACTTCTGGGTACTGCCAACCACAGACTGAGAGATGCCCTCGTTGAAGGTCTTTCCTGCATAAATGCCAACATCTTACACGCGTTCTTAGAGACGGCAGAGAGTGTCGCTGCCACGAAAGGTGGGTCTTTCTCGTGGGCTGCTACAGAGATATGCTGCATTTTGTACAAGGCCATCACACGGTTCCAATCCCAAGGAGACGACTTCATGGATGACTGGGTGCTTTCCCGGCTCCAGAATATATTACAGTCGTCTCTGGGAATCCTCGTGAGAAGCAAGAGTGAGCGGGATTACAAGTACCAGCGGCTCCGCAGGTACTTCTGCAACCTTCTTGAGGTGGTTCATTCGTGTCTCGCTGCAAAGAATGACGTTGACAGGTGGCTCCCATTCAGTTTCCGGAAGCAGGCATTTCAGTGGATGACTGGATGGTGTGGATATGGCTCAGGCAATGCCGTGTTCCAAGAACGCTACAACCACATGAAGGAAGAAGCTTCCCGCCAAAAGGATGGTGTGACCATCCAGGCTGCCCTTGAATTGCAGAGGCACCAACTACAGTACGCATCGATCAGTTGTATGACCGAACTGTGTGCAAGCAAGACGATCTCTAGAAAAGATTCCATTGATTGGGATATGTTCTTTGACGTGATCGATGCACTTTTCAACACGAGAAATGACCGAATCAGTGGAATGGCCAGCGACGCACTTGTGAAAGTTCTCACCATTAACGACAACGGCGCCTCTCACCTTCTTGATATTGCCATTACCAAGTGCTACCATTCGGGTCCCCAGCAACAGGGATATGCCACCTCGATCCAGAGAGCTTTTGATGCAGGTATGAGCGAGGACTATGAACTGTATACGCCACTTTCGTTATCTCTCTACCTTGCTGGATCGGACACTTACAATGTTCGTTTAGCCGGTACGTCTCTGGCAGAGTTTGCGGAGAAGAAGTTGTTTGGAACCAACGAATGCGGAACGTATACGGATGGCCTGATGAGCAGGGCAAGAACCGTCTACAAACGGTCTCAGTTCCAGCTGTCGAGCCATTTTGCAGTGCAAGCACCGGCAGAGCGGTTCAATGTGGTGTCTGAGTTGACCCGTGTTTTCCACGACCTGACCCCTGATGCCAGACGTGGACTTGTGGCCGTTCTCCTTCCATGGGTTCAAGCAGTGGATCTGGATAGCTCTACGGCCGAATCACAGATGGTTCTTAGAAACTTTTGCGAGATAACCATCAAGTATGGAGGTCGGTCCGGGCTTCAAAACGAAGTGGAAGCTCTATGGGTGGCTCTGGGATCTGGTTCCAATGGTGAAGGTGCCAGAACCGTTTTTGCATTTGTCACAGACCATTCACTCAAGTTGAGATCTCTTGACTTTATCGGCTGTGCTAGACAAGTGGTTGTCTCGCTCGCCAGTGTGCCAGAGTTTGATCTGATTGGAACTTTACTCTCAGGTATAAGTCCTAAGGCAATGGTGCCATCAAACATAGAGGAAGAACCGCTGCCTTCCGAAGCAGCCAGTCTACCTTACGTTGCAGACATTACAACACAGACCTCGACACGACTCCCCTCGTTATCCAAGGGCGAATTGTTCACGATTCTGCTGGTTGACCTAATCTTATTGCCTCAAAACTCTGAAGCGATCAAGCCGCACTTGTCACTACTGTTGCACTTGAGTTTCATCCTACTAGATCACCAATTGGCGATCATGAGAAACCAGGCGCGTGCACTACTGATGCACCTCGTGAGACAGTACGCAACAGGCGATCCAGAGACATCGAAGAAGGTAATCGCACAATTACGGTCATCAGAGGACCTTTGGGTATACAGTGACTTCGTGTCTGATAAGAACAGCAGCAGGATCCCAGAAGCAATGGACACATTGGTCCGCGATGTGCTTGCTGCCTTTGAGATGAACAACCCAGACTTGCAAAAAGAGTGGTCTCACACGGCAATCGAGTGGGCTACCTCTTGCAAAGTGATGCACCTGGCATCGCGCTCTTTCCAAGTGTTTAGATGTCTGGTTTCATTCATAGACCAACCAATGCTGAGAGATATGCTGTCATGCCTTGCCAACACGATCTCTGATGAAAACCCTGGAATCCAAAGCTTTGCCTTGCAAATTCTGATGACTTTGAATGCGGTGACGGCTGAACTGTTCTCAGAGCAACTGATTGACTTCCCTCAACTGTTCTGGGTGTCCGTTGCTTCACTGACAACCATTCACGAACACGAGTTTGTAGAAGTGCTCTCTGCACTGTCGAAATTCACTTTGAAGATCGATCTCGACTCTCCAGATACCGTTCAGTGCTTGATTGCAACGTTCCCATCCAAATGGGAAGGCCGCTTCGAAGGACTTCAGAAGGCTATCATGATTGGACTCCGTTCTGCGAATGCGTACGAACCCACACTGAAACTTCTTTCGAGAATGATCTTACTTAACGACTCTGAAATCATTGGATCTGGCAAGCAGAGAGTTCTCATGTCATTCCTTGCCAACATCCCTCGGTTCCTTCACGCGCAGACAACACACAACTTCCCAGAGGAGTTGGTGGGCGCTGCCAACCAGATTGCAGTGATGGCTGATCGCAACGAGATCACAGGGCTATCACGGATTCTGACGTCGTTGGTGAAGAACCGGTTCAGAAATAAGGAGGACTTTGTGTCGCAGGTGGTGAACATTCTTAAGCAGCACTTCTTCCCAGAGTACTCTGCAGAGACGCTCGTCTTCCTGCTTGGAATGCTGTTCAATAAAATCCCATGGATCAAGACCGAGACAATGGTTATGCTGAAACATGTGTTCAGAGCAGTGGATCTAACGAGCGATGAGTTCGTCGGACTGGGTGCCGACCTGGTGGCACCATTGCTACGTCTACTGATGACAGATTATGTTGACCAAGCATTGGAGGTTTTGGATGAGGCAACTGCTATATCTGCATCACCGTTTGATAAACACTACCTGATGATGAGTGCTGGAGATTCGTCTATGCGCAAAGAGTATGAGAAGATCGCGACTCTGTTTGGTATTCCAGACGAGAGCGGATGGTCTGTGCCAATGCCAGCGATTTCAACTGCCAGAACCAGAAACAACATCCATTCTGTTTACTCGACGTGCGTGACGAAATCGACTGCAAACGTGAACGAACCACCGAAGAACGAGCACATCAAGACCACATCAGAAGTGACATCTGAGGCGGCATCAGAGGTGGGATCTCAGATGTCAGAGGTTGCATCGTATGTTCAATACAACCCACTGCCACCGGATGTCCAACTTCAACTGAACAGAACGGAGACATCTCAGGACGATACAGACTCTCTGTCGAACATGCTCACGACTCTGGAGAACCTGGACTCGTTCTTCACGAAGGACTCACTAGACATGCAGACCTACGGACACCAGTACAACTCGTCTGTGGATACACGGTCAACGGTGGCTACGAACGATGGCTGGGGACCAGATCCGGTGTCAGGTCTGGGCGAGCCTGGCTTCAAATCGACAGGTTCGTTCCGGACCCTGATGGACGACTACTCCGTCAAGAGCAAGAGACGTTCCGAATCTACCATAAAAGACCGCAACAGTGCTTCCCTTGAATCTCCATCGGAGGGACTGTTTGGATTCGAGCTGTTACGTTCACGCAAGCACCCGCCACGGTTCTCGTCTGGAGAATTGAACTCGCCGTTGGCTTCACAGCTGGGATCTCCACTGACTCCACGTCCTCCACATACACCACGCAGTCCTAGAAGCCCTTACGGAAGGGGCTCCAGGTTCAGCAGGTACCCACGTCGGTCGAACCCGTTATTCGAGGACGAGAGGTAACTTTACTATATATATAACAATTTAATGATCGTATCTATCATGAGAAAGTTCGGCTCCGATCTTGATTATTTCTTGGCATTTCTTGATCTTTCTTCTTCATTATGGGTCTTACCAACCTCACCTGTCTCCATGTGTCCAACCTGGAGGTGTCCTCAAGCTTCTATAAGAGAGCATTTGGCTTTGTAGAGGTCAGCCGCAAGGAAACACCCGATTATGTTGCAAGCTACATCGCCTGTGACGGAGATTCCAGCACAGATCTCACGGCCCGCCAAGGAGTGCTGGAGCTCCGTCAATTGAAGAACGAGTTCCCTCGGCTTCAGAACGGCAACTCTGCCCCTTACCAAGGATTCGGACACTTGTGCGTGTCGGTTTCCAACATTGCTGAGGCCCAGAAGAAGCTTTTGGAGGCGGGAGTCAACTTCAAGAAGAAGTTACAGGACGGAAGACAGCACAACATCGCGTTCGTGCTCGACCCAGACACGTACTGGATCGAACTGATTGAGAACTTGTACCAGCCGAATGCTACCAGTTACGATTTGAAAGATAATCGGTTCAACCACACGATGATCAGAGTGAAAGATCCAAAGATCTCGCTTGCTTTCTACAGAGGAGTGTTAGGAATGAAGCTGTTTTCCACGAGAAAGTTCCCGGATGCCAAATTCACTCTCTACTTTGTTGGATACGAGTCGGATCCTAGCTACGTTCAGGATAAAGAGACTCCAGGCCCTCAAGCTGGCAGAGAATCGATCATCGAGCTCACTCACAACTGGGGAACCGAATCCGACGACTCGTTCAAGGGCTACTACATCTTTGGAAAGGATAAGGATGTTGCTGGCTTCGACCACTTCTCTGTGTCTACTCCTGATGCTAAGGAGATTGTGGTCGGTCCTGGAAAGCCATACGTTGTGGCTCAAGACGGAGATTACACGATTCTGGCCGACCCTGATGGATGGAAGATCCAGTTATCTGCTTAGTGAGCACTCCAATTCCGACTGTACTACGCCGAATCTACTGAGAACGAGCCACTCAACCTGATATATCATATTAATTGCTCCATCTAAGTCTATTTATCACCCACCCAATTTTCACCGTAGATCTGAGATCTGATAAGAACCACAGCTCGAATCAACTGTCAGAATTCTTCGGCTCAAACTCTAAGCACACACTATTAACGCAGTGACGCTCGTCTGTAGGTGTTGGGAATCCTTCTCCCTTAAATACATGTCCCAAATGTCCTCCACAGCTGCTGCAAGTGATCTCTATTCTCTCCATTCCATGGCTTTGATCAACGTGGGTGTCGATGGCTCCAGGGATTCCTTCAAAGAAGGCTGGCCATCCACAGCCCGAGTCGAACTTCGTAGTCGACTTGTATAAGGGCTGGCCGCAACCAGCGCAGTTGTAGACGCCCTGAGCGTTGAAATGGTTGTATTTGCCCGTGCCAGGTCTCTCAGTGCCCTTCTGGCGCAACGCGGCGAACTGAACCGGGGAAAGCACCGCACGCCACTCTGACTCGGTCTTCTTCACATTTGTCGACATTCTGGCTACCTGTTTTACACTTCTAAAGCTTGAAAGGCCACCCCTAAAGAGCATTCAGTGAAGAGCAAGTGATTAGGATTTCTTATAGATCACGATCGCACCTGCTAGAAATTCATATCCTACAGCTAACAGGGCCCTTTTTCTTACATTACACCATTTGGACCATGTCGTTGTCGGACATATCCAAATATACGGACGGTACGTACGGTGAAGTGACGATAATTGCAATTACTAACTCACAGACCAACTGGAGGCCGCCTTTGATACGATCTTAAAGGCTCATGACTACGTGGCCGATGACCTCAATATGAGCTGGAAACAGCTACGGGAAGGCATCATTGACCTTATATTGGATACACTCACGCACATATACGATGCGAACCTGGAATATCTGGCCAAAGACGTGTTTCAGGTTTCGCCAAGATCGTTGGTGGCGATCTATCACGGAATAGAGCGAAAATTGAACTGTTTCACGGATTATCCACCTTATACGATAGTCAGGCTTGTGGAACTGGTCAGCTTCAAGAGCCCAGGGCAGGAGACAATGTTGAAGCCGTCTGGCAACGACGAGGTCAAACTTTTACAGGGGTTAACCAACTATAAAGTTCATGTTCACAACCTGATCGATGGGAAAGATTCCACGACCACCGAGTCCAATGCCTTCCACGACAGAGGTGTCGTTCGTGACAGGCATGCCGATCTCAAGGATATCTATGCGTATAGATACTTGAAATCGATTGAGAAAGTGATCAATGTTGAGAGTTCGGCGCAGGACGTCGACGACGACATGGATCGGATCAACTCTCAACTTGACGAAAAGAGGCCGATCAGCGACGTGGGCATTGAGATGGCCACGATAGAATGGGCGAATGGGGACTCTGATATTGTTACAGTTGCTCCTAAGGAAGAGGAAGCCAAGAAAGCTAAGGAAACTCTCGAGGAACAGACTCCCAATGCATCTATAGATTGACTATGTACTAAATGAGTTGATAGACCAACTAAACTGGCAGACTATGAACTGGCAGACCTGACAGCCTCAGATTTGGTAGGATTCGTCTTGGCGGCTGTTTCACCCTCAACAGGATCAACTTTACCCAGGTCCACCATCTCGATCGAAACGGTTTCATCATCAAGTAACATATCTCTAAGCCGTTGCTTGGCAACCTGCTTGGTCTTCTGAGCAGTGGCACCTGCAATGGCCAACATAGGTCCCAACATCTGCGTGTTGTAAGCAAACCACAGAACAGTACTGACAAGCACGACAAGCAACACCAGTAATGGGTTGCGTATGACGGCCATGAATTCATTCCATCCCAGCACAACCACCAGGGCGTACATGTACCACGGAATAGAAGTCCTGTTGGCAATAACTGACCGTTTGGCATCGATATAGATCGCATCAATCTCCTTCTTGAGTCTATGCAACACCTTATTCTGCTGCGATGTCGACAGAAGCTTGCCAAACTCACTGACAGCCGCACGCTCCTCGTCGTTGAGGTAGTATTCGTCATCCTCATCGACCAAGCTCACCTCTGGCACAATGACCGATCCATCAGACAACTTGGCCACTGATAACAGAGGAAGCATCTCGATCGTCGTTGTACGAGCACGGCTAAACTTGGTGTCGATCTCCGTCACGTTATGCCACATAACTGGAATACCATCGTCGTCATACTTGAAATCGTCTTCAAACCGATTTCTAAGGATCCGTGCAACTGCATCCTCGGTGACAAATTCATGGATGGCATCCTTATAGCTGAGCCAGAACTGTTTCTTCAACTCGAAAACAGTCGCCTCGTTTTCTTCAGGCTCAAGGCCAAGCTTCAAGTCGTATCCGTCACCGGCTTTATGCTTGTCAAGCACACTATTTTCAAGGTCGTGGAACTCTTGAAGAGTCTCGTCCCAGGAGTTATCGGTAGGAGCTGAGAGAAGTTCAACGACACGTTCTTTAAACTTCTGTGCAAACCGTTTCGCCGTGCGGGAGACGAATGCGGCACGTTCTTTCTGCTTCAATGCTTCTCCTGTCTCATCAACAGCAGCCTCAAACAGTTGTAACTCCTTCTCATACACCAAGTTTGAGGAAATTTGGTAGATGGCCACTTGACGCCGATAGTCTGCCAAAATGACAGATACTATACCAGCGAGAATGTCTGCGAACGGATCTGACCGTCTTGACCGTTTCTCCTTCTGGACATTGATTGCAAATGCCTCCAAAAGCTCTTTGGAGAAAGTCTCCAACTTTTCAATGGCAATTTGACCAAGCTTATCATCGATTCTGGCTTCGAGAGATGTTCTTCGATCACCATAGACAGATGCCTGATATCGAGATGCCTGTGTATCGAACGATGCGAGAGCATTGTCACGGAGTTTCGTCATAGTCTTTGCAACATCAACAGCATCACCATCAAACGATGAAGCATCAAACTGCTCTAAGAACTCCTGATATATGTTGTTGGAGATCTCATCGCAGCGGAATCGAGCCACGAGGATCTGTTGCGTGGGCAAGTCCAAATCTTTATTCAACTCGATCTGGTCCCAGATTTGTTGCGAGTACATGGCCCACGCATCTATAGGGATACCTCTGTGATACTGAGGTCTGAGCAACTGTGTATCGGAGGTGAACTCATCGCCCAATTGCCGGATATCCTTGGTGAACTTTTCAGGCTGGAAATGCTTGTGTGCAATGGACGCAAACGATAGATCGAAGAAATCGCTCAACTTGTAATTCTCGCAGCCTTCTGGGCGGTTCAACTCGGACCAGATCCGCTCGAGGTCCGAAGTGAGCGATTGTGACAGATTGTCCAGGGGCGTCACTCCAGTGAAATCTCTCACGACGAAGAGAAGCAGACACTTCTGGCGGTTCTTATGGAAAAGAGACAGGTTGACTTCCATGACTGTCTTGAGTAACTCCATGTTGGCACCTTGATACAGGCCGACCTGATGCTCCCAGATGTTCACAATGAGCACCTCCGACGTTGCCAGAGCAAACAGCGCAGACTTCCGTTCAAAGTCCTTGTCGTCTGCCTTTTCGCGTCCATCGACTCCTTCCACGTCCAAAACGTAGATGTTCTTGCCATTGGGCTTCTTACCGCCTTCCACTTCGTCGCTGGCAATGTAATTGGCATGGGAAAACCAGATGCCCTTGGTGGTTTGCTGTCTCTTCTGTTCATCCATCACTGCAAACTTGGTACCAAATAAACCGTTCAACAGAGTCGATTTTCCCGTAGACTGCGATCCAAACACCGATACTATATGGTAATTGAGCCCCGTGGGGTCCTTAGCATCCGAATGGGACGTGATATAGTTGATCAAGTCCTCGTTAAACGTCTTATTCTCGTCGACCAGTTGAAGCGACATGGTAGGCTCTGCAAGTTCCGTAGACCCTTTCACACCGTCTATAATTGGCATATGGGACGCGTCCAATTGATCCACAGGTTTCTCCTGCTGTAACACAGCAGGTTCAACAGAACTCGATGACATGTTGAATCAACAATTGAGATGAAAAAAAGGGATCGATTTCTTTCTCTTAAAGGATTCCAGATGAGTCTACTCTTTCTACCAAAGGAGATATTAGACAAGATATTTGCACTACTAGACGGTCAAGACTGTGTTAATCTCTTGTGTACATGCTCGTACATCTATGAGAGATGTCAAACGACCTTATTTGAGCAGCGAGAGCTGAAGTTGGAGTGGAAGAATTCATGCGCTTGTTCGGAGCGGACAACACAAGTCTTGGCCTGTCTGCAGAGAACTGGCATGTATCAAGAGATTCATAGGCTGGAATTGACAGCAAATGTTCATCATTATTACTGGAGTTCCTATGTAAGCGGAGAGGAGATATCTAAAGAGTTGGAACCGATGATCCGTTTGCAGAAGCTGACACTCAATATCATGTGCGTTGGTGTTCTTCAGCATCTGATCAGCGTACTGCCTAAACGGCTGCAAATACTCAAGATCTATTTAATGGATCTTCGCCCTGATCAATTATCATCACAATCAGAGATCAAACCTCCCATCAGTGGATTGAGAGGACTGAGAGTGTGTTATAAGGGTAGAGAGAGAATGAGCTTTTTAACAATCCGGATGAGAGATATATTGAACCGCCGCGGAGGACTCAATGAGATCGACAGAAGAACCATTGACAGGAGTACCATTATGCAGTTGCGTGAAATGGAATCTCAAAGACGATTGAGTCCGAGAGAGTCGTTGATTGATAAATTCGGTCATGTTTTGGCACAACTGATTCAAGCTCACCGTCATTCTCTTCAACGAATCCAGATCAAGGGATTCGATTCATACGTGATCTTCCGGAACCCAGAGGCTATCGTCTACATGCCATGCCTATTCATTATTGAGATGTGTGGATTGAGTATCCCAAAACTACAATGGTGGATGAACGAACTTGAACCAAAGAACTCCAATAGACGGTTCATTGCTGGATTTCAGCTACCACCGTGCGTACTGGTTGGAAGTAATGCACACCAGTCGGCCAACATCTCAGAGGGGGACCCAGAGTTCCGGTACCTGAGCCATTTCATGGGAGAGCCGTGGGAAGTCTGGATCTCAATGAAACAGGGCTCGAAAGAGGCCTATATCAGGAAGATCATGAACTACCCAAGGGGTTCCGCTGCGTGATGGAGAGAGAGAGAGATCCCTAAAAAAAACACACCAGCTCATTTTCCTATTCTTTCTTAACACGATGGCAGCTCCTTCCACTGACGCAAAAGTTAAGAAGGCTCTGGCAAGATTCAAGGATAGAATCGAGAAAGGCTCGTACTATGAGGCGCAACAGACGATTCGGTCGATTACCAACCGTTACGTCCATGCAGGCAACTACGAGGCAGCCACTGAACTTCTGTACCAGAGTTCCATGATACTCACAGAGTACAGCAAGTACGACGAGGCCTCTGACCTGTACCTGTATCTGCTGGAGGTGTTTGAGTTGGAGAACAAGCCAACAGCGGAGTTTGAGCGGTCGGACATCATGAAAATTGTCAACTTCTTGAACGCATTGCCGGACTCTGATGCTAACGTGCCCAATTTGGCCAAGGAGACCCATCGGTTTGCCACTAAGAAGACAGGAAACGACGCTGGAATACCGTTGTTGAACCAGAATCTTGGAGAGAAGTTGTACTATTCAGGAGATGCTGCGGAGATCAACATGAGCCAGCGGTACCTCTTCTTGACGAATGAGGTGTCGTCGCTGCAATTACTGAGCAAGCTCTACTTCGACACATATGTGAAGGAGAACGACCAATACAGTTTCGGATCATACTTGGCACGGATGGTGATTCCATACTTGATGCTCAGAAACACTGAGTTTGCCTCCAAAGGCGTGGATCTGATGCTGGCCAAACTGCACGGGTCCAAATATGACTTCCCATTCTCACCCGTGGAGAATGTGAATGTGTTGGAGGTTGATCAGATCACGTCGACTGCTCCCGATAAGAAGAAGAGTTGCTATCGGCTGATAAACTTCTTGCAACTGCTGGTCCAGGTGTGCTCTCGAGCAGAGGCTGACAATGCCAAGAACTTTAGACTGCTCTACAGCCGGTACAGAGTGACTCTGGAAGAGTTTAACGGCATCCCACAGATGGTGGACCAGTTGGGCCAGCTCTACTTTAATACGACAGTGGTCCGCAAGCAGGGCAACCTACTGCAGGACATGATGGGAAGCTTCCTTGGCGGTGGTGGCGGCTCCTCATAGGTATATGTATTTCGACGGCACTTAATCAAACTATACCGTAGCTAGCTAGTTACTCATCCAAAGTGTAAGAGATCTCTGCTCCGCGGATGATCCGGCTCTCATTCAATGCATCCACCAACTCCGGTCTGTCGCTCTTGACCAATTCATGCTTGGCCTCAGAGTAGGTGCACCATTTGCGCTGACGACGGTCGGCTTCGGGCCACTCGTTAGAAGCCTCCAACACTTGGGCCTCGAAGAAATGGAACTCACTTCTTGGGATTCGGTCTCCATCTACCGTCAGATCGACGCCTTTGAAGTGCTTGTCGACCTTGGACTGCTTCAAGAACCGATGGTCTTCCATCACAGGCAGTTTCCTGAGGATTTTAACCACCGTTCCAGCCTCTTCCCACGTTTCTCGCCGAGCAGTCTTCCTAAAGTCCTCGACTTCATCGTATTCAACACCTCCCTTGGGGAAGATCCACCGGTTCTTATGCTTAGAAGATGAGATCATCAACACCCTGTCAAAGTCAGCGCTCAGAACGATGCAGCCGGCAACAATTCTGGCAAATGTGGCCTTGTTATAAATCTGAGTGGACCGGCCTTCTCTGGATTGAGCAGTCTTGGCAAACTGTGAGGGATCGTCCCTAGTGAGCTCTCGATCAACGATGTTAACGTCGACAAAGTACTTGCCGGCGACCTGTGTGAGGTCCACGTTGAGTGCTTTGACGTCGTTGGTAGCCATGTGTGAAAGTCGAGTAAAGGAAATAGATTTACCCCGGTGCGCTACTTTTCAATAAGTGAGATGTAGATTACTATATTATCCTAATATCCTAAGATAAGATATCTTAACGGAGACGACGAGCCTCTCTCTCAGACTCCATCAAGCAGAGAATGTCATTCTCTCTGACAGGACCCTTGACGTTTCTGACGATGGTTCTGGAGGTGTCGTCGAGGAACTCGACTCTGACCTGGGTGACACCACCTCTAGATCCGGTTCTTCCAAGAACCTTAATGACCTTTGCGAGCGTAACTGGAGTTTTCGTATCCTGTGGGTTAGTATGAGTTATTGGTGGGGAGGTGTGGTGTGGAGAACAGCGGGAGGTTACCTAGTCCATAACTGGACGAGTGTGAGTCGTGGTGGAACACTAGCAATGCCATCACAGCTTGCACCGGTCGTATTGAGCAATGCACCGGTTGTGTTGAGACACGCACCAGTCATGTGAGCCATATCACACGGTGAAATCAAACCAACAGCCGTCAACGGCTAGACTCGTCAGACTGGGTCAAACTCGTCAAAGTAGACCTAATGGAAGCTACCAGGCAGCCAGCAAGATGAAACTTCGACAGGTGACCATGTCACCCATTTATTCTCACCTGCTGTGCCTTTAAACGTCCCAATCCCACAAGACAGACCTGTTGATCGCCTGGAGCGCCCTAGGACGTTGTTCAAGAAATCACACTGTAAAACGACACATTATCGGGCTACCAGCTCACTGCAAGCTCACTTCAACTTCACTGACCTGTACTAAGGTCCTCCACACAACATAACGTCGGCGACATAGCCGATACCATTGAAACTTACCATCTTGTCTATAAGAAATGTAGATTCGTTACAGTAAAAGCTCAGGCTGAAAAAAATTTTTTTCACTAGGGGGGTCGTGCCGTTGCGAAAAACATTCGGCGCTGCGTGGGTCGATTCAGTCGATAGACTTGAAAAGTCATCGAGACTCGCATCCCTCATCACCCAACGATATCTTATGTCACTTGTTGTCTTTGGAGGTAACGGCTTTTTAGGCCGGCGGATCTGTCAGGAGGCACTCACTAGAGGCCTTCAGGTTGTGTCTGTGTCGAGTTCTGGCAAAAAGCCGGCCGCAGTGAACGCCCAGGACAACCAATGGATCCCTAAAGTGAAATGGACCAAGGGCGATGTCTTTATGCCTGGCACTTATCCTAAGGAGATCAAGAGTGCCATTGGAGTTGTTCATTCGATCGGCATCCTCCTAGAGAACGCAAACTACAAGAAAGTCGTCAGCGGGACCGACGATGCTTTCGGGTTGATTGAGAGTTTCTTCACTCTGCCCAATGGAGACCCCATGAAGAAACGGGCTGCCCGGGAGGCCCAGAAGGCCAAGAAGGCCAAAGTCGATAAAGATGGCGGCCGTTTGGCCACAAACGTGTTCGACGTCGAGGAGGAAGACGATGCAGATACCGTGCTAGACACGACGTACGACCGTATCAATAAGGAAAGTGCGCTGGTCCTTGCCAACGCTCTCGTCGACTTAAACAAGTCGAAACCGGCGTTCGTCTACGTTTCAGCAGACCGTGGATTCCCTGGTGTCCCCTCCGGTTATATCGAGTCCAAGCGGCAGGCAGAATACGAGTTGTACCAGTTGCAACCTCAGATCAGACCTATTCTGCTACGCCCTGGCTTCATGTACGACGAAGTTGCTCAGGGAAACGACAGCTTCCGGGGAGCAGTGAAAAGCGGACTTGATCTCGCCAACATGGTGAACTCCAAGTTGCTTGGAGGTGCCTTGGATGGCCTAGTTAGACCTGCCATCTCTACTCAGACTGTTTCTCGTTGGGCCCTGGACAAAATCCAAGATCCCGAGTTCCACGGACCTGTGTTGATGGATCAGATGTTGAACGTTGGCCGCAAGTGATTACATCCATCGACTGGTGTCTACAAGCCTATGATGTTACGAAATACAATATGTGATTTACCACAATCCCTCATCTTCCTGTAATTGCCTGCCGTAAGGCTCATACGAAAACCAGCCAATTTTATACCTGTACGTACACGGTTTAAATTTACCCCCGATAAATACATCCACGTTCTTCTTTTGCCATCAGAACATCGCCTTACACGATGACAGAGACCGCCGCATTCATGCCTTTTGAAGACAATGCCAACTATGACTCGGTAACGGATGGTGTGGACCCATTGGCGTCCACAACGTCTCTCAACAGGTACTCGTCACGGCCATCGATTGCTCGCCAGTTCAGCAGCCGCTATGACTCGTACACGAACCAGCCAGGCTCGTTCAGTGTCAGCAACCCTCAGGCACAGGTTCCAATGGTCAATGCCATTCATAGGATGTCAATCTTTGAGGACCCAGAGCTCGACAGGAGCAAATTGTACGGTCGTGTGGATTCGCTGAGAACGATGCGGCCTGACAAGCTCATCGGGCAGGCACAGAGGCTCACGGACTGGTCCAAGTACATGACTTCTGAGGTCAAATTAAAGAGCTGCAAAAAGGGTGCTCGGGAGTTCTATTCGGACCAAAACGAGCTGATCGACCGGTATGAGGATGTCGATCGATTGCTCGATACCGATGTTCGCCAAGATATGATACGCAATTACCAGGAAAATGCCAGCGCGGAAGGCACCAACGATGGCTCAGACGATCAAACTACAACCAGGCAACCGCTTGGAAACACGGCGGTTCCGGGAAACATCGACAGCGAAGGACAGAAAGCGCTGGGTGGCGAGGCAAGCAGCGATAGCACGGTCAAGACTGCTATTTACATCAACTTTGCTATAAACGTTGTGCTTTTGGCGGCTAAGGTCGTCGTCGCATACTCGTCGAAGTCGATGTCCATCATAGCTTCGCTGGTGGACTCTGTGTTGGACCTGATGTCGACGCTAATCATCTTCTTTGCCAACAAGTACGCTGCTCGCACCAGTTCCAAGTTCCCCGTCGGTAGAAAACGGTTGGAACCTCTTGGGGTGTTGGTGTTTTCGATCGTTATCATCATCTCCTTCTTACAAGTGTTCATCAGCTCGGCCGAGAGACTGATCAGTCCCGACCATTCGATCGTTCATCTGTCGAACTCGTCGATTCTGATCATGGTGATCACCATTTCGCTGAAACTGTGCTGCTACATTGGTTGCAAGCAGATCCACAACTCGTCCGTCGAGGCTCTGGCCGAAGATGCCAAGACTGATGTCATCTTTAACACATTCTCGTTGATCTTCCCTTTGATCGAGGTGGAATTCCAGATCTGGTGGGTCGATGCTGCGGGCGCCTGTGGATTGTGTCTCTATGTGATCTCACAGTGGGCCTCGATTATGCTGGAACATATCGATCACCTCAGTGGTTCACACGCCTCCAAGGAGGACTACAGCGAAATCCTGTATATGATTGCAAGATATTCGCAACGAATCGTCGCCATTAAGAACTATCTGATCTATCATCAAGGAGACAACCTGAACGTCGAAGTGGATGTCGTTGTTGATGAATCCTTGGACTTGAGAAATGCTCACGATCTTGGAGAGTCCTTGCAATATGCCATAGAAACCCTGCCATTTGTCGAAAGATGCTTCGTTCACCTCGATTACAGAGTCGATAACTATGTTGGGCACTTGAAGAAATGATTGGGTATTGAACGAGTGGTTGTTCTCTATGATGTTCTCTTCCTCTTGCGCCACCCCCTACGGTCGACACGCCGCGCTTTATTCGGCTTTTTGGCTATTTTTGGAGAGTATTTTTTTTTAGACAAGTGGAAAATAGATCGGATCCTGACAGGCTTTTATTGGGGTGCTAATAAGTAGACGGCCAATGGTCCTATGACCATGCTGAGTAGATGAAACGTTAGAGACATGCGTGGAGCAAGGGGATGTTTTTACAAAACCGTTTTATCTTGTACCCAATCCTTGTAATGCGGAAAACTGCGCCTGTTTTACATCGATCTGCAGCGCGCCATTGTGTAAACTTTTTCAACCTCCTTTCTTGGCAACATGAAACCCGCTACATAAATAGCGACGATGCCCCCCTTTGCAGAACTGCAGACAAGATGAAGTTGTCGCTGTTGGCCCAAGTGGTCTTGGCAGCCGGTGCCACCGCCGCCGCCGCCGGCACCACTACGACTGGTACAGCACAGATCGATCTAACAACGGAGACTGAAGACACCAGCAGCTCTGAAACGAGCAGTTCCACCTCAACCTCTGCCACTGTGGTGTATTATACGACAGTCATCGGTGGGGTGACCACCACACCGTCGTCGCATTACTCACAGAAGTTCACATCGATGTATTCCACCGTGGATACTCCGTCGGCGGGCGAGATTGGGCTCGGAACTCTCACAGGTACCGTTGGAGTGTTACGCACTTACGAGGAGGTGACAGTCTCTAGTTAGACAGGTTCACAGGTTTTACTCCCTCATTGGCATAGAGCATCCGCATTAGGATCCAGCAGGAACATCTGCATAGGTCCATTAGACTCTAGAGCTCTCTAGACTCCCCATAAATCATCATCTATAGAATGGCATTCTTGATAATCCTTAGTAATTTGAAAATCGCGAGCTCCAAATTTGGTCGGGTCTATCTACTCATCTCTCACTGAGCACACCCAGCGTATGCTACGAGTACTCCGTCTACTGGGGAGATCTACTAACACCAAGAACACTGCACGCGACCAGCTTGCTAACGAACGCTCCTTCCTCGCCTACTGCCGGGTTTCGCTCTGTTTCACAGTCGCTGCTATCACCGTGGTCCAATCTTTCAATAAGATCATCTTGGAGACCCTCGTCTACCGATTGTTGACCAGTAAAGGCAAAGACACCTCTGCCATCAATCTCACCTACGTTGTCAACGACGCTGCACTGTTTGAACGGCTCCAATCCAGTTATACCCGGATAGTTCGTCCTCTGTGCCTGCTTTCACTCTCCATAGCACTGCTAACAGCATTGATTGGCGTCTCAAGGTACCTGATTAACCTGAACTTGCTGATCCACGACCGCCGTTTCGACCCTGCCAACCTCAGTTTGGCCTCCATATCCATCTGTTCTACCTCTTTAGCGCTGGCCACTCTAGTTTATATCGTCACCAGCTATGAGTCTTAGACATCGGTTCAAACAGACCATCTGCAAAATTGCTCCGCTTAAGGCCCCCGAGGGTCAGACCAGGGACCACCTGTCTAACGAACGTACCTTGCTGGCATATCTTCGGACAGCCGTCAACTTCTTGCTGTGCGGAATCACCATAATCGAGCTGTCTCGATTTTCCATCCTCGGGACCGTCGCCAAAGCCGGCTCTCTGGATCAATACGACGACCACGACATTATAGACTTGTTAAACAGCAAACTCCACTTCGTCGACAAGTATTGTCGACCGGCTGGCATTCTGAGCTTCGTCACCACCTTTATATGCCTTGCACTGGGCTGCTGGCGTTGGTATCGCACCTACCAGCTGCTGGATCCGACCACCAACCAGTTTGGCAGTGGATCTGTGTCAGTATTGCCCATATTCATTCTACTGCTAGTGGTAAGTAGCAAAACAACAAGTTTCCACGAAAACAACGAGTTTCCCAATACTAACAATCAGTCGATAATATTGTGCTACATGGTGGCATCCAAGCTGTAAGCCACACCCGATCCGTCATGGCGTAGATTTTATTCCTTGCTCAATACAACTTGATCTTTTCTAATAACCTCTGAATTATTCACTAATACGCCTACTATGACGGAACGGCGCCCTTCGATCATCAATCCGAGGAGGCCCACTACCAAACGGCCGTTGAATCTCGTCAATTACGGTTCTTTATTGCTCGAAAACACCGGCACCGTTGCTAGAGACCACCTCGCTTCCGAGAGAACGTTTCTGGCATGGCTCCGAACCAGCGTCAGTTTCGCCTCGGTCGGTATAGCATTGACACAGCTCCTCAAGATTGGCGATGGCGACACTCAAGAGGATCATCTGGTGAAACTGGGACGAGCAATGGGTATCTCTTTCGTTGGATTGGCCGCTATTACACTGCTGATTGGTGCTGTGCGCTATTTTGCTGTCCAGGAGTTACTCACCGATGATAACGAGTTCCCTGCTAGTATAGTTGGGGTCTTGTTTGTGGTGATAAGTGTTACTATTCTGAGTATAGCTACATTTGTGATAGTTTTGAAGGTTTAGGCCTGTATAAGGGTACAGCGCCGGTGCACAGGCCAAAGAGCACAATAGACTACAGAACAGAACAGAACAGAACAGGATCACACCTTTCCACACACTGGCCCTATGGAACATACATCAAAGACATCTAATATTAATGCATCTAATGATTTAAATGACACATCACATCGCATTCCACCCTCTGTGGAAAATCGCTCTCTACCAGCATCTACCGCTCTCGCTAAACGTACATTATATTATTATATAGACTACTCTTTCAAGCCTCCTCTCATCCGTGGTGCTCCAGTGGCATTGGCCATATTGCGGAGAACGGCGGCGGCAATGAACACATCGAAGAATGCCATCTTAAGATCAAGCAATTTCGTGGTGGACTCGGAAATGTCACCGTTAATGATGATCTTATCCCAGTAGTAGAGGAAGAGAGCCAAGGAGGCCAATCCGCACAGCATCTGGCCCGTCATAAGAGTTCCTGTCAATGGACTGGCACCAAGCATTGTCACCAAAGTGAAGGCCAATCCAGAGAAGATCTCAAGAGCGGCGATGATTATAAGCAGGACTTGCCAGGTGCCAAATGCCTGGTAGATGAGAGCAATAGCTCCCGATCCAAACAGGAGCAATGCGCAGGCAATCCAGAGGAATCTCACATCAAACATGTTTAAGCGTTGAAGTGTACCGAATGTGTAGGGTACTGATAACAGTTGATCTGATCGGATCAAGAAACAGCTCTATTTAAATGTTCCCAGCAATAGGGGGCAGGGCCTATATAATTTCCTATTCGGGACAGAAATGAGAGGACTCGGCGCAGGTTAGAACGGCATGTCCAGGCCACATGAGCTAATAATAAGCTGTGTGAGGTGAAACACCGATAGCCCGATTGACGTAGATTCTGTTCGGTGCCTTGGATGAGTCAACTGTGGACAACTGGCCGAGTATCGTGATTGTCGTGCTATGACACTGTATTGGTGACTGCTACGACATGTTGCGCTGGTATGGTGCTGTGGATGTGTTGAGTGTGTTTAGAGGGTGCGAAGATTTCAATACAGTCAATATAACCTAGATCAAGTGCCTAGATCAGATCAACCATCATCTATTTATCTAGTTATACCGCTACATATACTATAACCTGCCATCTTTCAGTTAAATCACCATTACAAGACATACCACTAATAACGGATAAATAAACACTCCTAACGTCTCAAATACACTCCAACATAGTATATCCGCACCAGCCAGACTAGAACACCCGGCCAGAACCAAACTCGCCCCGATATCCGAACACTTACAACTGATCTCCCCAGACAGGGGGGTCTTGGCAACTCACGTGACCATGAGACACAGATCCAAATCCGGAAAAGTTGAAATGAAAATTGCCAGCGAAAAAATTTGCTTCTTCAACTTAGTAAGTTACTTTCAGCTCAGGATCATACTTCGGTCTTAAGACACGTTCAGTACATACTAGACAACACACAACAGACACACAATGGGTAAAGTCCACGGAAGTCTTTCGAGAGCTGGTAAGGTTAAGTCCCAGACTCCAAAGGTTGAGAAGCAAGAGAAGCCAAAGAAGCCTAAGGGAAGAGCATACAAGCGTATCCTTTACAACAGACGTTTCGTCAACGTTGCCGCCACTACCGGATTTGGAGGCAAGAGAAAGATGAACTCTAACGCTGACAAGGCTTAAAAGTGGTGACCTACGGTCAGGTGCTTTCATTCAGGAGCGTACTACGGCTCGATATAGTAATACAAATGCCATAACAGAGAGTAGCAGGCGGTCGGTGCTATTGGAGGTGATTGAGGATGATTGGATGTCCATTTTGAGGTCCATTCGACATCCATTTGGCTCCATGGTGCACCATTTTGCAATCGCGACTGGTAGATATTTAATGCCACTAGTTTAATATGTTCACATTCTATTATCATTGATAGTGCTATGTATATAAAAGATCTATAAGTCAGGGGTGATCAATCAGAATATTCTTGTTGCATGGTATTGCATGTTGTTGTGTTGTGTTGAGTAAGTACGTTGAAAGTACGTTGTTGCTGTGCCAATTTAAACTGGTAGCATATCGATCTCGTAGATCTCTCTATAAGAAACCAGCTAATCTCAACAGGTAATCAACCACGATTCCTAGCCAGAAAACGTGTCCAGTATTGATGTTGTTGACGAACCAGTATCCACAGCTGGCAGGATCGTCGAGATCGACGGTTCTAATCATGTGGAACAGACGATAAGCTCCCCAGGCAGCACCAGCATAGAAACCAGGTCCCATACCGGCCATAATTCCAGCACAGGTGTAGCTGGCCATCTGGGCAGCACTCAGGCACTTGAAGACCGACTTGGAATGGTCTCCCCAGGCAAGAGCGGTCGACTTGATGCCAGCATTAATGTCAAACTTCTTATCCTGGTGGCCATAGATGGTATCGTAGTGCATACACCAGAAGAATCCTGACAACCACAGCGGAATCATCACGGAAAAGTCCCAGACTCCCATGGCAGGGAATCCAATGAGCGCTCCCCAGTTAAAGCACATACTGAGGGGCACCTGCGGGTAGTAAGTGAATCTTTTGAACAGTGGATAGGTGGCCACGATCGGGAGAGACATGGCTCCTAACCAGAAGCAGTCGGCAGGAAGTTGCAACAGCACTGCCAAACCAACGCAGAGCTGCGCGCACAGGAACACCACAGCGTTCTTAACGGGGACTCGGCCCGACGTGATCGGCCTCTCTGTGGTTCTAGCCACCTGGTTGTCCAGATCTCTGTCCAAGAGATCATTGATCGTGCAACCGGCTCCTCTCATGACGAAAGCACCCACCGAAAACAAACTCAACATGTAAACGGTGTGAACCAACGGAGCTGCCGTCATATAGGCGGCCATGGTGATCCCCCACATGCAGGGAGAGAGCAACAGCCATGTACCGATCGGTTTCTCGATCCGCATCAGCTCCATGTATGGCACCATCTTGTCGGGGAACTTCTTCAGGACACCAAGACCAGCCAACCGCTTCTCTTTGGCATCTTTGATCTCCTCAGGTGTGAAATGCTTGTTGACAGAAACCACATCTTTGCGATGAGCAGATGAGGACATCGCACGGAAACATCCCGATTTTATACCAAGACGGGGTGAACCAACCACGCTCATACGGAGGGCTCTAATGCCCACAGAGCTACCAAAGTCACCCACCGGCCGAAATCCGGCCCGCGACACGCGTGGAACACTGCGAAGAAGCGTAGGTCCAAGAGAAAGGAACATGCTTTTAAGCGGGAAATATATTTCGATGATTCATGATTGGGAAAATTCATGATTGGTTTTTATCTCCCGAGATAACATCCCGCCAACATGCCGCCCAAGCGTTCTAAACACCGGCGCAGCCGCAATGGGTGCCAGGCATGTAAGAAGGCGAAGATAAAGTGCGACGAGGCACAACCCATCTGCTCGAACTGTGCAAAGGCCCATCGTGAGTGCGACTATTCCGTCAAACTGATATGGGGAGGTCGTCCTTACAAGAAACCTCGGGTCGAGAAGTTGAATAAGATTGCTGCAATTTCCAGAGATCAATTGAAGCAAGTTCCCAAGACTCTACCGCTGCCATTCCATCAAGATGTCCATGAAGTGGAGAAATCGCCGAAAGCAACTGGCAAATCGCCCATTCTCGTGCCTTCACTATCGCCTGGCGACAACCTCAACTTCTTGCTGAACATGACCGATATGCCAGAGTTTGATCCTCTGGGCCAGATCGAACAACTCGAACACAGCTATCTTGGAAATTCAAACGAGTTAGGTGACGTTGAAGCCGACGTTGAAGAAGTGAATCCCGAAGTGAATCCACTTAGTCTGTCGATCTATCAGCGACCGTTCTCCATACTAAGAGGATTGTCTCCACTGCCGGAGCTGCTCCGGAACTCGAGTTTCTTCCACGAATCTTTCAATCACTACGTTAATCTGACATACCAGATGCTGACACCGGCAGATTCCGTCATTTACACGGACAATCCTTTCAAACAGGTTCTGCCCAGGATCGCAATGAAGAATAACGGCATACTATCGTTGCTGGTTGCATTTGGAGCTCTCCATCGAGGAGGCCAAAACACCAAATTCGAACAGAACATTAATAAACTCGTCAGTCATGCCATGAAGGAGCTTCTGTGCTTACTCAACAATAAGGAGACTGCCGCCAGTGACATCACGCTGTGCCTCACAACATTGTTCATATCCTACCTGCTCTTTATGGAGTCTTCAGGATCTGGTTGGCGAATTCACTACCAAGGAGCGCTTCAGCTATTGCTAATGAGAGGCTTGAAGAAGCCGTTCTCGAAACTTGCAGAGGCCGCTCGAGAGGATGCTGTATTTCATGACAACGCCAAACAAACCAGGTTCCTCTACTTCCTGGTCCGATGGTTCGCCTATATCGATGTGTTCTCCAAGTTGTCATCACCATTACAACCGAATAATGACGAGATGGCCAACCATACCGATGATGACTTGATTGACTATGAGCTCTCAGGAGACGCCACGGTGCTCAGCAATAAGGAGTCTCATAAAGAGATCGATTATCTTTTGGGATTCAACGTTCGCATGATTCCATACTACTCGAAGCTGTGCCAATTGATCAAATACACCAACATACTCAAGAAGTTACAACCGCCAGATTCAGAGTTCACCGTCAAACCTTCCATCATCGAGCATGCGCTCACGCTGGAACACGCGCTTCGCAAGGCCGGCATGACCGAGTTTGATGACCGCGAGAGAACTCCACTGACCCACTCTTACAACATGATTGTCGCTTCTAACCGCTGTTACATATTGATGGGACTGATCCAATTGTACAGACGGGTGTTCCAGATCCCGCGATCGTCTCCGCTCATCCAAGAATTGTCCAACCAGATCGTTACTTGCTTCCAGGAGTATATTGATACCAGCGCACCAAGTGTGCAACCACTGATTCTCACACTGTTCATTGGTGGCTGTGAATCCCTGGATGCCACTAACAGAGACTACTACCGGTCGTTCATGACAGACCTGTTTACTCTAGGAGCACCAAAGGCAAAGGTTGCTTTGGCCATCATGGAAAAGTGCTGGCTTACTGGCCGGGACTGGTACGAAATTATGGATACAGATCATATTGACCACGTCTTCCTCTAACTATGCTATATACAAACCACCGTGACGCTGCGCTTTCAAACTGTCCAACCTCGTAGCCAAATCCTCATCTCTTTTCAGAGCCGTCTCCACCTCGATCAACTCCCGGTGTCTTTCTAATCTAAGCTTTGGATCGAACTTGGTGAATATTGGGTTCTGATCCTTCTTGAACTTGAGAACATATGAGTGGAACTCCCATAGAGATGTATGGTGACACACACTCAAGACAGTGATTCCAAAACGCTGCGTAGCAATTTGGTAGCATTCTTTTTCGAGGTCCGGAGAGATTGATGAAGTACACTCGTCCAGAACAGCAAACTTGGGCTGATGGTAGTACAATCTGGCCATTGCAAGTCGTTGCTGCTCACCAACCGATAGAATATCTGGCCATTTTTCAATAACATCTAAGTCTGTCGTGATGAGATGTTCCAAGTGAACCAACCGTAGCAATTCCACGAGATGACTGTCATCTTTGAGACATTCCGAGTCTGGGTATGTGATCTGCTCCCGTAGTGTGCCGTATGTCAAATAGCTGCGTTGCGGCAGATAGAACACATCACGACGAGAAGCGGGCACAACGACATGACCTGGCTCGTTAACTTCCCAAAGGCCTCCAAGGATTCTAAACAACGACGACTTGCCGCATCCATTGGGACCGATGATCAGAAGGTTCTGTCCCGGAGTGATAGAGAATGTAATGTCTTGAGCAAGAACAGTTCCCGATGGTGTCACCAGTGGAACATGTTCAAAAGCTATGCGATCCTCATAGGAGATGTTTGGGCCCACAATCAACTTGTCATCATCACAGGCCTTAGATAGCTTATTAATATCTTGCAAAGCATCGTAGAACTCACACAACGACTGACTGTAGCCATGCATGGTCTGGATGTTCTTCTTTGACTGGATCAATCGACCGAGAGAGTCAGATGCTGACAGCAGCAGACGCCGATTGGCAAAGAAGTCTGAAGATAACTGTGCAACCTGCTTTGAGTTAATTCTATAGTTGGACATGTATGCTGTAGTGAAGACGGGAGCAGCACAGAGCATCAATCCAAAGGCTCCAAGTCCATATTTGAAGATGAATCCGACAGCAAAGTGGTAGACGGCCAATCTGCGCAGCTCGTGCCGTTGAAACCTCTCTGCCTCGAAATAGGTGGTGTCCAACATATCTAACTCATGACGGTGACCCCGAGACAGTGCTATCTCTTCACGGTGGTCGACAATGCCTGAGTGGAGTCCGTGGAACTTGCTTTCTAGAGCAGCTCTGGTGGCAGTGAGCATAGCAAAGTTAGGTGTAAACACCTTCAGTAACAGAGTGGAGAAATTGGCCACCAAACCCAGCATCAATGTTCCCTCTGAAGCATAGTCACTCACTCTGGACATTCGACTAGCTGCCAAAGTAATGTCTAGGATCGGATCAAACAGCTGGAATGGAAGGATAGAGAAGCAACGTGCAAACTGTTGAACCACCGAGGTAATCAGATGGTTTGGATCATCTTTAAGAGCCTGAGAGTTCACCAGTTGGTACACTGTGGTGTTTCCAGAGTGAGGCAGGTATTCGTCTAGCAAAGAATCAGTCAGGCTCGAACGAACAGCCTCTGATAACAGGCCCTGGGTTCGTTGAATGAGTGATTTCACCAGTGCTGATGGTATTCCTAACAGGAACCACATCACAAAGTACTTGGAGAATCTTCTGAATCTCTTGGAAACCATCGAAGAGACCAGCTTTCCATCGAGAGTGGCAACGTTCAATGTCAGAACAGCCTTGATTATTAGCAGAGCGCACTGGGCTGCGATGTATTTGAGGATCTTGGACCGGTCTTTACCTAAACGACTGAGCAACACCACCACCGGTGAGTGTTTAATCTTCCATATTATCCGTTTGATCGGGTTCTTGCTCTTCAAAGATGGAGAATCCTTGGTCGATTTCGAGCTGGCCCCAGTGTTGAAGATCACATACAGGATCAGACAGTAGGCAGAGCGTGTGAAAAGGACGCGGTGGCTCAAGTAGATCTTGAGCAGAATCGAGTGTTTCATTGAAGAAGTGTATACAGCGGAGATGAGATGGCGTTTATATGGACAGCATGTGCAAGTCATCATTACCCCACCCACCCCACATTAACCAGGGGTGTAAGGATGCATTACCAATTTAGACTGCCTGTTGATTTTAAACACTAGCTAGATGCTCAATGTATTATCATTAGTCAGTTGAATGGCGATGCGTGGCATGCAAGTACTAAGATATCCGGAATAAACCACGCAGCTCCCAAATCCTAAGTCCTTTTACAATCGTCTGGTTCCGTCCGTCTATTAAATAGAAAAGGCATTTGCCGTTGCTCCCTGGTGTAAGGATGCATTTATAATTAGAGGAATATCTGCGATCCGTCTATCGATACACCTGATGATTACCGGGCTATATACAGGCAAAATGAGGCACACAGTAGCAGCAGATCACCAGTAGAAGTCCACCGACTAATCTGTAGCCACGCATTGTCCCCGCGCCATTCACTCAGGCTTCAATACACTCTTATCGTCGGTGTCCTGGCTAGCAGTCATTCTTCGCGCTGGATACACTCTGGCACCGCCCCATCCCCACTTAAACCCAACCTCGTGTGCAAAGATCTCTCCACACCCAAGCATGACTCCATTGATGAAGGGCAAAACCATGTTGATGCCCACTTTAATCAAGAACGTTCCGAACGAAGACACTTGCACGGTGTCGTCGTCCGGTAAGTCGTCGCTGTCACTGAAGGCACCCGCTATGGCCGGGTCGGCCGCAACAGACCCCTGGAGGGCGTCAGTATCCGGGAAATCGGTCGTGGCCGATTGTAACAGACCTTCAAACGTAGAGTGAGCTTCGTCCATCTTGAATTAAAATGGCCAATTTATTTCACACACTTGTATAGACATGTCTTTGGATGACAATTTGCTGTTCCAACGAACGCCCGATAGTCATCACATCGACGACCACTTGGATGACAATGAAACTGACACCTACAACGAGGCGGCTCTCGTGGGCCGCGCGCTCACTGCCATCGTCGATATCGGCTCCAATGGGATCCGGTTCTCCATTTCCTCCAAAGCCCCGCACCATGCTCGAATAATGCCCTGTGTGTTCAAGGACCGACTTGGAATCTCGCTTTTCGATGCGCAGTTACCAGACTCGGCCAGTTCTGCCCGGAAACCGATTCCTCAGGACGCCATATACGAGATTTTGCAAGCAATGCGACGGTTCAAACTTATTTGTGAAGACTTTGGAGTTCCTTCCAACGGCGTGAAGGTTGTGGCCACAGAGGCAGTTCGAGACGCTCCGAACTCGCAAGAATTCACCGATGCCGTGTTGAACGCCACGGGTTGGAAGGTGTCGTTACTCAGTAAAGAGGAGGAAGGACGCACTGGAGCTTACGGCGTGGCGTCGTCTTTCCACGACATCTCAGGGCTCTTCATGGACATGGGTGGTGGCAGCACCCAGTTCAGTTGGATTCGAGCCACTGACGGCGAGTTCCACATCTCAGAACATCCGGTTTCGTTGCCTTACGGTGCCACGTCTCTAACGAGACGGATGAGATATGAAAACTCGATTGAACTCTATAAGGAGATCGCCGATGCCTTTTCGGTGGCATTGGATCGCATAAACCTGCCACAGGAGCTTTTAGAAGAGGCACAAGTATACGGAGGATTCCGGATCTTCGTCTGTGGTGGCGGATTCCGCGGATTGGGTCACCTATTACTCGCTGAGGAGCCAGACTACCCGATCCAGACGATCATCAACGGCTATTCCACCACCTGTGCCAACGTGTCCAGAACTGCCGACTATCTACTGTTGAAAGGAGAGGTGCCTAAAGCCGGAAAGGGCTCCAAGATCTTCCGTGTGAGTGCCAAACGTCAACAACAGCTGCCTGCCGTTGGTTTGATGGTTTCTGCTGCGTTGGAATCGTTGCCTCTGATCAAAACCTTCCACTTCAGTGAGGGAGGTGTCAGGGAAGGTGTGCTCTATTCGATGATGACTGATGAGATCAAGCTGGAGGACCCGCTATTGACTGCCACGAGACCGTATGCTCCGTTGCTAGCCGATAAGTACTGGGAACTTCTCAAGACGGGACTTCCAACGACGCCAGGAATTGTGCCCGACGAGGTCAGCACGCGTATTGCTCCTGCACTGTGCAACATTGCATTCGTCCACTGCTCGTATCCAAAGGAGTTACAACCAACGTCTGCGCTTCATGTTGCCACTACGGGTATCATTGCCGGCTCTCATGGTCTTTCTCATAAGATCCGCGCACTGATCGACATGGCAACGTGCGAAAGATGGGGAGGCGATGTGCCACAGAGCGAGGAGGACTTCTATGAACGGTTAGAGAAGCTGGTCATGGAAGCAGACCCTACCAGAGGCGACAGTCTCATCTACTGGACCAAATACGTTGGCACGATGATGCATGTCATCTGTGGTATCCATCCCGGTGGAAACATCCGGCCTGGTTCCTTATACTTCCAACTGCGCACTATCTCCAACACAAAAGATGATGCCAGCGACGACGAGAAGATCACTAACGCCGTCTACGTGCTGCTACCTGGCGATGAAGTCAAGTACAGTTACAGTGTGCGCAACCGTATCGTTGGACTACAACGCAAGATCAAACGGTTGAACAAGAAATACACCTGTGCGGGCCGCGTCAAAGTGTATGTTAAGCGGATTAACTCGCCCACGGGCACTGTGTCACCGGAGGGCCAACTTTCCCCCTTGGAAGGTCTCGCGTTGAATTAACTAAGTAGCTTCGTTTGTACTATAAAAATTTCGCTCCGGGTCCAACTTGACATGTTCCGTAGAACGATAACTACGGCACGGAAACTGGCACAGGAGGCCGCTAAGGACAAACCTTTCCCACCTCCTACAGCCATAAAGTTCCCTAAAGTCGTTGACAAGTCCGCATTGACGCCCGAGCAGCGCAAGAAGATCGATGCTCAGGCTGAGGCAAACGCTTCCAAGCAATACACCCCAGCGGAGCGGAAAGCCATCGACAGCACCACGTCTTCGCTGTATACACCAGAGAACCCACTAGAAGTGGAGTCGCAGGCAGATCAGATCAGGGAACGGTTGAAATCGATCGAACAACGCATACAGAGGCAGAAATTGGCTGCTGAAGAGAAGTTGAGGCGGTTGGAAGAGGAAAGAACCCGTATAACGAAGCCGAAAGTGTCTGATTTCAAGCGACCGATAGCATCGTTCCTGCTGCTGGCATTTTCCACCTACATGTTGATGCAATATGCGTGGTATTCGATGGATGGAGAGTTCAACATGGAAAATCAAGAAGCTAAGACGAGGCAGTATGAGAAACGGATCCAATCGTTACTGGATGAGCAAAGACAACTAGTGGAGAAGGACCGACAACAGGTAGGCTGGTGGCAGACGGCTTGGAATAAACTGGGCGGTAGTACCGACAACGGCACTGCCTAATAGATACATGTATAATAGACGATAGATTACTGAGATAATAGATCACTAGTAGATTAGATTACCGGGACGACAGATCACTTGAAGTAGTAGAGTCCATCGACACTCTCAGCCTCCTTGAGAAGGATTGCCTTGACGTCTTCTGCAGCCTGAACAGCCTCGGCAACTTCGGCAAGCTTCTCGGCCTCAAAGGCAGCAATCAGAGTCTCGACATCGGCATCGATCTTAACAGAGTCTGCAGAGTCTCCAAAGTAGTCAGCATCCTTGACAGCGCTTCTGATGGCACGCTTATTCATCTTCTTGGCCTTCTTAGCGGCCTCCTTCTTCTTCTTGTTGTCCTGCTGGTTGGCTGCTGCCTCAGCCTTGGCTTTAGCCTCAGCTTCCTCCTTCTGCTTCTTCTCCTCTGCAGCCTTACGAGCACCAGCTTCACGCTCCCACTTCTTGCGCTCCTTGGCCTCCTTCTCGGCCTGCTTCCAAGCCTGAATACGCGGGTCCTCGAGACGAGCACGTCTGACCAACTCAGCCAGACGCTTATTGTCCTCAGTCTTGCGTTTTCTGCGGGCATTGTTGTTCTTCTTCTCGATGTATCTCTTATGGTCACGGTTGGCCGTGTCATCAGGAACATCCTCGTCGAGGAACTCAAACGTACGCCACGAGTCAAAGCTGTTCCAGTACTTGTAGAAGTCCTCAACCTCCTTCTTCTCGGACTCAGGAGTTCCAAGCGATGGGGCAGCACCCTTAGTAGAGAACCGAGCTTCGGATTCAAACACAGGTCCAAATGCCTCGTAGAAGTCGTACGTCTCCTTGGTAGAAGGAGGCAGAACGTTGGCCTCCTCGTCCACACTGTCAAACTGCTGTCTCTTGGTCTCATCCGTCATAACCTCGTAGGCCTTCTGGATGATCTTGAAGAATCCATCTTGGAATCCTCCCTTCTCACCTTGCTTGTCCGGGTGGTACTTGAGAACCTGCTTACGGTAGGCTCTGTCAACCTGGTCCGGTGTAGCATTGAATCTCTGCTTACTCAGGCCAAGAACTGCGTACAAGTCGGCACTCTTCCAGTCCTTAGGGTCGTGCTCAAGAAGATCGCTGTCGACTTCATCATCGAATTCGTCACCTTCGTCAACCTTGTCCTTGGCGATGGCAGCGGCCTTGTCAGCCTCGATCTTCTCGTACTCAGACCAAGTACGGTTCTGGAGAGTTCTGGTGGCATGTGCTAAGAAAAATGGGCCAACAGGCTCCACCTTGTGAGCTTCTGGAGCAGACAGTCCAGAGACCGCCTCAAACTCCACGTTAGATGTGTTAGCTGGGAGTGACATTGCGTTATTAACCAGAAGGAGTTACACTTGGGGGATTAAAATTTTCAGTTTCGGGGTTCATTTAAAGACGGGTCCAAGGTGAATTAAATGGCATTCACCAAGGCTACGACCCTTCCCTCTAAGTATCACAAGTTCTTCTTGAAGCCACAGGTCGACTGTCTAGGATAATTGAGGATTACAAATATCCTATCCTCGACTGCTCGTTGCTGTTAGTTAGCACGGTGCAATCCTCAGCAGGCAGCGTCCCAATTCTCCTCTTCAAGCAAAACTTTTTCAACCTATAATATCCACCCATTTACATTTTTCTCTTCAATTTAACCATGTCAACTGTTATCCCCAAACCGCACATCTTGAGGGATGACGACGTCGAGAAGCCCGAATACACGCCGGTGAACACTGTGTTGGACGCTGCCAAGGTGACTTTTTGGTCCGGTGTCTTCCTCGGGGGTTTGCAAGTGCGTCGGTTGTTGCAACACCGTAAAGGATCGGCCAGACCAGGACAGGCAAGATACCTGTCTCTGTTTGACCTGACAAAGCACCAGTTCGTCTCTATACCACTCGCTCTGGGTACTTACTCGTTCCTCTCGAACTCGTTCTACAATTTGAACGACGGAAAGAGAACCACCAAGGCAGAGATGCTATCGTCGGGTACGGCCGTTCTCGTTGCCACTATATTCAAGCAAGGTATGGCCTTGAACAAGAAGGTTGGCTTTGCCCTCGGTATGGCTTCTTTCGTCGGTGTGTTCAAGTGGGCAGGAGAGTTTGTCGGCTCTTACGACACGTCGTTGGCTCGTTCTAGAATCGACGGTAAGGTCCACAACCAGGAGTCTAGCGAGATCGAGGAGGGCTACAAGAAGCAGGGATTCTGGGAAGTCATGTACAGAAGACCACTCAGTGAGACAGTGTCTGACTTGGGAGAGGGTAGAGGTATTGCCAAGGCATAAATAAGCCTCGCTACGATACATACATGTTGGTCTCTGGTGAGCCTGACGTCCAGACTGAACTGTCTGGTATTTATTCTATTTATTAACAGTACGATGAACAGCCACGGATGTGGCAGTGTAGCTGGTATAGATCTACGTGTCTACTCGTCACCGATACATCGTAGTTATTATATACTCACCACTCGCTATCGCCAGTGGCTTTTTGAAAAGCGTAGTCCTTGCCATCGATGTTGGCAATTCCATCCTTGAGATTGCACTTCCACCGATTGCGGACTCGTTGCACCCTATCGTACAGGCACAGCATGATGTTGGCATCAGGATCGTCGTCGTCGTCATCTGAATTGATATCGTCGTCGTCTGGGTCGTCTAAATCACTGTTAATCTCATCAGAGTCATCCAAATCCGACCCCAACTCCGAGTCTGCACCGTCAGCCTGCACCACCCGGCGCAGGTTCTGTTTCTTTAGTCTCTTAATCTGGTCTTTGCCCATCTCCAGTTCAAACTCAATCGTTTGGCCACCAGCGTCACTGGCGCCGGCACCAGTGCCCACACCGGGTCCGTCACTCTGTTCTAACTGACCACCAGGCAGGATGATCCCACTTCCAAGGCCGAGTTGCGATCCGGTCAACTGTGAACCCTCCAACTGGGTATCGGCTTGAGGCAACACCAAGTCGTTCTGTGGCAAGTGTAAGCCAGCGTCTCCGGCCCCATTGAAATCAAATCCCGCATCAAATGGCTCCTCTTCCTCCTGGCCTGCTCTACTGTCGACGTCCGCTTGCGTGTCCCAACTGAAGCTGGCCACGTTCGTCTTAGACAGCTTTTCTCGCCACACAGACCGAAGATCAAGCAACGTTTGCTCGTCTATACCTGCGTCCTCAAAATCCTGCCTCGACTCCTGGATCACATCATCGATGATCCTCTCATATAGTTGTGCACAGTCTGAATTCGACATCTCCTCACTCGAGCTCTACAACACAACAACTATCGTCCCAGAAGAAAGTGCCAATGGAGACTGGGTATAAATTTAGGGCTCAGCTTTTTTCCTTTACTGAGAGATTTCTTCTGGTGTAAGGGTATCACGGACCGGTGTAAGGAGGCCGTTTTCTGGCCCCAAAAATTCAGGCACGTATTTACAGACGCGGTTCTACCTCCCTTTATTGTCATGTCTGAGCCTGTTGACGATACAAACTTGTCGTACCGGACCATCCAACATGGCCTTACGTACAAACATGAGATAAGACATAAGAGAAGACACTCTACCTCGCCTAAGCGCACTACAAACACGGTTCCCGCCCCAAAGAGAAGACCATTGACTTGTGTAAAGGAACCTCTCGATAACTACAAGAAACTCGACATTGTTGGTGCCAAACACGACTTGTCGATGCTGTTGGAGACTGCTGATACTCCCGACAAGGAAAATCCGGCTGAAAATGCCCAGGAAGATGTCGATCTTGACGATGACACCGGCAAGGTGTTCCAGCTGGCTTTGGAAACGCCCCAAGAAGACGACGAGCCGCAATCGTCGCCCGTTCATTCGCACCAGGTGCGCACACAGGAGCTGGCAGGAATTGCTGTGAAGAAGGGAGTTGTTGCTGCCTTGGCAGAGACATCATTTGAGACTCCTGTTCAATCCGAGGAGAAATCAAATCAAAACCCGAACAGACACCGTCACCAGCGTGTGATTGAGAACACAGAAGTGCTGGACCCTGAACAGAGTCCATTAGCGGATGTCTCCAAAGGCAGCATTGTTGTTGAGGACATTGAGGGTGAAACAGAGGTGATCAACGAGCTCGGAGAGGCTAAAGGTATCAAAGAGTTGAACGAACAACCACAGGTGATCTCGTCCGATTACGAGGATGAGGACGATGCAAAGATGTCTCCTGTTAGACTGAGTCGCAAGGTTCTGTCACCGCTATCGCGGTTTGATCTCCGTGCGAAACAGATCACCAAGGAGGAAGTTGATGATGAAATCAGCGAGCGTGCTGCTATATTCACGGCCACACAGCTCCAACACATCAAACATCTGTTACAGAAGAGTATCGACGATCTGAATCAGAAAGTTAAGCAAAAAGAGGACGCGATTGATGAGAAAACACGTGAGATTGACGAGACCAACGCGAAAATCGGCGACCTCGAGTCTCAGGTGGAATCACTGAGCACCGAAAAGAGCCAGTTGACCAACCGCGTTTCTGCTCTGGAGGTGGAAGCACAATCTGCATCGGAGTTTGCAACAGAAGCCGACAAAAAGAGCAATGCGTCTGGGCTCAAACTGCGCCTGGCAGAGTCTAAGCTCGACCAGTACAAGAAGTTGTACTCGGATCTGATGAAAGCTGCCAAAGAGACCGAGTCTGAAGCATCGAAGCAGTCTGTCGAGTTGGCAGAGTTGCACAAGCATGTGTCAGAGTTGCAGGATGAGGTGAGTTTAAAGAAGTCAGAGGTTGAGAGTCTACTGGAAGAGCGCAGCGATTGGAAAGCCCAGCTAGAGTCGGCCAAGGCAACGTCTACGCAGTCCTCGAAACAGTTGTCGGCGAAGCAGGCTGAGATATCCGAGTTGAAGCAGCAGATCAGCAAGCTGGAGTCGGAACGGAAGCTATCATCTGCACAGAGTGCTAAACAGGCGGATTTGCAAGAACAGCTGGATAGCGCTCAGAAGAAGATCGCAGAGAATGACAAGGAGACCGAGCGGCAACTGGAGAAGCTTGCACAGGACTTGTACTTGCAGTATAGCGCGAAACACGAGCAAAAAGTGGCCACGCTTCGCAAGGGCTACGAGATGAAGTGGATGGGCAAGGTGAAACGGTTCACTTCCGATAACGAGGAGTTGAAAAGAGAGATTGCCACCCTCCAGAAGAAGTTGCAAGTAGAGACGAACGAAAAGAAGCGGCTTGTCCAACTATGGGACGAGTACGTCAGCCTGGAGAAGTCCAAATAACCCACAAGTGACCAGGAAAGTGAGCGCTACTGGCCTGTGTATCAAATGTATCATAGCTTTTCAAAGATCCTTACCTTTTAAAGATCCACACTCGGTACAAAAAATTAAATCCATCTCGTTTCAGACACGCGTTATAATGTCTGGTCTTGTGCAAGCACCGTCGCTCTCGCACAGTGTCTCGTACGCCAGCAGTATGACTACGCACTCACTTGTCGAAGATAACGAGAATGCCAGCATACACGAGGCTCAGGTCGTCCGATTACCGGTCAATGATCATACTGCGGACAGATCGGACTCGGTGGAACAGTTGCACGCTGAGATAGCTCGATTACGTCTACAACTTGCCGAGAAAGACGCCCGAATCAGAGAATTGGAGTTCAAATATGAAGATGAGCCAAATCAGGGCACCATCAACCCATTGGACACTCCACTACGCCAACACGCTGCCTTACAACGCAATGTGCGGTCTCCATCTCCACAGCCAGCGGGTGAAATGGAGCTGCCTGAGCGCAGCGAGCGCCGCCAAGTCCACACCACTCAGGCACAGAACCATGTGAGGGACAGCACGGTGTCGAATCCATTAAGTCCATCGCAAGACTATGGAAGTGACGACGAAGACGGCGTGGTTTTACTGAGTAATGCCACGCTAGGCTCGTCACCACGCGCTGGAAGCAGTCCAGGAAGGAGAATACCATTCACACAGAGCTCTCCATTGAGAAATATGATGGATTACAGTGAAGATGACGAGTTGGAGTTCACTGATATCGCTGATACCACTTCGAGCAGACGACCTCACTATGAGAGAGAGTTGTTGTCACCAGGACAGTCACAGCCGAAGGACTCGTACTTCCAGCCGAAGGAGGATATTGAGGTGTCTGGCCAGCAACCTTCTGATCAGCAGAGAGAGGCTAAACCAGCACCTGTGATATCTGAACCGACAACCGTGTCAAGTGGTGAAGATACTCAAATGAAGCATGAGGAACGTCGGGAGCTTCAAGATCATCAAGATCAGATGGCTCATCATAAGTACCAAGATCATACGGATCATCAGACACATCAGACGCACCAAGACCACCAGCAGAGACACCATGAACAGGCTTCAGAGCCACCTAAACAACGCTCTCCAACTAGAACCCCAACTCAAACCAGAACTCCAGTCCTCTCTGCTCCACCTCCACCTCATTCCTCGGAACACTCTCCTTCAGCGTTATCACCTGCTCCATCTTTCCCTCGCTATTCAAGCAAGCCAACCAGCCAACACGCAGTCAACAGACAAGTGTTCAACTCTCCGTCTATCCAGTCACCACCAGTGGATGCACCATTCCAATTACAGGGCCCACAGACGCCTACAGAGAGTGCTTCAACCCAGGGATCGATTCAATCGTCTCCAAGAGCACTTCAAAACCCTTCATTCGGCCCACAACGACCAAAGTCGCCGTTTAGAGCAAGCATGAGAAATGAGTCCAGAAGCCCCGAGTTGTCGGCACCGTCGATCAGAGCCCCGATGTATTCAACATCATCAAACAGAAGTCCCGTGCCCCCACAATCATTACGGACACCAGATCTAAAGGCTCCATCATTAAGAAGCCCGAACCTACAATCACCGTCGCTGCGAAGTCCGACATTACAATCACCATCGCAGAGCTTCATGTCAAGGGCACCAACCACACCTTCATTGGGTGCACCTTCGATCTCACCGTCGGTGTTAGCATCTCCAGAGAAATCGCCGTCGTTCGACTACCTTCACAACTCGATCGACACTACATTCATTACAGTTTACTCTGTGGCAGATGCCGAGGCACTCAACAACAAGCTGCAAGACTTTAAGATTCAGTTCATGGTTAATTCGACAGAGGGCAGCGACGGGCTGATCCCGCTTTACATGGTGAACAGGCAGTACTCTGAATTGGAGACGATGGACGCCGCTATCAGACAGTCTGGAGTGGTGAGTCTGCCGAAATTGCCGGACGCTTCACACTTCTTACGGATCGACCCGATCAACTGGGACACACAGAAGATTATACTACGGATGTACATAGCAGAGTTGTGCCGTGTGATGAAACAGAACAGGGACGCAAGCTACTGGCATGCGTTTGCAGATTTCTTTTCGCCTGATGATTCTCATGATATGAGCAGAAAGGAGGCTACCGTGGTTGCGACTGGATCGCGTGCTCTCAAGAAGTCTCCGAAACTGGTTCACCTTATATACGACACCATTGAAGGTGTGTTGACCGTGGATGATGGTACCAAGCCTGAAGTGTACAGTGGTAGTGACTTGCAAGTGACTCGAGAAGGTCAAATGCTGACGATTGGACGAAAGAAGAAGAAGACGTTCAAGAACCGCCACTTTAACCTATACTGCGAGTCCGTCCAGGATGCTGAAGAATGGGAGATACTGCTGGGTGGAGAGGAACTGGACGAAGTTGCCAGCATGTCAACTAAGGATACCAGAGAGTCCAAGGAAGCGAAGGAACCACCAAAGGACACAACAAGTCTTCACAGCGGAAACACCGAGTCTACCCCGACAAGCAGCAGCGGTAAATGGTATAAGATGAAACGGCACGAGCAGAGCGGATCGAACCACTCGTCTCCAAGGTCGAAAGGAACGATCAGCAAACGTATATCGCGAAGCATGGACAGCTTGACCCAGTCGCAGCAGCCTGTACCAGACCCGGTGCTCGAGTTCAAGGCTGTTCCATACCACGAGACGAGCAATACAGCCAACTTGGATGTTCGTGAGTCTCATATCGAGACAGTTGCAACTCCACCAACGAACGCCGGAGTGTTTCAACAGGTGGATGCCCCAACATATTTCGGTACAACGTTGCAACAAGCCTATGAGGCATGCCCCAAGTACAAGTTGGAAGGTAGACCGGTGCCGTCGATCGTTTACCAGTGCATCAAGTATCTACAGGACAACAATGCGGTGTTTAGCGAAGGTGTATTCCGTCTGAATGGAATGATGTCGGAGGTGAACCGGATCCAGCGTGTTTTCAACGACAAGTACGATTGCAACCTGGCTGAGGTGAAGCCGGATGTCCACTCGGTGGCTACTCTCTTCAAGCGGTTCCTTAGAACCCTGAAAGTGACGGTCATCCCAGAGGAAGAGGCTACCCAGCTGATGCAGTTGTCGATGCGCAGCGGTAATGACACACTTGCTCAGTTCAAGCAAGTGATCCATTCGCTGCCCAAGATCAATTACGACGTTCTCTATGTTCTGTTCCACTACTTGCAAGAGGTGTTGAAGTATAAGGAGGTGAATAAGATGGGAGTGGGTGCCTTGAGTGTTCTGATGGCTCCTAACCTGACGCCGTTCGATGGAGCCAAGGAGCTGAGCACAACACTCTTGGAGAACTACAATTACATCTTTGACGTGTGAGGCATTATTCTACGTTACGGATACGAATAGACCGAGAGTTGCATAATCAGCAGTGAGCCGTGTAGAGTGATCGGATCGGCTATTGACGGACCGAGAAAGGCCAATAGCATATCCAAAGCAATAGTCAAAGCAATAGCCAAAGTAACCCGCCCAAAACAATTACTGTCCAGAAACGGCTCCGATCCGGGTTCTTTTTTCAGACGTACTGAAAGACCCTGAACGTGCCTATAAAATTGCCAATATTTGCACCTCCCAAAAGTACCACTGGCCATATATGTTACCAGTGAACATACTTGTACTGCTCCAATACAACTAAAGCCTAGAACTATGACACTAGAACCTGATACTATGCAACTAGAGCCTGCTACGATAACCCCAGACCCTGATACGATGACGCACAACTTGCTACCAGTCCAAAAATACCCAGCTCCCAAGACTGCGTGGGCAGTCCTCGTATTCAAACCGCATTCTCCCTTCTTGCCGACCATTGTCGAATGCAGCTCTTACTACCGACCGTGATGCAAGAGCGCCGCACTTTCTCCAAGTTTATCTATAGGTTAGTAAGCAAAAGAAATCCCGCGTTGCACTCGTGAATGTCACATGCCCCAACTCGGTCAAATAGCAATTTTCTCACGTCGCGACTTGCTATCGCCACGCCCCATCTTAGGTACCTTGCATGGTACGAGAATAGTGGCAGTTGGGAGAGGTTTTGGCGTGATTTCCACCACTTGGTATATATTAAGAGCATTTGGTCCGCAGCTCTGCAACGACACATCAATACGTGTTGACACAACTGCACTCCTTAAGTTATAGCAGCCACCACAGGCCGGCCGCATCGTTTTTGCAACTTTAGATCAATTTCATTAAAAAATACCGCGGCATCAGGCGAAAAAAAACACAGGCCCACTGCAGTTTCTATCCACACAAACACTTCTTACCTCTTCACTCCTTTCCATACCAGATAAGAGCCCGTGATCTTGGCCTTCGAATGAATCATGTCGGAAGACTTCGGAGTACGGAACATGAAACCTGATGCGCAAGCCCGGCTGCTTGCATTCCAGAAACAGCGACAGAGGAGAGGCACCGAGGGAGACGTATCTACAACCGTGAGTAAACCACCCGACAACCCCGTTCAGAGGTCGTCGAGCTCCGTGAGCAACCACAAGGTGTCTCCGGAGCAAGAGCCGGACCCTTTAGCGGGAGACGAGATCTTACCGCGGCGTACGTCCTTCCGTCTACCGAAATCGGGCACCACTTCAACGGCATCTTCTACAGCATCGAGCCCAGGCTCTCCAGCATCGCATCCCAAGCGCGTCAATTCTCTGAGCGAGCGCCGCGGCATGAAACTCAACCTGTCTGCATTGCATATAGATGATGACGATCCATCCCAGACACAGTCTTCTACCAAGTTAGCCGCCGTTCCCACCGGACCCAATGGTTCCGGCCTCGCCGCTGCCAACAACACAGCGGGGGGCCACTCGTTGGCACAACCTTACTCTTCTCGGCCGTCCGCCGGAACCACTTCCAGCAACGCGTCGGTGCTATCGTCACCGTCCTTATCGTCATCTTCGTCATCGTCCACTCTGGGCCGTTCCGAGCAGTCGCAACCGGCAAAATCGCTTGCCGGTGCGATAGCCAGTGCGCTCAACGCCCAACAATCCAACCCACCAAAGTCCACACTGGCTGCCAGACGTAGAGCGCCTGGCCCAACGTCGGCACCGCCTTCTGCATTTGCACCGTTTGCAAAATACGTCGATATCAAGTCGGGTTCTCTCAATTTCGCCGGTAAGGCGTCGGTTCATTCCAAGGGAATTGATTTCTCCAATGGAGCATCGTTTCGCATCTCCATGGATGACTTGGAGATCGTCGACGAGATCGGTAGAGGAAACTACGGCGTTGTTTCGAAAGTGTTGCACAAGCCAACGGGTGTCATCATGGCCATGAAACAGGTTCGACTCGAACTAGACGACAACAAGTTTCGCCAGATCCTCATGGAGCTGGAAGTTCTGCACAAATGTGCCAGCGAATGCATTGTCGACTTCTACGGGGCCTTCTTCGTTGAAGGTGCCGTTTATATGTGCATAGAATACATGCAAGGTGGATCCTTGGATGAGGTCTATGGAGACGGTATTCCTGAAGGCGAGCTGGCCTACATTACGCTCTGTGTCGTCAAGGGGCTCAGGAAGTTGAAAGACGAACAGAACATCATCCACAGGGACGTCAAGCCCACAAACATTCTCGTGAACAACGAAGGTGAGGTCAAACTGTGCGATTTCGGAGTCAGTGGCAACCTTGTGGCTTCGCTGGCACGCACCAACATCGGATGCCAGTCATACATGGCCCCCGAGAGAATCCGCAGCGCTCATCCGGATGCCACCACGTACTCAGTGCAATCGGACGTCTGGTCACTGGGTCTATCGATCCTCGAGATCGCCAAAGGTGGATACCCATACCCACCAGAGACATACGGAAACATCTTTTCTCAACTCAGTGCGATAGTGGACGGCGAGCCGCCCGAGCTGGATGCCACCAAGTTCTCTCCAGAGGCACGCGACTTTGTCAAGAAGTGCCTTGCGAGAGACCCAAGCGATCGGCCTACTTACGCCGAATTGCTTCAGCATCCTTGGCTCAAGAGCGTCGACGTCCAAGAAGGTAAACGGTTGATGGCCAAACTGGTCAAGGAAAGGAAGGGCAAAGCCAGCGGCCCAACCCCCGCCCTACACCGCGTTCAGCTCGATACATTAAACGACACCTTGACGGAGCCGTTGACGGAATCTCCTGTCGACTCTCCGACCCAGCCGTTGCATCTGACCATCACCCCTGACACTATTCATATGCCAGACTCCGCCTGAATCGGTCACCGTTGCATCGGCCATCGTTGCATCCTATTCATTTCTTTAGATTGCTCATTCCTTACTTCATCTGTTGCAATCCTGATCTCGGTCTTACTTTCTCCGGTGTCGGCTCCGTGTTCAACATAACAATTTGCATCATAACTATCCAGTGTACATACCAGTAGAACCAACTGCGATCCAGTACCAGCAGTTTTTACTGTTGCTACCGACCATTACAGACTATTTTGGTATCAATAATGGTGCACCGAAAGCTCGGGCCCAAATTTCCCGTACGAGCAACATTTTTTTTGACTGCTCCTGACTTGTCCCTCTCACCATCACAGATGCTTCATTACAGCCAACGGGCAATGGGGATACCCATAGCATCAAAGGTGTTTGCCAGGACGATCACTCGGCGCCGCAGACCGACCCGGTTCAGCGACAAGTTGAACATGGGACCTTCATTCGCGGACTTTGTCAGTGGTAGAGCAAAGGACATTGCAATAGACCCGATCGAGGCAGCCAGGCAGGATCCAGAGGCCACAGCTCGGTTACCACCTTGGCTTAGAGTGCCAATCCCCAAGGGAAAGTCGTTCCATAAGATCAACACCGATCTGAAAGAGTTAAAGCTGTCTACGGTGTGCCAGGAGGCCCGTTGTCCGAACATTGGAGAATGCTGGGGAGGAAAGAAGTCCGAGGCTACTGCGACTATCATGCTGATGGGAGACACTTGCACACGGGGTTGCCGGTTCTGTTCGGTGAAAACGAACCGCCATCCTCCACCTGTGGACCCCAATGAACCTGAAAATACCGCCGATGCTATCTCCAGATGGGGACTCGGTTATGTGGTGCTGACAACGGTTGACAGAGATGATATGGTGGACGGAGGTGCCAGACATCTCAGAGATACTGTTGTGAAGATCAAGGAGAAGTCTCCGAAGACGTTGGTGGAGGTTCTCTCGGGAGATTTCCACGGCAACATGGATAACGTCCGGGCGCTGGCCGCATCTCCTTTGGACGTCTATGCTCATAACATGGAGACTGTCGAGGCACTCACGCCATACATCCGGGACCGTCGTGCCACTTACAGACAATCGTTGCAAGTTTTGCGCACTGCCAAGGAGTGCCATCCTGAGATCGTCACCAAGACGTCTCTAATGCTCGGTTTCGGAGAGACCGACGAACAGGTCCGTCAGACTCTGACCGATCTACGCACCAACGGCGTCGATGTCGTCACCTTCGGACAGTACATGCGGCCAACCAAGCGTCACATGAAGGTCGTCGAGTATGTTAGACCAGAGAAGTTTGATTACTGGAAGTCCGTCGCTCTAGACATGGGCTTCCTCTACTGCGCATCAGGACCTCTCGTTAGATCATCTTACAAGGCTGGAGAATCATTCATTGAGAATGTGATTCGCAAGGGCCGTAAGCCGACTGCTAGACCAGCACCAGTTACACCCGCACCAACCGAACACTCCGAGACGAACGCCGTGATATAGGGTGGTGACTACCTACCTACCTACCTACACCTTTATAGATATTAATTGATTACATGAATCAGGCTTCCTGCTCCTCCTCCTGCTCCTTGGCCTCAGTGGCCTGGGCTTCAGCAACAGTGTTGCTTTCAGCTGGAGCCTCAGACTCTGGAGCCGTGGCGGCCTCAGTCTCAGTCTCAGCAGCAGCCTCAGTCTCAGCAGCGGCAGCAGCGTCTATGTCAGCAATCTGCTTTTTCAACTCGGCAACCTTGACGTCGGCAGCCTTCTGGTTCTCCAAGGTCTTGGCCTCCTGGCCATCCTGGAGCTCAGCCAATTTGGCCTTGAGAGACTCGGTCACCTTGGAGTTGTCGTCCTGGGCAGTTGGAAGAGCAATACCGAGAGCAGCCAACTCGCTGATGATACCAGGCTCGAGAGTGACCTTCTTCTTTTTGTGGTGCTTCTTCTTCTTCTTGCCACCGGCGCTGGAGCCACCAAAGAACTGCTCAGGCTCCTTCTTCAACACGACAGCGTTGGCAGGCATCTCCACCTTGGAGCTGGCAGCATGGTGAGAGTCCAAGGCGTCAGAGTCCTCCTTCTTGGTAGACGCAGAGCCCACAACGTAGCTAGGATCAAAGTAGTGCAAGAGAACCTCGAGAGACTCGATCTCCTTGGAGTTGGCAGGCTTCTTGGCAGACTCCTGGACCTGCTCGATCTCCCGCTCGAGACCAGCTTTCTTCTTCTCGTTGCGGTGCTCTTTCTCCTCCTCCTCGAACCTCTTACGCTCAGCAGCCAACTGCTTCTTGAACGAGCGGAACTGGTCGTCGTACTGCTTACGGATCGCATGCAGCTCGTCGTAGAGAGCGTCTCTCTGCTTGCCGAGAGAACGACGCTCGCCAAACAACTCGTCACGCTTCTCCTGGATGCCCTTGGTCTGAACAGACAGGCTGTCCATCTCCTTGGTGACCGAGTCAAACAACTTGCGGTTCTCGTCGTTCACGGCATTGCTCACAGAGCCCCGCAACTCCTTGATCTTGGCCTTATCAGCGTCGATCAGTTTTTGGACGGAAGCCACAGAGGCATAGTCCTTGCGCTGGCGACGCAACGACTGGATCTCCTTGATTCCTCTTCTCTCCTCGACGATCTTCAACTCTCCACTGTCGATCCGGTCTTCCAACGACTTGATGCGACGGTCGATCTCCTCAACAGAACGGAACTTGCCCGCTTTGGTACGAGCTTCCACATCGGCGATCTTCTTTTTCATCGACATCTCGATCGCTTTAACTTGGTCGTGGATCTCGTTGCGCTGGCGCTTCGACTCTCCTTGAGACTTGATCACCCCGCTCAACTTGGCAGACAGAGCCTTGCGCTTGTCCTGGATCTCCTTTGGAGTCACCGTCACTTCCAACTGCTTCGAAATCTTGTCCATATCAGCGGACAATTTGTCGATCTTGGCTCTGACTTCGGCCACAGCCTTGTCACGGGCATCAAAGTTCGGTCCTTTGATGAACCGTCTCTGTCTAGTCGTTGGCTTCTCCTCTCTCTCGTCGTCAGACATCTTCGGGTGCTTCGTCGAGTAAGGAAAATGACAGCGTTGAAAAATTCGCAGAGCCCAGACGGGACGGCGTCTCGAGATAATTGGTAAACGAGATAGATAGATAGATGGGTTAGTTATATTTTAGGTAGGATAGATAGATTAGGTGCGGGAGGTGAGGGGAGATGAGGTGATGGGAAGGCAATTGAAGCGAGAGAGGAAGATGAAAATCTCACAGGTTCCCAAAGAAACAAACCTTGACTCCAATAGCAAACCCAATGTGTGCCAACACTAACAATCCAATCAACACGACAGCCTGCTTCTTATGTTGATCGGTATCGTCCAGAACCAGCTTGAAATACTGGTCCAACTTGGTGAAGATTCCTGCTCCACTGAGAACGGCTCCGAGGCCAATGCAGACCCACTTAAGTACGGTATCGAGGGTCTTATTGTTGGCAAGTAGACCTCTGAAGATGCTGAGCAAAGCCGCCGGGACCCACAGAACGTTCGAGTATCCGTAGATCGACACAAGCCGGCTCAATGGGATCAGACGCACGATTCCCAGGTAGAACCGCAGCACTGCCCACAACACAGCTGGCACCACAATCAGGTATCCATAGAGCAAGTTGATAGACGACAGAAGCAGTCGGAAGTAGTCGATATGAAGCTTCTTGTCGGTGTCGCTCTGCGACCGATGTGACAGCCATCCTGAAAGCATCTCTGCGAACGAGTTACAGAAGAATAGCAGGAAAACCAGCGTCGCTGTTAACCAAACAGCTCCATAAAGGTCGCCAACTTGGTCGAAATCTTCCTCTGGGACCTTTGAAAACGGCTGCATCGAGTCCCAGATGTGCTGGATGAACTCCGACGTGTCCAGATCAAAGTACTGCCGGTAGTAGTTTAGCGACAGCGGGCCCCCAGTGTATGTCTTTTTCGGTTTTCTCTTGGACGGCTCGTCGAAGGCCACATCGTGTAGGGAAGGCGTGTAAGCTTGCGATCCAATGCCTGTGTTGGCGCCAGCAGCGGGTCCTGGCGACTTTGTTGTGGCTGATGGGTCCACTCCCGTGTCGGGTTGGATCACATCGTCATCATCTATGCTAAATGGATCGGATTCAAGAGTGCTATAGTTGGACATGGCGAGGAAATAATTAAATCCAAGCAGAGAAGAAATCTACAGTGAGAAATCTATAACCACTTAATAGAAAGCCCAAGATGGAGTACGGATATCTGGGCGAGCTGAACAGACCTTGATGGGAATCAAGAGAACCACAAGTATTGAGGTGACTATTGAAGCTATTATGCTGCTGGGACTCAATCGGTCTTCATCGAACAGTTTTCATGGGTTTACCTAGAATAAAGCACCCATAACCGCTGTCTGAAGCCACCTGATAAAGCGAGACTCATGTGAATATAATGGATCAACCCGTCAATTCAATGGGCCAATTGGCCACTACGACTTGACCTGTTCGTCCTCGAAAGACATACAATTTAGCCGAAATTCGGCCCTAGAAATTTCACATTTGGCATTGCGCAGGAAATTTCATTCCATTTCAGTCCTCTCTCAATGAGAAGTAGGCATAGAGACCCGCAAACATCAGCATTTACTGGCCATTTGAGGAGCTGAAAAGTCGATAATCGAGATGAAACAGCATCAATTACACACATCGCAAGACGTTCAGGACAGAAACGAACCCCGAATCACCAAACACTACCGCCTAACCATCTCAACATAATACTGCTGTAGATTGGTGGGTCCACTCTTCCCTTCTTACACCCGTAACCAGTACCCGTAATGCGTTCCAGCCTCTACCATCTTCCTATAATCGCCCCATCAAACCCAGTTCTCCAATACTGTCTAGTCAATGCACCACTCGTCCCCTGCCATCAACCTCTACTACCACATTCCAGATCAACTTCTTTCCAAATATAACCCCCCCCACCCACGGCTCTAACACCATTACGCCCGCGCAATTCCCCCTCTCGTCCCCCCTCGTATCCCCACCCCAGTCGGCTGCATCAAACTGCGTATAATCCGGCTTGCAACCATAATCTCACGACTTTTTAGCGGCCCATTATCCAATAACACGACAGGTGTAACACGTCCCAGACTTAACATACCTCCTTGAAATGTCCCAATTAGGAGATCTGGCCAGGGGCGAGAATTTTTGTTCACGGTCTCAGGGCAGAATTCCGCCCCCAAAAAGGGAGAGCCGCATCCAAAAACATACAGGCGCTGCAGGAACGTCTCCTTTCGACCACTAAAAAAATTGCAGCACTGTTTACACGGTCGTGTAATTACCCAATAGTCTTGCTATGGTGTGAGGTAAAATAACTATTGGGCTTTATCCTTTTGACCTCCAAGAGCACCATTTGTTTCTTCATTCTCTTTGATACCTTTCCAACCTCCTTCTTTATTCATTCACTATGAGGGGTTCAAGATTGTTGTGTGCCTTGGCAGCACTTGCTGTATCGGCGCACGCCGCCCACTACGGAGACAACTCGGGTCTAGCGGACAATTCCCGCCAGAATTACGCAAACAGTGTCCAATACAACTCCACCACTGAGGCTGCAAACACCCAGACTAAGAACAACGGTGACTACACCACAAGCACATACCAGACCTCTCTAGCGTCGTCTGACGACGAGTCTACGACCAACAACGCTCTGACTACCGCTCACGACACGACGAGCGACTCGACGAGCAGCACGAGTTCGGATGAGACTGAGAACGCATACCAGACGGTTTCATCCGAGACGAATACGACGTCTGAGACGTCTGAGACGAGTTCGACGAGTTCGACAAGTACAACATCGGATACTACATCGGATACAACGTCGCATACAACGTCGCATACAACGTCGCATACAACGTCGCATACAACGTCGGATACAACGTCGGATACAACGTCGGATACAACGACCTCAGACACAACTACGTCTGACTCAACAACGACTTCCGACACAACGACTTCCGACACAACGACGTCAGACTCAACAACTTCTACGTCAGACTCAACAACCACGTCCGACTCAACAACCACGTCGGATTCAACTACATCTTCCGACTCATCCTCTGCTTCTGAGACGGACTCAGAGATTGAGCCTGAAACTTCCTCAGAGACTACTTCAACCACTAGTTCTTCAACTACTAGTCTATCAATCTCTTCAGATACCACCTCCACCTCTCCTAGCTTCATCATTTCCTCTCAGAGCTTCACCATTTCCTCGGAGAGCTCCACAACCCCGCAATCTCTCACAACTTCGTCTTGGTTGCCTATCTCGACATCCAGTGAGTCGTCGACCACTCCATCAAGCTCGATCTTCTCTATTTCGACAACTAGTGAGTCGTCGACCACAAGTGAGGCTCCAATCAGCACAAGCTCAATTGGAACAACTAGCTCGACTAGTCCTACAACTAGCTCTACTACAAGTGCCACGCTTGAGAGTGTCACGTCTGAGAGCACCACTGTGAGCACAACTTCTGATACCAGCTCTACAGTGGCCACTCCAGAGACAACAACGACAAGTCCTCTATCGATAAGCGCTGTTGTCACCACATCTGAGACCAGCTCAGAGACTAGTGTGTCAACTACCTCTACTGAGTCTATCGCAACGGAGTCTACCAACTCAACATCTCTATTCTCGGTGGCCCCGGCTACGACCGAGTCCACATCAAGTTCGGCAGTGCCTGTTGAATCGCCGGCCCTCACATCAACGGCATCAGCATCATCGTCGTCGTCGTCGTCAACTTCTGGCTGGCTTCCTTCGACGATCCTCACACAGAACAGTTCCGTTCAATCAACTGCATCTATTGCCACCACCGCTTTGCCAAAGGCTATTGCACCAGCTGCAGTGGCTACGGCACTGCCTGATGACTACGAGTTGATCACTATTGGATTCAAGAAGGCTCTCAATTATGTGTTTATCGTGGAGAACAGTATCTCCTCGGCCCAAATCTTTGAGTACTTGCCTGGTGTGCTCGCCTTCCCATTCGCTGAGTTGGATTCTTCCGATATTACTGTGAAGCAGCTCGTGCCATATTCTTCTTCGGATGTTGACTATACTATCACAGTGGCCGAAGTATACTTCAAGAAGAATCTCGTCTCTGCATTGCAAGCACAGATCACAACGTCCGGTTCCAGCGTGTACGAGAACACCGAAGCCTCCGAGAAGAGTCTGGCTTCCTTGATTGACAGCCGTATTCCTTTGACAGGACTGGTGGATTCGTCATCCTCGTCTTCGAGCAGCTCTGGTTCCGGATCCTCTGGAACTGTTGCAGGACTGGGATCGATGGATGAGAACGCCAACACGTCTGGTAAGAAGCTGACAAAGAGTACCAAGCTCGTCGGTATCATTGCTGGCTCAAGTGTCGCCGTCGGTGCCTACGCAAGTATCGTCGTCGCCATCTATTGGCGCCGCAAGAGAAAACAGGCCATCGAAGACGAATCCGACACCGACGAAGAGTCCGGCCCATATAGGGACTCGTACTCTTCGAGCGGCCAGATAAAGATGGAGAGCGAGGGCTCCAGCCAGTACATTCCGTCGATTTCGGGACCAATGAACGTCAAGAGTTCTCTTGGATGGTAGATAAGATCTGATCCATGCGCGCATTGTATTACACTAATTTACTATACTTCAATCATTACATCATTATAGGAGGAGCCCACACTCCTCATCCAGTAGCATCACTGTTCGTTCAAAGTCGTACATTGGACCAGAGAACTTCATTGCCGGACTCTTCTGGCTGTGATAGTCGGTTCTATCCAAGTAAGAGTACCAGTCCTTTGGCAACTGTCTTGACGAATTGTCGAGCGCCCACGAGCTCTCCAGCGTCTTGAAAGTCTTCAACGAGTTCGATTGCAATCGGCTGTGATCTTTACCGATGTTGTATTGGATCAAAGCGTCCAGAATACGAGCTTCTTCGACCGGTTCTGATATCAGGGCATTCTGAAGAAAGTTCAGCGTGTTGATAGACCGTTTCGTCATTTCTCTTGCACTAAGAAGGTCCGCCACTCCAAGAAGACGTTGTCGGCGCCCATTGAAGTCTTCAGTGAACCCGAATCGAACCATAGCACGCAGTTCGTCTCGTTTGAACCGCCGACCGGTGTAATAGTTGGTCAACCGCCTGAAGTTCCTATACAGAGCGAGATGGCGTTCTTTCTCACCTTTGGGGAGTTGTTTGACCATTAATCCATTGGTGCCATACATTTTCAAGGGCGATTTCACCTTGACTGACCTAGGCAACGACATAGTCAGAAACCAGCGAGTTTGAATCATGATGAAAAATCTACAGCCTACCTAAGCAATCTGTATAATCGTATAATATAATGTATAATCTATGCTAGCTATGCCACCACTAGAATCTTCTGATTCAAATCAACCAGCTTCTGGAGTAACTCATCTCTGAATGGACATCCTTTGGTCACGATGAACAGCTCGTCGATTTTATTGGAGTCTCTATCTTGACAGTTCTCAAACACGTAGTCCTTATAGCTCTTTTCCTCATCAGAGCCAAGGACGCACGACTGCAATTTGACGTCTCCTTCGATCTCACCTTTGACCAGACTGAACAGATCAGCCGTTTCATTCTCTGACGACAGAACATAGCCTTGGTCCACGTCACCGTGGCTCACCAAAATGCTGAAAAGACGAAGTGCAACCAGCTGGTCTCTAGTAACATCACCTGTTGATGCCACCAGTGTCACCGTGGAGATCTCGAACGAGCGTGGGTTCAGGATAGTCTCATTAGAGAGCAACGATGCCGTATCTGTCCACTCCTTCTGACGTGTGAGCTGTCTCTTCAACGAGTTGCCGATCTGGCGAGTCTTATCGCGCTCAAGTTCTCTCAGGTTGCCAATGTTCTGGTTGTTATTGATGAACAGAGCATGGTAGTACTTTGCCTCTTGAGCATACCGCAAGAACTGGGTCAAAGTGCTGGCATGCTGCGAATAGTACTTGCTTCCCACAGTCAAAATGAGCAGGTCGGATTTCATGTAGTTGTTGTTTGACATGAGTGATTCCAGCATATCATTTGGAAGTGCAAAGACCAACTCAGAAGTGAATGGCACGCCATTCAACTCGCAGAACACTTTCAGAATGCTCAGCAAGGCGTTCAAATATTGGCCATCAAACTGGTCGAATTGATCATCCATATCGCGCATCATGGATGCATGCAGTAAGTCAGCGGTTCTTTCGGTCAACTGCTTCAAGTTGACAGCATGCATTGGCATGCCAGTGGCGATGCAGAACCTGTCGACGAGGATCAGGTTATTGGAAACGGACTCAAGTCCGTCCACTGGCAAAATGAGCCTGTCAAAGTTGACTTTATTGTAGTTCTTGATGAGCGACTTGCTGACACGATGAGCCACTTGGTTAGGCGGCGTAGGAGAAGAGTCCGTGGTACTTGTGACTTCCATCACAGAAGGAACAGAAGACTCTCTGTAATGAGTAGGCTTTTCGGAACGTCTCACGGCGGCAGATTCCCGGTAACTCTGTGGATATGTGAGCAAAGTAAGCGGAGTGGTCAAGAAGGTGGAAACCAGAGCCATCAGAATGAACATAGCAAACAACTTATTGGAGATGATTCCAGCCTTCAGACCGGTTTGCAACACAACGATCTCCACAATACCTTTACAGGACATGAGCACACCCACAGTGAGCGACTCTCTCCAGAAGAGACCCATGATACGTGCAGGAACCATACCTCCAAGGATCTTACCTAGTATAGCAATTCCAATAAGTCCCACAATGTATGCCCAATCGATTCCTTCGTTAAGCAAAGATAGATCTGCATTGAGACCGGCGATACCGAAATAGATTGGCGCAAACACCAAGTTGACCAGATCTTCAATGCGGGCAGTGAGCCGGATAACGTAGTTGTTGTCACGAGGAATGATAGCACCCACGAGGAATGCACCAAAGATCGGGTGGACTCCAATGATATCAGTGAAGAATGCAGAGATGAACATCAGAACGATCATGATCAGCATACACAGCGTGGATGGTCCACTAGGGTTGTCCAAGTCATGCATCTGCTTATCCAGGACCCATTTGAGAGCATACCGAACCGGGTAACAGATGAACAGGGCCCAACCGATAGCCACAAGCACAATATAGCCAGTCACAGCTGGATCTGTGGCATTCGCAAGAGTCACAGAGAGTGCCAAGAGGATCCAACCGATCAGGTCGTTCGTGATACCTGCCGCGAGCACAACAGTACCGACCCTGTCCTTGAGCAAGCGCAGTTCCGTCAAAATACGAACCAGCACTGGGAAAGCTGTGATACACATGGAAACACCGATAAAAACCATGAAGGTGGTGAACTCAATATCAGCGTCGAGTCCTGACCGGTAGTGGCGCCATAGGGCGACCGAAAACGCACATCCGAGTCCGAAAGGCACTGCCATGTTGACGATACCAACAGAGAGCGCCATGGGGAGGTGCTTGCGCATGAATTTGGTGTCCACTTCACAGCCCACCATGAACAGTAACAGGCAAATACCAATAGTTGAGACCAATGTGAGTCCTGATCTCGACTCCGTAGGGAAGATATTGTCAGTAAAGCCAGGAATCTGGCCCAATGCAGTCGGTCCCAGGATGATACCGGCCAAAACCTCTGCTATAACCTTGGGCTCCTTTATCTTAGATAGAGGGTAGTTTAACAACTGAATGAAGACCAGCAGCAAGATCATCTGTAGGAAGAACAGAGTATACGGCGAGCTCGAGCTGTACTCAATGGGGTTCCCCCCAGCAATCACTCCTGACGTCGAGACTGCCATAAGCAAAAAAAGTTGTACTGGATGGCCAAGTTGGATTAAATTGGTTTTTTTACTTGCAGAACTTGAGCTCTCTCTATATACGATGGAAGGAGGCATTTAAGGGCCCACAATTATTAGTTTCTAGATGGCCAGGTAGGCTCAAACAGCTAGCATACTATATATACATCGGTATGTAACTTTTAATGCCATTACGGTTGCAGTGCTGTTATTGCTCATCCAATTACTCCACACTACTAGCTCAGCCCAATCTGATTAGATAGATGATTATTTTTGCCTCGATTATTGGGCTTCCATTTGCTACAGCGAGTTGGGGGCTATTTGCCCGTGCAACAGAACCGGTGCACGGATGAATGCAGCCCAATTTTTAATTTAGCCCGGAGTCCCTCGGCAATAGAGAGAAACTGTAGTGTATAGAGAGGGAACGAGGGAGCTGTGGACGGTGTGAAGCTACTGTAAAGAGTACAGAATGTATATATTCGATTCAATCATGCCATAACAGCCTCGTAATGCGTCCAAATACAACCTCCTTCTCAATTGCTTCCGCAAGGATTGTCTAATAGATTTTTCGTCAGATCTCATCCAAAGATCGTCACTAGATCTTCTCCCAAAAGTAGTCTACTTTTGCCAATTACAGTTGGAATTCGCCCAGTTGACATCGGCATCCCACTAAACGCCTCATACTCCATTGGAAACCAACCCAATTACATCCAACCATGTTGGCCCCACCTATTAATATCCCCAAGTGGCTTGAGGAGAACGGCGACAAGCTACAACCTCCGGTCAACAATTACTGCCTCCATAGGGGAGGATTCACCGTGATGATCATCGGTGGTCCCAACGAGAGAACGGACTACCATATCAACACGACCCCAGAGTGGTTCTACCAATATAAGGGTGAAATGACGCTGAGAGTCGTCGATGAAGGCGTCTTCAGAGACATTCCTATCAAAGAAGGTGAGTCATTCTTGCTGCCGGCCAACGTGCCTCATTCTCCTGTCAGATTCCGCAATACTGTGGGAATTGTCGTCGAACAGGATCGTCCAAAGACCGTCGAGGACCACATGAGATGGTATTGCTCCAAGTGTCAAGCTATCTGTTACGAGGCTGGATTCCACATGGCCGACCTCGGTACTCAGGTCAAGGCTGGAATCGAACATTTCGATTCCGACATCAATGCCAAGACATGTTCAAGCTGTGGCCATGTTAACCAGTCAAGACCAGAAGTTCCTCTGAAGGACCCTAATGTGAAGGCCTAAATAGCTATGCAATTAACGAGAGACGTTACAACAACCAATTACCTATATATACATATATCACTAGCTCCATTTGCACGAGAAAGCATCGCCCAACCAACTGTACAACTTGTCAAACACAACCACATACGCATTACCGTACGCTATGTTATGGTTTGAATCCGGGAAGATCCTCATATCGTAGTTCTCGACCTCGGCCACATTCAACCGGTTCAACAGTTGCATGGTATTCTGTATGTGAACATTATCGTCGCCTGTTCCATGCATCAGCAAGAACCGTGTCACATTCTTAAACCTGGTGACATCGAGGATTTGCGCTGTTTTCACATAGTTCGGGTTGTCATCAGGCATTCCCATGTACCTCTCGGTATAGATGGAATCGTACAACTTCCAGTCTGTCACCGGCGCAACAGCCATGCCGTATTGGAACATCCGACCTGAGTCGTACTCCATGGTCTTCAACGTTGTGAAGCCACCGTACGACCAGCCCCATATGGCTGTCTTATTGCTGTTGATGTAACCTCTCGAGATAAGCTGGCTAGTAGCTTCAGTGATATCACGAGGCTCCCAGTATCCGATTTTGTCCCTTGCAAACGATTGGAACGACCAGTCGCGGCCACCAGTGCCACGAGGGTCCACAAATAACACAATTGCGTCCAAGCTGGACGAAACAACGTCTTCAAAGAAGTACCCGAACTTCGATGACAGCTGTTGCAACCCAGGGCCTCCATACACGCTCACAAGCAGCGGATACTTCTTGGAGGCATCGAAATTCCTTGGCCGGACCTCGATAGCTTCCAGCTTGACACCATCGTTCATGACGAACGTCTCGTAGTATCTGTTAGGCATAGCGTATTCACCTAGTCTGTTGGCAGTGTCGGTATCAATTGGAGCCTCGCCTCTGTATTCTGAATCAGTCATATACCGACGGATATCCACCATCTTCTGCCATGGCAATTTGGGACCCTGGTAGTGGATATTGGCAAACTGTCCACTTGAAGAGAACTCGATGTCGTAGTTTGATAGTTCTGTCGAATTATCAATAGACGTCAGTTGCCCTCCAGTAAGCGGCGATTCATAGACAAACCGTTGAACAGCGGATCCTCCAGTACCTAAAAAGTACACCATATGGTCGCCTTCGTGGTATCCTATGACTCCCGTCATTGCCTCAACGTTAGGATCATCTCCAAGAACTTGTCCAGTCTCAGCAGTGGCACTGTCGAAATAGACGAGTCTGCTGTGATTGCCAACCACCATCTTATCTATGTAGCCGTTCTCCACAGGGAACATTCTGTCACGAGCACTGCCGCTATAGAACCAGCCACCGTATGACGAGGTGTCTACATGACGTACAACGCTGCTCGTTGTCGACTCCAAGTTGTACAGGCGGTAATCGATCTGGCGACTCGTTCTATCAGTCTCTTTGATGAGGAACGATTGACCATCTTTCATCCATGCCACGTCGTAGACGATAAAGTCTTCACCCAGCGTGGTGTCATCGTGTGAAACTGGTTGGATAAGACCCGTTTCAACATGGTACACATTAACAAGCACACGAGGGTTGGCTGTGCCGGTCTTAGGATACACCAGAGGTTCCACTCTAGGGTATTGCCAGTCTTTGAAGTATTCTAATGGATACACTTCGACTTGGCTGTCATCAAACGAAAGGAACACCAGCTTCTGTCCATCTGGCGACCAATATATGGCACCACCTTCACCAAGAACCTCCTCTTCATAGATCCAGTCCGGGATTCCGTTCTTGAAGCCCATGAGAGAGTCTTGAGTCACTGACACGGCAGCATCGTGGGTTACATCGCGGACCCACAAATCATCGTCAAATACGAACGCGACATAGTCCAGATTAGGCGATGCAACAGCGTACTGAACGCGTGCAACATCTCCACTGGGCCACTTATGTAGAGGCTCCAGCTCTTTCGTTGCAAGGTCCAGAATCCAGTAGTTTGCGATGATCGAGTGTCGGAACACATTCTCCTTCTCACTGAGGACCAATGCGCGGTCCAAGCCGGGAGAAACTGACACAAATTGAACGAATTGCTTCTCACCCAAGTAAGTGCACTCGTTCTGTTCGAACAACGGCCTCTCGAACGTTGCATTGTTGGCCTTCTTGATTAAGTACTTGCCATCAACCAATGTCACGTAGACACCTTCGTCGCCGGTTGCCACCTCGATATTGTTGACATTGATGAAAGTGTACGATGGCAAGAATGACATATAAGCACCGTTACGTTGCTCTGACAGAAGCAGCGGCTTGTTAGCGTCCGATTGAGCCAGATCGACCTCGATCTTCTTCACATCGACAGAGTCCTGGTAAACTGGCGTTTTCACAGCATCGTTTGTGTCACCACTGGTTTGGGAACCTTTGCCATGGTTAGGACTGCCGTTTAGCACCAAAATAAGAACCAAAAGTAGCATGGTGGATCCAACAGCCACGAGTAAGCTGACAATTGTCTTGGATCTGAGGGTCCTGCCGATTTTCTCTCTCCATGACCTCCTGGGTTCCGGGAAAGGCTCTGGAGAAGGGTCAGAGTCATTCATATCGAAACCATCCTCATAATTACCTTCAAAGTCCTCATCATCAATCTCAAATGGTTCCATTACAGGCATGTTGATGGAGTCGTCCTCCCTTTGAGATATATCGAGGATCGCTAAATGTGGCAGGGCATAGAAAATTTTAAACCTTTTTCACAAATCAACCTCCTACCATGTCTTCGACGCTGTTTGACGACATCTTCTCGGTGGAGTCCCTGGATTCGGGCAGATACAACCGAGTGTCTCGTGTGGTGGCCACTTCCACGACCAGCCCGGACACGAAGATCACCGTCGACGTGAACTCAGAGCTTTTCCCTGTCACCAAGGGTGATACTCTGACGATCACTCTGGCCAAGTCTCTCAGCATGGATGACGCTGGTGAGTCCGAAATGTTCACTGCCAACGGATCATGGCGCCCACCAAAGCCTAACCAGAGAAGCCTGATGGATGACTACGAGTATGTCATGTATGGAAACGTTTACAAGTTTGAGGAAGGTTCCAACGACAAGATCAGCGTTTATTGCTCGTTCGGAGGCCTTCTGATGTGCCTGGAGGGCAATTACAGAACTCTGTCGTCATTGAAACAGGAGAACTTGTACTTGTTGATGCGCCATTAGCGACTGCTCTGCCAAATTGGAGTGGATAATGTAACTTAGATCAGATAATATAGATCGATACAGGTCGATACAGTGTGTAGGTCGATACAGTGTGTAGGTCGATACAGTGTGTAGGTCGATACAGTACGGTCGATAAAGTATAGGCTAATGCTTAGAAGCTATGTATAAGGGGCAGATATGCAGTGTTATTCTTCCTTCGGCATGTTCACCTTCTTGAAAGCCTTATCAAAGACGTAATCGACTCCAACTTCAACTGGATAGTCAAAGAGGAATGGTAGCACCGGAACCACGGCCAAACCGCACGCCACCGGTACCACAGCACGAACTCTCGGGGACTTGATGTTGTTGAACAGCGATGCCGAGTATTTGACGGTGCTGTGGATCGTGAAAGCGGGAAGACCCATCGAGGCAATCGACTGGAACAGAGCTCGTTTCACTCCAAGGATTTTCCAGTCGTAATCGTTGTACTCTTTGGCAGCGACGAGATTCGGCTCGGGAGTAGGATCCCAAGGTCTCAGGCCAGGGTAGTAGCTGCCCTGCTGACGCATCTTGGCCCTCCAAGTCTCGTAGCCAACATCTCCAAGCACGTATGCCCAGGAAATTCCATAGCCGAGTTTGACGAGGTTTGGGTGTGCAACGGGACGGAACGACTCACCGATGTCGCTCGTATATGCCACATACCGCTGGGCAGTCATGAAAATCTGACGGAACCGGTTCGCATACGCTCCATATCTAAACGGAGTGTCCGTAGAGGTCATATCATGACTGGGGTTCTCGGATTCGGCCAATTCGCCAGCGGCAACGCCTGATGGCGACGGCGAACTCTTTCTAAGGTATAGCGGGTCATAAGGCAGATAGGTATCCGTAGATGCGACCTCAGTTGAAGTCGATTTCGTGTTGTCAGTCTCTGTAGCAGTCATTGATGGTGGCAAATCGGCAAAAAAGAAATAAGCAACCGGAGTAGACGCAGTGAGAACAACGCAGTAATAGCAGGGTTAATTGGCGGGCGGGGTGGGTGTGAGCAGCAATATAACGCGAATGATGATATAGGAAGCAAAGCATCGGGATTTTATCTCCCGCAACCGAGTAGTAAACATGAAACCGGGCTCTGGAGTTTGCTCGGATTTACATCCGATCTGATGAACTTCCGGGCATGCTGGACCCTTAACCGTTTAACTCCAGGCCTTTAAGACACCGAAGCTCAAATTGACAATGACTCCAGAAACCACAGCCATCTTGGTGCGCTTGTTGAACACTCCTCCGATGTCCATAGTCATCAGGAACAACGAAAACACTCCAAGGAAGAATCCGACGCAAACACCTAAAAACAGCTCCTTATGGACGTTGTCTTCACGAGTAACAAACCCTCCGCCAATGTCTCCGGGCGTGTCGGCAGCTCCATTGCCTCCTGCACCTGCAGCCCGTCGTAAGTTGGCAGGGAATTCGTCGATTTCGTTGTTGACTGTAGAATCGATCCAGCGGTCTTCCAAGTCGCGCAGATCGGCTCCGTGCTGGCTGTTCAAGTAGGCACCGTGAATCTCTTGGAACTCACGACGTAGATCCTCGATGTCTCTTCTGGAGAAGCCCTGCGACAGCAATCTGTCGAAACCACGAGGCGCCTCGGTGGTTGTCTTCTCTGGTTGCTTCTCCATCTCCTCCTCCTTGGCCAGCTCGGCTGCCGTCAAGTCGTCTCCCACCATGCAATGAATATAGATCTTCGTAGGACCTTCGGTGGACTCGTCAGCCGTATAAAACCTCATCTCCTTCTCGAAATTCGTGTGGTTCATCAGCATTCGCCCGTTGTGAATCAGCTTCAGTCTCTTAGTAGCAAACTGAGGATCCTTCTTACGGATCTGTTGCCGTATATACCTTGTAGACACATCTGCTAGCCCCATATCATCGGGAACAGGAACAACAACGTCTGATTGAGGGCCAACAAACCTGACAACGAACTCATATTTTGGGGTTGGCTGGGACGCTTTGGGCTGGTCGGAACTTCCCTCGAGGTCCGACTTGTGCATTGGTAAGATTGCCATAGTAGTTGAGCAGCTGGAGTGTTTAACTAGTGAAGAAACCCGATGAACAACAGAACAACCGTGATAAGCTGAGTTGCCAGATATCTGGAGATTCTAAGACGGCAGGGGCCGATCGGCGCGGATCGAAAATTTTTCTATATAAGGGTGGAAGCTGGCGGTGAATTCTGCTTTCTTTACATTGATATATTCATTTATATCGTGCGGCAATCCAGTGCTATTCCGTGTTGCTTCTGTTGTGTAGAAGGTCGTCAAAGCCTATCAGTTGTTACAGAGGTGTCATGCACTCGGAAAGATCGATGGCTCATCTTAGTGCCCATCTGGCTGAATAGTTTCAGTCGGAGGGCTGGTAGGGCCTACATTCACCGTAGATGAGTGGTTGTAACTTACTAGTTCTTATCTATACGTACACTAGTTATGAAGGACCAAGAGCCTATGAACTCTTCTTGGTCTGAACGGTAGCCGCTTGAAGCACGCTCGGCAATGGACCGCTTCCACATCCATACATGAACTTGACACCGGCCGCCATAGTAAACGCTAGCACCACTGTCGTCCACAGCAGGAGGTTGAAAGTGGTGGATATGTCCTCCTTCTCGCAAGAGTTACCGGCCCAGTAGGTAGTGAGGCCCTTGGCAACCGTTGGAGAGCAGATACATGTCCAACATTTGCCGATCTGTGTGCAGCTGCCGTGGCCAGAGCACGAGTCGGTGGCGTCCTCACAAGCCTCCTGGGTCAGTTGGCACGAGGCGACACCTTTCTTTGCGGGTGTGCTGCTGCGCTTCGACAGTTTGCGGGTGTGCTGCTGGAATTTGAATGTAACCAGCCTCTGGTCCAATGGCAACACCACGATGGTGGTGTCGACATCAGAAAGTTCCAAAGCACTCTGCAGTAGATGTCCAAGCATGTTTTTGCAAGTCTTATAAGTTTGGGAGTCCCGCGAGTGTCTGTAAATGTCAATCAACGAGTTCAGAGACACCGTGGCCACAGAACCTGTAGGCAGCTTTGGCAACTCATTAGACAGGAAGAAGTCCAATTGCGTCATCTCCTTGACGAACTGTGCATCGTTAATCACACCGAGCTTCCGTGAGTTGAACGCATCGTACTGGCTGTAAGCATTCTTCAAATCGTCCCACATCGTGTCCAACTTGTGGTCCGACGCAAGCAATTTCTGCCATTCTCTGGACGTGCTAGCGCCATTGCTGAAAACAGAGATCTCCTCCGACAACTGCAGCTGCTCAAAGTCCGGGTGGACCTCCATCAGCTTACCAGGAGCCTCCGCCAAGAACCGGGCGAACTGGCTCGTCTGACGGTCGTCTTGCTCTTCAATTTCAAACGTTGCCGCCTCTTTAACCAGCGTCTCCGGATAATGCACACCACTCACCACAATGAACAGCTTCTTGTCTGCAGGCGAACTACGGTGGGCCATCGAAATTGCGCTCAAGTCGTTCGTGTCGTCGACCTCGTAGAAAGAGGCAATGTCGAAGTCGTCCGCAAGGTTCAACTCAGCGTCCCTTTGTGTCATCGCCGAAATCATCAGATCACTAGGGGTGTTCTTAAACACAGCAACTGTGTTGTTAGACGCAACTGCCCCCGTTACTGTCAACAGCGTCATAAGAGCGGATGTTGCAAGCATCGTTCGTTGTGGGTAAATTTGGCTGCTCACTTTTTTCGAGATTAATTTGGTAATTGGGAGCAGCACAACTCGGAAGGATTGTTAAGTGTGTCGAAGTATATGATTATTTTGGGCCATTATGCCACACAATAAGCATTTGCAGGGTATCAGGTGGGAAACTAACGGCTATTGAAGACCAATTGTAATGAAATAAATCACAGATCGATGAACTGGCCAACAGGTCTCGACAATCTCCGAGAAAAGGCTCCCGAAAACCATACCATGCAAATCAGTCACCATGTAGTAGTAGCTATGTCAAATATCACACCGCCAACCCTTCTGAAAAAACCCAAACTCACAACATACCCTGTACTAGACTCCATATAATCAAGTTGAAGACGGAAATTTTTATCTATCAGCTAACATCAACACGTCGTAACCGCCGGCAAATCCATTTATTAATTGCCTCCAGGATGCTTGACCTCCAAAAATACTCGGTCCTGTCTGGATTTGACCAGCATTTCACAAACACGTCGTCTCCAGGGCGCCTAGTGTTACAGATTGTCACATTACAGGTGTTCTACTATGCAATCGCGTTCATTCTGATGCTTCTTACTTCTTTCTTAATAGGCCAGCCTTTTGACCCCAGCTGGGTCTTTTCATGGAAACCTGTCACACTGGACAACTCCTTAGGGTTGACTCTGATCACTCTGTGGTTGTTTGATGCATTGCTCTGCGTTGTTGTGATCATGCTCGTCGTCGGACGTTCTAAACTCGCCTGGGATTTCGCCGTCACTGTTCATGTGCTGAATTTGATATTTGCATGGGCCCATCAAGGATTCCCAGAGTCGTTGGGCTGGTGGTCGTTACAAATACTCAGTTGTGCACTGATGGTTGGCCTGGGAACTTATACAACTCGCTGGAAAGAGCTCAGAGATACATTCTTCGATGGAATTGTCGATGCCGAGCTTGGTCAGAGCACAGCAATGATAACAGACACAGACAGCAGTGGCCAACCTTCAGTGGCCATGAAGAGCTTGGACAGGGTTGCTATGGAACAGCAGCAATAATAAATCTGCATATATTGGGCTATATAGTGATCTAACGAGTTAACGATCTAGCTATCGAGCTATCGAGCTATCGAGCTATCGAGTTATAACGATCTATATTATACATGATATACACTATTCGTGGTACCGTAGCTGTGTCAGAATCAATGTCTTCGTAGGAAGCTGCTGCACTGGAGATGGCACCAGTAGTTTGGCCTTGCCCTTCTCGTCATCAACACCCAGAACGTAGCAGAACCCAAGCACGGCCCGAGGAGCCACTGTACTGATGAGATCCAGAGGTGACTCGCTGGCAGAGTTGATATGCTTGATAGTGTCAGCACCGGAGTCATCGGTGAGTGCCAGAATGGCGTTCTCCAAGTTGGCAACACCGGGAGACTTGAGTCTCTCCAAGAACTCCAATGGATTGACAAACTTCTGTTTGGAGTCTTCCTCATCTCCACCGGCCAGGAACGACATGTTGACATCTTCCAATACACGCGGTTGCAAGAAGATGAAATCCTTGAGAGTGATCATGATCGTGTAAGGACTGAGCTGGGAGCTGTCGATGCCGTAGAAGTACTCCTTGATGGAACGCTGTTGCATCTCACGGATGAACTTGTCGTCCTTCTCCACACATCCACTGCTCTGCGGAACTTTGATCAGTGTCAGTTGGTTTGTATCATAACGTAGCTTCTTGCGAAGGTCAACGAGTAACCGTTCGTTGCCGATCACCACCAGAACGTCGATTCCAAACGCATCAACGATCGTCTGGATAACTTCACAATCGCCAATGTGGAACGCAGGCGTATCTATAACCAGCCCACCATTCTGGATGTCTACACTATTGACCAAGCGCTGCGCCACCGTCTGTGACAGTTGCTGGATCAGGTAAGTGTACAGCTTGATGTTGTCTCTGTAATTCTCAAGTCCAAAACACTTGACGAGCGGCTGTTTCTGGTGGTAGAAAGAAGGTCCTGTAGTCACAGCCTCACCCAAATCGATGTTCTCAACGTCCAACATGTCTGATATACCAGTGGCAGTGAGACATGCCGGCACATTGAACAGTGGGTCTCTAGGATTCAAGTTCACTAGTAATGGAACTCTGTTGGTCTTTTCGGCATAGGAAACCAGCGTTCTAGATAGTCCCGACTTTCCCGAGTCCTTGGATCCAATGATCAGCACTTTAGGAGCGTGGCCTTGCATGCGCCGCTTCTCCAACGCCATTGAAAGGTTGAAGTAGCTGCCCATACAACTCTCCTCACTCAAGTACTCAGACTTCGGTGTACAGTTCCAATACCGCAATGTACAACCGGTGAATGAAGCCACACACGATTTGAACGATCCTTGGAACAAGTACTCGATGTTTGGAGACAGTTCTGTGCCGAATATCTCTGCTGTTCCTTCAACAAGTTTCAACTTCAACTTATCATTGGGTCCGATCTCGAACCGCCACTCGCCGAAAGCTGTCACTTTCACATCATGAGTCTCCACCTGTTCCTGAAACTGCTCGAGACGAGGCACGTCCTGAGACTTGTCGAGGATCGACTGAAGCAATGAAGCGTCTGTCATTAGCTAAAGAAAGGATGGTTTCAAATCTTGAGAAAATCTCAATTAACTCTCCCTTTCTAATATGTCCTCTGTCATTTCTCATAAGCGGGAGGTCTCCATGAAGAGGATCAGCTCGATCTCCTCTGACTCTCTGGCAAAAGAACGGCCTCCAGAGGACCCATTGCAAGCTAGAAGGAAGGCAATGAGGGAGTTCTATAAGGTTCAAAACACCGCCCCAGACCAATTGCAAGCTCCAGAGGAACAGCCGACAGAAACCACGCTCACGCCACAGAACTTCGACCGGTACGTGGAACAGCAGGACTTCATCACTCTGTTGAAGCAGGAGGACGAGATATTAGAGGAATTAAGCAACAACCAGAGCGAAATCAAGTCGATCATCTACAACAATTACTACGAGCTGATTAAGATCAATGATATGTTGATGAATTTGAAAGAACGCAACGCTACAGCAGGAGACACTGTCGAAGACAACTTGCGCAATGTGAAAAAGAGCTTATCGTCGTTGGAGGAGATCGACATCGATGTGTTTGGAACGAAAACCATCGACGAGACTGAGTTGTTAGGGAAACAGCGGCAATTACGCGAGCAAATGTCTACGGCAATCAATCGGTTGATACTGAACAGGCAGATTACCAAAGAGCAACTATCAGTGATTGAGAAGGTGCTACCACAACTCCGTGGGGAGTCTGTGATATTGGAAATCAACGAAATCAAGGAGAGACCACTGTCTAACTAAGTAATATACTGACACCTAAATTTTCTCTATCGGATCGCTCCCTTCTTCCTTCACTATGGATCGACGTTTAAGCAGGGCCAACTGGTCTACGAAGAACAAGAGCAATGCCAGACCTGCGTATCCTATGCAAGGTGCGCAGATCTCCGAGGAGGAGGAGCCTGATGAGTTCCAAGACGCCGTTTCAGATCAGAATCGTCGTCTTCACAGGGTTACAACAGCAACACCGCACAGGGTGGATAACTCGGGTTATAACCGGCGGTTCTCGGTGAGAATGGGAGGCCACCCGGATCTGGTTCCTCCATCATTGCCCAACAATGCAGCACAGATGGTAAAGCAGAACTCCGTTGAGAAGAAGCCTTTGGCCGTCGAGCTGTCCTCTCCCGACTACGATGCTGCCGAGTACATGAAGCGGAACTTAGCCAATGCCGATGCCGACTCCATCAACAAGTTCACATCTGAGCTGTCGAAATTGAGCCTTCAAAATAAGCATGAGGTCAAGAAAGCCATTGGGCAATCGTTGAACAGCGTTCTCGACGTGAGTAAGTCGATCTCACAGACCGATCAGATGTTGACGGTTCTCAAAACGACGGTGGGTCAATTGAATGATGTACTGGTCCAACAGGCTGAGGCTGCAGAGGTTGACCAGAAGGCCACGAAACCGTCGGCTGCAGAGAAGCGCCGCAGTGTGATGATCTTGGAAAAGAAGTGGGCGTCAGATCTGTCGATTCTGTTCAAAGAAGTGGATGGTGCTCAACAGTTTGTGTCAGCAGCTCCTGGGCGGCATGTTGTTGCCGAGAGCAAACGATGGGGTGAATTGAACCCACTCACGAGGAAACCGATCAGACCTGCACATCTCATCGTCTTGAACGACCGGTTCCTCCTGGCTACACGGAAACGGGTGGACGATAAAAAGCGCACTATTGCGACTGGTTGTTGGCCGATCCGTGAGATGACTCTGGTGGATGAGCTGGCCTCCCCTGCCGACAAGGATGACTACACACTTGCATTCAAGATCCTCAACATGACGCTACTATTCCAGACAGACTCCCAGAACGAGTATAATAAGATCCGGTCTGCATTTAAGAAGGCCAAGGCCGACGACGTGCAGCTTTCAGATGCGGACGAAACTCGTCGCCACAGTATCAGACGTTCGCTTTCGCGGATCTCCTCAGACAGATTGAGCAGAAACAGTCTTGATGCGTTACAGGATCTTTCATCACAGCTCACACATAGACGAGTGCGTTCTCGTGACGCTACCGAGAGGAACTCGGCTGAACAGATCGAATCGATTGACGAGAACTTCACAAACGTCGAGATATATCTTGGTCACCACCAGTTTGCTGAAGCCATAGGATTTGTCAATCGTCTCCGCGAACAGATCGATGCTCTCAATGCCAACACCAAAGACGACAACCAGTTAAGGCTGCTTGTTCAAGTGAAGGATCTCAGGTTGCAAGAACTCACCGACAGTATTGTTGAATCATTGAATGCAGAAGTGTCGAACCCACGCAGTTCTAATGACCATATTGCGGAAGAGATCGAGCTGTTCGGGATTCTCAACCTCTCAGATAAAGGCCGCACGGTAATGTTGAATGCGAAGACGAAACAGTTGGATGAGCGTGTGTCCAATGTCAAGTTCGAAGGTGACTTGCGCAACTACCTGTTGCAAGTATCGATCATCTACTTCAACTTCATCAGGCAGGTTTACATTCTGTATGCACAATGTTTCTCGGAGACCAAGGATAAGACGTTCATTATCGAATGGGCCAACGAACGGGTCTCCGATTACAACAAGATCTTCCACCGGCAACTCATAGATTACAACAGAGAGTCTGCTGTCTACGTGTCGTGCGCACAGATGGCTCGCGAGCAGTCGGAGTCGTTGAAGAAGCTCGGTATGAACGTGGACTACCTGTTTGACTTTTAGCTTATAATGCCATTAAATATACAATCAAATCACCTAGACGAAGCCTTCCAACCATTTGCTATTGAGAATGTCCTTCATCGAAGGCCTCTTATTGGCATCTTCCACCAGAATAGACTTGATCAGTTCCACACACTCCGGAGACACCGTGTCAAACCGTGGGAAGGTCAAATTACCTTCAAGGATCTCATCAACACTCGTGAATGGATTCTCCTTAAACACCAGCGTGTAAAGCAGCACTCCCATTGCCCAGACATCCTGAGGCTTCCCGTTGTATGGGCTACCGTTGAGCACTTCCGGGGCAGCGTAGTCGATAGTACCGACAAACACTCCGAATGGGCCATCCTTGGTGTAAGCGGCGGAACCGAAATCGATCAGTTTGGCCACAAAATCCTGATCAACGATGATGTTCTCATCCTTGATGTCTCTGTGGACGATACCCTTCTTATGCAAGTGAGCCATAGCGGAACAACACTGGAAGTAGATATACTTGCACTCTTGCTCGGACATGTCAGATTTGACCTCGATCAAATCAAACAAGTCGATCGCAGGTGGATCTCCATGTTGCAACGTCTCCAGGTAGTAGCAATTGTCGTCTTCAAAGAAGTCGACGATCCGCATGATKTTGGGGTGTGGATCTTTATCGATTGTGTTGAGGATCTGGATCTCAGAAGGAATTGTGCCCAGCTTTTTATCACGGACCCACGTATCAACCAAGATACGGTCCTTAAATATGGCTTTAAGGACAATTGTGTACAACGGATCGTTGTTGCGCTCGGCTACAACAACCTTACCGTAGGCACCTTGCCCCAGGTTCTTCACCACATGGAAGTCCTTCATCTTCTTGGTCCGCCTCTCCAGTCCAACGTCCTTTGGGAAGTATTTGGAGTGCTTTCTGATGTTGTCTATCTCTGTGTTCTCTCTTTCAAGGAGCTGCTTGGTCGTAAGAACGTTAACCAAATGGAAGTCCTTCGAAGAGATCTCTGACGGTATGGATGTGGAAGACGACAGCTCGTCACTTCTCTCTGTTCCCTGTGTACTTGAACGGCTCATCTCCGCAGATGAGTTGCTTGTGTTGTCAAAGTTCACCTCGGAGAACAGTGGGAGTTGCGACGGAACGTCTCCGATACGGTCGTATGAGATTGACACTTGTTTCTGTTTCGACGAAGGTGATGTTGTTTCCTTCTCTTTCTCGATTGATTTCTGTGTCTCTTCAATCTTCTGGGTGATATCCTTGAGCGAAGTGCCCGAATCTGACTTCTCCAACATCGGAGCAATTGTTCGACAGTACGTGAGCCATAGAAGGAAGTAATCCTGATCGATGATCCGCATCTGAACATCGACCACGATCGAATGTCCATCGTTATGATGTCCTTCAATTCCTTTCGACTGTAAGAATAATAGTTCTTTCTCATCGTCAGTCTTACCCTTTCTATAAGCGTCAAGCTTCCGGAAGTAATGTTCAGGCAAGACGAGACCCGCCTCGTACATGAGAGCAGGGTTCTCTTGCAAGGCAGCATCAACCAGTTCAGGGAAGGTTGGCAGAATGGATCTGATCGACTTTCCAGGAAGGTCTGCGCGGCCAAACATGTTCTTGGCAATAGCTTCGTTAAATGAAACAACTTTGTAACCGTTGGATGACACCACAAAGCTTCCAGCCATGTATGGCAGGGAGTGGATGTTGATGCGAAGCTCGCACTCATCATCATCTGGCTCCAAAGCATCGGAGGAGGCTGCACATGGTGCAAAGCCGCTGTCTGTCGACACAGAGAAGTAGCGGACCTTATTGATGAGCTCGCTGTCCTTCTGTGGCGGAGGTAGCCTTAAATAGTTCTCGGGAACCTGCCTGGTCTGGACGAGAGAGTTCATCGACGGTATGAAACCCTTCAGCATAAGGCCATCGGTTGAAGTGTTAGAAAACATCGAGGAATTGGTCTTGAGACTCTCCACAGAGTATTTTTCGTCGGATTTGTCCTTGGTGATCAGAATGTCCACCGAGTCGCATGGGATTTGTTCGAAAATCAGAATCATGAACGAATCTTTGCGCTTGGCCCATAACGATGTCCAGGCAATGTCGCCGCTGGTCCTCTTGATGGCCACAACCTGGCCAGCAAACACCTGTTCCACGTCACGGAGCAACCGTTCGGCTGCCATATTACGACTGCGCGGAGCGATAAGATCCATCAAAGTGAGACTCTTGATCCGGCTTCGTGAGATACCAAACATGAGGCAGGCGAGGTCGTTCGAATTGAGCAGAGCCCATGGTGAATCCAATTCACACGTGAAGATAGCCTTGGGTGATTTGGTCTTTCCAGCAGAACCGGCATGGAATTGTCTGTCAAGCAATGGCGGACCAGATGCAATACTGCTGGTATTACTGGCCTGGTCCAGAGTGGACAGACCCCACGTGGAAGCTGTTGTGGATATGAGTGGGATTCCGGCAACGGCATTGTTGGTGCCAGAGTCCTCAAACGGAGTGGCCAATGCATGCAAGAGCTGGATCTTGAGCTCGGCCTTCTTAGGCAGATGTTCACCATTGGACAGAGACAGGTTGTGAAGATTGATCATCTTGGATGCCTGGTCAGCAGTCAAGTCGGGCTTGACACCAGATTCCAGAAAGTTGATGATCTGTTTAAGGTCCTCCAGCAATGACTTGTCCACAGACACAGAACCTATCACTGGAGGTGCTGTCACTGTTGGCGGATGGCGCTTCGACTGGGCGGTATGGGCGGTCACCGCGTTGGGTGGGATCCGCTTGTAGGAGACTGTGGATGCGAATGGATGTGCCGACGCCTGTGGCGGATCTCTTCCTCTGGCACGGGCCGACTGTAAAGCAGAACTCAAAGCGTGTGAAGAGTTGATGCGTTCCAATTTGAACACGTTGTCCATGACGTTGGCTGCTGTAGATGCACGGCGAATTGGCCGGCGTGCAGAGGCCATCGAGGACATCCTTGGGGCCAGCTGTGGTGAGAACGGAGGCGATATTATCGAGGAAGTTGGACTTCCACCCATTGGAGACGACACCGACGATGAAATGGCATACTCGTCACGATCTGGCACCGGAATTGGTGACGAAACTCTCTGTGAAAACTGTGAGGACAGGGTAGTGTCGGCGAACGGCGAATTGAACTGCACATCGCTGCCTGGCTGGGCCTGAGGCACAATTATCGGCTCCTCAGGGCTATCAAGCCCCTCGGTGTAAACGTTTGAATTCAACCATTCTGGTCTTTCCATGAGGATCTCCAAAGACCTCTTGAGCACTTTCAACCGCAGCGCCATGGAATTAGGCGACATGAGCGCATACGAATAGGATTGGGGCGATGTGGTGGTGAACTGTATGGCGGCGTTCTCTGTCGGACTTCTGTCCGGCGATGGCTTCGTTGGCATGTTTGTACGGCCCATTCTGTTCTGTGGGAACCCGGTTGGCAACGGTAAAGGATCAGGGGTGCTCAAGGAGTTCTTAGAGGCGTTGGCAGGCGACCTCTCCTCCAATGAGCTGACGGAGGATGCTGACCCGTTGTCCCCCAGGTAAAACTTGCGTCGAGAGTTGACGCTGGAGCTAGAATCGTTGGTTTGATTCATGAAGTTCCTAAAGGCCGTGTGGCCATCCTCATGTTGCGCCTTTGGCCGGCGCGGAGGATTGTAAGGCATTTATGAACGCACTATCTCTAATAAGCAACACCGAAAAGTGACCAAAAAATATCAACCCGGTTCGATTAGAGTCATCGGATAAACTTTGGCAGAATACACAGGTTATGTTTAATATATTCAGAATTAGAAAACGCCCTTCTTGGCGAGAATCTCGGCGATCAGAACACCAGAACCGGCGGCACCGATGATCGTGTTGTGGGACAGCACAACCATCTTGTAGTCGAAAATAGGGTCCTCTCTAACGCGGCCAACAGAAACTCCGTAACCTCTGTCCCTGGCGCGGTCAAGTCTTGGCTGTGGTCTGTCGGGCTCTTCCAAGACGTGGATGGCATGCTCGGGTGCCGAGTAGCATCCGAGTGTAGTGGCCTCACATTCGTAGTCGCGGAGACATTGCTTGATCTGTTCAAGAGTTGGCACATGGTCTCTGTCACGGAACTTGAACGAGACACACTCGGTGTGACCGTCAGAGACGGCAACTCTGTTGCATTGAGCAGACACGACGATCTCATCATCGCTCAGCAAGTCGAATCCATCACCAGCTGAGTTCACTGGACACAGGATCTTCTTGGCCTCCCACTCCATCTTATCTTCCTCTCCAGAGATGTATGGGACAACGTTGTCGAGAATGTCGATACCTGGAGTACCAGGAGAGAAGCCGGCACCTGAGATGGCTTGCATAGTAGTGACAGCAATGTACTTGATAGCGCCGAACTTGTCTTGCAAAGGCTTGAGTGGCACAACGAGACCTGCAGTAGAACAGTTGGAAATGCAAACAATAAAGCCCGGTCTCTTCTCGCCCTTGGCTTTGGCAGCCTTGACGCGGTTGACAATGACGTCCAAATGCTCGCTGTTCACAGTAGGAACCACGAGGGGCACCTCTGGTGCACGTCTGTAGTTCTTGGCATTGGAGATGACGGCCAAACCAGAAGCAGCAAACGACTTCTCAATAGGGCCAGCAAAGTCAGCATCCAATCCAGAGAAGACAACATCGCAGTTCTGGAAGGCATCAGCCTCGCACTCTTGCACGATCAACTCTCCTGCTGCGGGTGGCATCAGAGAGGTCTGTTTCCAAACGACGGCATCACGGTACTTTTTGCCAGCAGACCGAGCAGAGGCTCCAAGCACTGACAGTTCAAACTCTGGGTTCTCTGACAGTAGCAGAATGAATCTCTGGCCAACGGAGCCAGTAGCTCCTAAAACGCCTGCTTTGATAGTCATGGTAAAAGGTTGAATCTTTCGTTGACTCATCAAAATTTTTCAACATGAGCTAAATGTGTCAACTCATCGAGCCTCAATCTGCGTGTCACTCGCTAAAATGAACAGCGCATCCCTGTGAAACTTCCATTTAAAGTAGTCTCTTGCGCCAGATTCTCCGATTTCCAATCGGATCGAACCGTTACCCCATTGTAATGGGTAAGGAAGGTCCTTATAGTAGAGTTGTAGATAGAGGATTCCGTTTTCCTCGACCTGAACGGCAAACATACCGTCTTGAAGTGTCTGAAAGTTCATCCCAATGGAGTGCCTGTTGTGGTAACCCGAGAAGACCATGTATGGAACCAGATCGAGCTTGCCGTCCTCTGGTTCAATCACTGTATAGATTGCCAGCTGGTCGTTTAACGAGCTGACCAGCAGCTGCGCATCTGAGATGAAAGTCATTTGGCAGACAGATGCACCCACATTGAACTTTCCCAACTGTTCACCGCCATGCAAGATATGGATATGTCCTTTCCTGGTTCCCACGAAGAAGGTATCGTCAGTAATATAGAAGCTTCTACCATCGGCAATGCAGAGCGGTTCCTCGTCGAGGTGAAGGTTAATTATACCAAAGGACTCCTCTTTCATCTTCCATTCTCCATCCAGCTTTGTCACTATGAACAGAAGGTATTCCAATGCGATCAATCTTGTGAAATGGCCTCTAACTTGTACTATCTTGGAATCCCTTCCGAGGCTCATCAGTCGATATACCGTCAAGAGATTGTTCACCTGATCAAAGAAGCATATTCTGAACCGCAGCCCGTCACTGGTAACCAATGGCTCCAATGAAAAGTCACCACTTCGAACAATTAGTATCGGAGCAGGTATCATGACCAGATGTAGGTTCAACTCTGGGTGCCTTGAAACAGATTCCACGAAGTCGTAGAGATCTCTTTCTGCCCTTGCCACTGAACCTCCATGGTCAGTGTCATGAAATAAAAGGGTCTGATCTGTGCTGATACAGAACCCAGTGCACCCTACCACATCGTACGTCCCTCGCGGCTCTTGCTGCTCGCCGATCTGTTGAAGTAGATACCGACGATCTAAAGTCCTTTTCATTTTCACTGCCAGCCATTGGTTAGAAGGTATCTGGATTTGCTTCACGAACATTTCATCTGCCTTATTGTACTCAGGTTTGTCCATCAGAACCGATAATTGATCCAGCATATTGAGCTGTCGGAATGGGACATCGGGTAACGAGAGAATGGGCAAACCAGTGGGATTCTCGTCATATGACGATGGATTCTCCTCGCCCTTGCTCTCATTGACCCTGGCCGTTGAGTATTGGACCTCTGCATCGGTCATTGGGGTATTGACTACCTTAAAATATCTGTTTTTAGCGGCATCAAAGTAGAAACCAGGGATATCCCTAGGCATAAGTTTGGGATCAAGATAGGATTTGGCGATTTGAACCTGCTGGAGAATTTGAGGTGGTTTGACCTAGGAGGGTGTTCGACTTAGAGTACATTGATTTTAGAGTAGTTCGGTTGAATTGGTCTTCTGATATACAGTTGGGCAAGTAGATGACACGTATGAAGACATTGAATCGTCCTTGCAACATCGTCTATTCGTCACTCCTTTTCGGTGGTCTCTGGAGCTTCCGTGGGGTCGGCAGGGTTCGTAGAACTGATGTTATCGATGCCCATATACACCATCATGAGCCTCTTATGTGCCTCTGGGTCCTTGATGTCATGGAATGGATTATGGTAACCTGCCAACACTTCCTTATTCTCAAACATGGTGGCAAAGTACGGTCTTTCCATCTTTTGGCACACTTCGACGTTCTTCGTGAAACAACGCTCGGGACTGAAGTCGTTGCCAAGCTCTTCCGCTATCCGCTTCCATCTATTCTCCCAGTCCTTGCGAACAGCATTGACCAGCTTGATCTCCATGTACCGAGACCATTCCTCGTTACGAGACTTGTGATTTCTCAAGTATCTCATCTGAATAGCCTGCCACGAATGCCTGTGCTCAAGCAACTCTTCGATCCTCTTCCACGAGTATAGCATCTCTTCTTTGTAGTAGACCACTGCATCGTCCTCTGTCTTCGTCCAGGGAGTAGTAGAGCCTCTCTTACGCCGTTTAGATGGACTCGATTGCGACGATTCGCTGTCTCTCTTTTGGGAAACCACCGAGATCCCGCTCAATGGCACAGTTCCAGTGGTGTGACTGTCTCCAAGAGAAGCATCCTGGCTCGATGCCTCCTGAGTCTCTGCCTGAGTCTCTGCACTGCCTGGAGCGTCATGGGCATCCTGATAGAACTCTTCTCTTGCATCCTGAGCAGTTTTCTTCAGACTCGCACCCAACTCGTGGTTCAGTTGAACCTTCTTGTGGTACAGTTGGATATCCTTGTTCAGGTCCTGTAACAGGGACTTCCCCTGCTCTTGAACCTTAGCTTCCTTCTTAGCCATGATTAAAAGGGGTGAAATGTCGCGTCAGATTTTTTGCTGTGGTCGGTCGATCGAAATATTGCCTGGAATTGGCAGAACCTACTTGCAGCAGCTACCTTGGCAGAATTGAATTACTGGGCCATCTGGCCTCTCATAAATCATCTAGTGTACAATGCATTACCTCTATAAAAAACCTCGTCAGCCTACGTTGCTCTAAAACGGCTGTTAACCGTCGTTCTCACCGTACTTCTGCTACTATTCTGCGATCCAAACCGACTGTTCGAACTAAACCTCGATGGAGGCCGCTGCGGAGCTCGCCGTGGCTGCAGAACAGGCTCAGTCTCTGAGTCAATGCTTGTGTTGGATTCTGTGTACCTTTGCATGGAATTTGGTGACGATACCGTCGAGTCCGTAGAGGGAGTTTGTAGATCTGTAGAGTGATTTTGTAGGAAAGAACCATGTTTCTCAACACCGAGCCAATCTGGGTAATCCATATCCCTCTCCTTATAGAACTTGGCAAGCGAGTTGGTGACAACTGTATCACTCTCAGAGTGGCCGTCTTTCTCCTCGCGACGGAGCGAAGGCCTCAAATTGGAGATCTTCTTGAAAGGCTTGAACATGGAAGTATGGTATAAATTTAGGGGAGGATTTACAGTGTAGGATTTATGTGTAGGACTTGCGGTTGCGCTATCAGTTCGGCAATATACGTTCTCCACTGGGCTACGCTAGGCTACACTAAGCTACACTCTTTAGGTTAAGGTCTTATTACTTACTTCTCTTCCCCCTAACCCCGCTGCTGACAAGGTCGTACTTACAGAGTCTTCTCAATGCAGGAGATACCGTAGTCGTCTCTGAGAATATCAATCAGAGGGTTGATCATGTCAGGAGTGTTGGCTGGGTAGTAGAGACCAGGCTTGGCAAAGGTACCCTGGTGTCTCAGGACAAGCTGGCAACCGACGGCACATGGCACACCGACAAGCTTGGCCATCGACGAGTAACCGCCTGGAACACCGTAGTCGATCATAGTAGCAAGCTTGGTCTTGGTGGTTCCGTCTGGGTACTCGATGACGAACTTCTCCTGGAGAGCAACGAGATCTCTCTCCTTAGGTCCAAACTGCATCAGCTCCTCCATGTCGGCGCAAATAGTGTCGATGGCATTGCCGGTTGGCTTGATAACCTTGTCGGAGAAGAGTCCGAGCCAGCCCAAACCGTACAGAATTCTCTCACGGTCTTCCTTGGACTTGAAGCTGGAAAGCTCGTCGATCTTGGCGACCAGGTCCTCCTTAGACGAAGACTTGGCACCAATGTACTCGGCAAGGGCCACATTCCATGGCTGGGCCTTCTGGAAGCAGGCCTTTGGCTCCTCGGAAAGGAATCCCAAGTCGATCAACACCTTGGCAAACTCTGGGAATCCCTGGTAACGCAGAGTACCACGCTCGCAGGTGTCTGCCTCTGGGATGTTGTAGAGATCGCGGTAGGTAGTCGAGTCTCTGTTAGGGTAGCTGACGAAGGCGTAACCTGGGTAGAGAACGTAGTTCTCAGTGCTGTCCATCAAGTCCTCGGCAGCAATGTTGACGAGCTTGCCGTCACGGTAGAACTTGGCGCTGTTTCTCAAAGCCAACAGAACACCTCTGGCAGACCAAGAGAACTTGTAACCCAATGGATTGTCCGAGTCCTCTGGGGCTGGAAGACCTCCGCAGTACAGAATGAAAGTCTTGACCTTAGCACCAGCGGCGTGGGCTTCATTGATGGTCTTCAAAGCGTACAGGTGGTCGATACCTGGGTCCAAACCGATCTCGTTCATCACGACGATTCCAGCAGCCTTGATTTCTGGCTCCAGAGCCTTGAGGGCATCGGAAGTGTAAGAGGTGGTCACCACGTCGGTGTGGCCCTTGATGGCGGCCTTGACGACATTGGCGTGGTAGATGTATGGGATCAGAGAGATCACCAAATCGTACTTGGCAACAATCTCCGTCAACGATTCCAAATCGGTCGCATCAACGCTGATGGTCAAGTTTTCAGGCTTAGCCAACTCCTTGGCAGCCTCGATGTGACGACATCCAACGGTCAATTCGACATCTGTCTCCTTCGACAGGATGTCAACAACAGGCTGGGCAACGAATCCAGATCCGAGCAAGAGAACTTTCTTAGTCATCGCAATAGTAAGTGGTGAAAGATCGGGTGAAAGAATTTTCAGCACTCTGTTAGTCATGAGCGTTTTTCGCAATTATAACCGCTCCGGGGAAGTCGTAGTAGACGGCCATATTCGCGGGGAAAACAGTAGGGGCCCCGTAGCAATTCAGTGAGAGTTGAATCGATACACCCTCATGTATCGATTGTACCTAGTGGGCTCAAGTGGAATTGACACACTCTGCCTCCCACGTGTTTCGAAGCTCTTTGAACCATTGAGGTAGAAGTTCCTCCTTTGGCAGGTGAACTTTCACTGTCATTTGCAACTCCTTGCTGTCATTGACCACTGTGAAGTCCATCTTTGGCTTGTAGAACTGGTACACCTTCTTTTCGAACCGAACCGTCGGGATATGTGTGATTTCACGCCGCTTCTGTTGGTCCTCCTGTTTCTGCTTGCGCCGGTCCTCTGCCAGTTTCAGTAGATTCATCGGAATCTGCGGTGATGTGCTGATTGAAAGCTTCGAAGAACTCACCGAGCTGTTCTGTAGAGACGACCTTAAGTCAGCCATATCGCTCGATTTCCGTTGAGTCGATGGACGCCGAATATTGATGGCCCCAGAGATTGTGGGGCGGTTCTGCGGCGACTGAGACGTGAATTGGTCCTGCGCAGGTAGTGGAGAGCCCTTCTCAGAGTCAGTATCGCTCATCTCGCACTCATCTTGATCATTCGGAACCAATTCGACGTTGATCAGTTCTAAGAAGCTTTCGACGGCATAGTTCGCCTTATTTGTAGAGTAAAGCCGGTATTCGTTAGCAATGCTCGAGTAGCACCACTTCTCGATGTGCCGCAACACTCCAACAACGACCTCTGACTTGTCAACGAGCAAACAATTGTGGTTTGATGAATCCAATAACACCTGGAATACTTTGGAAATCGTCGCCGGTTTCAACACCATCCAGTCACGATCCTTGTACTTGGTACTTAACTCGCCGTCCTCTTGCAGCACAGACGTATCCACCAAGTGGTGCAGCTTAATACGGTGGTCTTCCAAGTATTGTGATACCATCCGCGTCGGACGCTCCTCGTCCATCCAAACGACCGATTTCAGGTTCAACGTTTCCAGGAACGAGTGATTGATCGGATCCAGCTTCGAACTGCGGTAGATTCCTTCCTCAACGAGGGCAAAGTTGTCTGGGGGGACCAACATTGTGCAATTGGGTTGCCTATTACCAGCCTAAGAAATGTTTAAATTTTGGTTTCCACATCCCATGTCTACTAGACCTTTAAATATCGCCTTCTTGCACCCCGATCTGGGTATTGGCGGTGCCGAACGGCTTGTCGTTGATGCAGCGTTGGCACTGAAGGCAGATGACCACCAAGTGTCGTTCTACACATCCCATTGCGACAGAGATCATTGCTTCGAAGAGATTCGCCAAGGCGAGTTCCCTGTCTACGTCTACGGGGACTCTCTGCCCAAGGACTTTGCTGGCAAGTTCTACATCGTGTTTGCCTTCCTCCGCCAACTCTACCTCGTCACTAAACTTATACTGACGGGCCAGATTCGCCACTACGACGTTATCTTTGTCGATCAACTTTCCTATTGCATGCCACTACTACATTTCTTCAAAAGAACCGATGCTAAGCTTCTGTTCTACTGTCACTTCCCTGACAAGATGCTTGCACCCCACACAGGCACGCTACGTTACATCTATAGAGCCGTCTTCGACTATATCGAAGAGTGGACCACTTCTACTGCTGATAAGATCGTGGTGAATTCCAAGTTCACTCGACAAATTGTGAGGAAGAACCTGCCTATTCTGGCATCTCAAGAGCTAGATGTCGTGTATCCGTGTGTCTCTGCCAGTCCAGAGGTTTCCAAAGAGAGTCTAAAACGGGTGGCTTCTCTCGTGCCGGATCCATTCTTCCTTTCGATCAATCGGTTCGAACGCAAGAAGCATATCGAGCTTGCCATCAGGGCTTATTCGATCTACGTTACACAGACGGGCGACTCCGTGCAGAAGCTCGTTGTTGCCGGTGGCTATGATCCTCGTCTTAATGAGAACATCGAGTATTTGAAAGAACTCGAACAACTGTGTGACGAGTTAAAGCTGAGCCATGCTGTGATTGAAGGCTCCGACACTCTAGATTCCATTCCGCACGTCCTCTTCCTACCTTCAGTCGCTACCAGTCTCAAGAATGGTCTGTTATCGACTACCGATTTGCTTCTCTATACACCATCTTACGAGCACTTCGGTATCGTCCCACTGGAGGCGATGAGCCTGGGCAAGTTGGTTCTCGCTGACAGCACCGGTGGTCCCCTTGAGACAATTGTCAACTACTTTGATGACCGTAACAGCTACACCGGGTTCACTGTCTCTGTGGACCCTCAGAAGTGGAGCGATATCATGGAACTTGTGAAAGGCTTTTCTGACGCTGAGCTGGTGGCAGCATCGGACAGAAACATTCAGCGGATCAAAACTCACTTCTCCATGGATGCGTTGCGGCAGTCCTTGGAGCAGGCTATAGCTTCGTGCAAGCCCCACGCTTTCACTTACGAAAAGGCCCTCCCTGTCCTGATGGTGGGACTTGTCGGGTTGACCGTCAAAGTTGTTAGTAAATGATCTATTATTACTCAGTATCTGTAACCACTGCCTCCTCGAACCGGCTCCGTGTATGTTTGTACTCATCCAAGGTCTCGTTCAGCTTTGCGTATGTCACTGGGTAGACTATGGTCTTATCAAATAGTCCACTCTTTTCAGCATTTTCCGTGTTCTGAGCAAGAGCTACGATCGGAGTGTCAGAGTTGACACACGGCGTGTGCCTCAACAACTTGACCAAGTCGGTTGGATCCAACTTGGACAGTTCCATCGAGATGAAGATCACATCGAACTTCACATTACCAGTAGAACACTTGACGAGTTCTGATCCACCTGACACGGCAACAACGTCACATCCGAGCCGTTTCAGATCCTTCTGGATCGACACTCTCTGTACAGCATCCGGTTCACACATCAGCACGTCCAGCACACTAAACATCTTATGAACACTGTCAGCCATGCCTATACTTGATGATGACGACTTCCGCGTCGGTCTCTTGCCAGATCTCAGGCTCCGCACTCGGGCGATAATGGATGCACGATCTTCAGTGTCAGACGATGACGGTGAGAAATCGTTCAATCCTCCTCTCAAGGGTCCAGACACTCGCGAAGGGTGTCTTGGGACAGGCGATCCAGTCGAATCGCTCAGTGATATGTTTCTGAGTATTGGAGACGGAATGAAGCTGAGGTTTGGCGATTTGATCACCGGCGACGGCTTGCCTTTCGAGAAGCTGCCACTCACTGGCGTCACAGGGCCGTTACTTGACGAGCTTGTGGTAGGGTGGTTGTAACTGTCTGTCGATCCAACCGATGACATACTCGTACGTCTCTCCAGATGTTCACTCTTGAGTCTATTCACAGCGTCCTTATTCTGCTTCTCCAACAGTGCAACGTTTCTGAATTGGAAGTTTCCAAACTCTGATGAGTCTGCAAACCGAGACCCACGTCTCTCTCGTCTTTGCCAAGGCGAGTCTGTCGTCGTGCTTGACGAACCTGAACTCGATCGGGTCATATGCTCACTCTGAACTGAGCCCTTGTGCACAGTGTAGTCACCGACAGAGTATTCTGTAGACTCGTCTGCCAGTGCAATCATGGTAGCACCGCGCTTGTCAAAGTATTCGGTAGACTCTAGACTCTCTGGCTGCGGAACGAATACTGGCGTCTCTTGGAAAAGTGTGTCCCACTTCATGTTCTTGAAGTAAGGATGGTCCATGATCTCCTGGGATCCATTGGCTCCGAGTCGGTGCTTGGAATCCTTGACGAGCAGTTTTTCAATCAAATCCTTGGCATCATCAGTGCAGTACTCTTTGAACTCTTCCGGTTCCAGATTCGGCCACTCTATCTCACCGTGCAAGATGTTATCAAACACTTCGTTGGGAGTTGATCCATGGAACGGTGGAATTCCAAAGAGAAACTCGAATAGAATGCATCCAATTGACCACCAGTCAGAGGTAGTATCCTGGCCTTCACCTGCAACTGTTTCTGGAGCCAGGTAGTCCGGAGTGCCGACGAACCGTCTCGTCTGTGCAGACGGATCGAACAGAGCATAGTTCGTTATAGGGGCAATCTCTTCTGTATCTGAGAAGATGAGACTTTGGCCAGACGGTTTGCGGGTCAGTGGACGCAAAAGAGGTGACGGTGCCATGGACGCAGCAGCAATACTCGCAGCAGATGCGAGCGAATTCTGGTTGGATAAAGAGGTGGCACGCGCGCGTTGCACCGACGATGAACTCTTATGGGTGGCCACAGATGTTCGAGAACTGTCGTCGATAACCGAATTGGACGAGCTTTGGTAGAGTGGACTGTGCACAGACGGTCTTTCATCCAAAGATGATTGACGTTTCAAGCTGTCGACTGAAGTTCGTTGCTGTCTCTTGACCAAACCCATTCTGCTGAGACCGAAATCGGTCAGGCGAACGTGGCCCGACTTGTCAATGAGAAGATTGTCGGGTTTCAAGTCACGGTGGACGATTCCCTTGCTGTGCAAGTCATCGACATCGACAATTACCTCGGCAATGTACCTTCTGACCCAGTCATTTGGTAACGTTCCCATGTTCTTAACGAGCGTAGCAAGATCACCACCACTTAGGTACTCCATCACCAGATACAAGTAATTAGTACTCTGGAACGATGCAACAAGTTGTGCCACGAACGGTGAGTCGGTCTGAGCCATCATGATGGCACGTTCAGCCTTGATATTGGTGACCTGATTCTTCGCAATCATATCTGTCTTCTTCAACACCTTCATGGCAAAGTACTCCGAGGTTAGCTTGCGTCGCACGAGGAAGACCGAACCGAAAGCCCCCTTGCTGATCGGCTTGATCACTTCGTAGTCTTTGATGCTTGGGAGCATCGATTTGGTAGATTGTGGCACAAGTAAAGGTGACATCTGAGCAGCTCGATCCAGAGACAGCGAGCCCATAGCGGAACCAGATTCCATATTGTCAGATGAAAGTAAAAGTGGCGACGAGAACGGCGAGGCTGCACGTGAGGCTGCCCTAGAAGTGGCTCTTGAAGTTGATCCGACTTTACTTCCTCGCGGGTTCCTTTGGATCGTGGAGAGTGGAATGCTGTAAGCTGGCGAAACCGGTCTATGTGGTGAAGCATAGCCAGAGACAGAACCATTAGACCCATTGCCACGGTCGACGCTGGATATGATGATTGGGGTGGTTCTACCACCGAGAATGGATCGAGGTGTGTTGCTTCCTGAGCTGCGGTCCGAATGCCTCTTATCATCTGCAAGATACCCGAGGATCGGTCGTGGAGTGACTGGTGTAGGCTGCTGGGGTGAAATGTCGGAATCGTAATTGTCGTCAGAATCTCCCGTTCCAAACACTTGCTCCTTGATGTTAGCAAGCGTTTCATCCACAGCATTCAGAACAAGTGCATCTGTCTCCTTGGTGATCCGATCCACGTAGTGACAGACGTGAGCGTATCTTGTGATAACATCGAGCTTCTCCTGGCAGATTCGGATCGTGTCAGTGGTCATGGCAGCAATAGTAGGGTCTGACGCCGGCGCCAGTTTCATCTGCTGTAATGTATCGAGATGTTGTTGTGAGTGTGGTGAGTATGCAATCTCTTCGAGGCCACGCATCTCTCCGCTGTTGATCTCGAGAGCCTCTTCGCAGTAATCGATCAACTGTTCGATACTGCCGATAGGGAACTTTCGCTGCCAGTTTGGCGAGTCCTTTTTCACGACTGGTACTGGCATCTCGTTGTATAGAGGCACCTCTTCAGTGTGAAGTTTGGCGATGATCTGTTGTAGAAGATTGCAATGCTCTGAAAGCTCTTCCTGCTTATCGGACACAGTGCTCTCGACTCTATGCTCCACAGCACAGAGTTCGGTGTGTTTTTCAAGCCACCAGCTCGGCACTTTCTGCTCACATATTCGACACAGTTCCAATGGAGGCGGCGGCATGCGCTCATCGTCAATCACACCCATGTCTGTCAATTGCAACAGGTATGTCTCAAACAGTTCAGATCCAAAGCCTAGGTTGGACACCAGCTCGCTCGGCAACTCCAATGTGAACTCTTTGATAGGGACCCAAGGTCTGACGATCCACATAGAGTGTGAGATCTGGCCCGTCTTGAAGTTGTGAATCATGATACCTTGAGCCTCGAGCTCGATGAAGCCGCCGTCCGTCGTTAGAGCACTCATCGCGGACTTCATTGACTCTTCCGCACTACCAGAGTCGGAAACTGCCCATGAATGTGCCGAGTGGAATGAATTCTCCGACCCGTCATCGGAATCCAGGTCCAACGTATTGGCAGATTGGTTCTTGAGGTTGGTTTCCACGACAAATCGGATCCTATAACTGTCATCGTCCTGCATCATGATCTCTGTGGCACGACTGAACACCGTCTTATCGTCGTCATCTCCCACAATGATGTCGCGGATGGGACGGTGGACGATTTTGGCCGTGTCTGTACCGACAATTCGGTGCCATGACTTGGAAATGAAAGCAACTTTTCCATCGAGTGTCAATTCGAGCACGAGAGCCGGATTGGAAGCTGACGCCGCCACCAGAAAGTCCTGTGAGTCATCAGCATCGTTGTGGATGACAGTTGCATCGAAAGTGCTGTTGGTATCATCGATTAATTGCGCTCCTTGCACGTCCAACTGCTTGGATGGGGTTTCGCAAGGCGATAACGACCTGGAGCTTCCTGAGTCGAACGGATCGGCAACACGCTTCGCTAGCGATGTGTTCTTCCATATATCGTAGCTAGAAGGCTGCGAAGTGCCCCCTGAGCCGCCCTTTTGGGTCCCCTTGAAGGGGCTATTGAGGTGGCTCATCAAGTGAGATCTATAGATAAATCTGAGAAAGATTAAATCACCATATATATGGGGGGGACGTGTGGAGTGAAGGTAGATTAACGGCGGTGTTTGGTTACAATATAAGCAGCGGATTACAACAAAAACGGTCCAGTGTAGTAAGTAATGTCTGTGAGATCAACTTGTCGTGCATTAGATGGCACCATCAGTCAATATCGTCAACAACCTTCTCCTCCAGTAGATACGACACATATGGAGGAAGTTTCAACTGATCCTTGTCGAATATGAACCTAAGAGCAGTCAGAGCACTTCCAGAGGACCCTCCGTACTCTATAGGGATGCCAGGACCGTCCAGGTATTGGCTCAAAGTGTCACCGTTGCGCAACATGGTCATCTTCTTGCGAGTAACTTCGGGAATGAAGCTCTTGAACACATTGAAGAGGAACGACATGAGCATAGGCACGTTCACGAAGTACTTCTTGTACAGAACCTCCGGATAGTAGTCACGGAACAGCTTGATGATGCTGGTAGACGCCTTCTTGCTGTCTTCACTCATTCCAAGCAACGAAGCTCCCTTATAGTCGTGAACTTGCACCATGTAGTCATTAGTAGCGTCCTCAAAGTCCAGCAGCAACGTGGCCTGCTCCATAAGTCCAACCCGCCAGCGGATGAACTCGTCAACATGGCTGAACATCTTGGCAGTGTCGTCAATAGTTCCATACTTGTTCCAAGTGACAACTTTCTCGTTCGGCTGGCCGTTGTCGTTGAGAGTTAGAGCGCCAATCTGGTCGTACTTCTTATCATGCTTCTCGAGAAATGCAGCAGACAACGGATCGAACTCCCCACGCCACCGCAGGATCTCGACGGCGTGCTTTCTAGCCTCAGGGACGTCGAATTGGAATGCCTTGACCAGCTTGTACACTATACGCCTTGCGATTTTCGGGTCATAGAACTCGCCTGTAGGCAGCAACTGGACACCGTAGATTTCGTCGTAACCCCCAGCATCTTTGATGATGTCAGGGAGTTGCTTTTGGAACTGTTGCACTTCTTCTTCGTGGTCCATCGGAGATAGAAATTGAGAGCCGCGAATTTTAAGGACTTAAATAGTCTGGAGCGAAGAATATGTGCACTGTATCTATTAAAGCTAATATATCAGGTTGGTTGTTGGTCATCTTGACCGAGACTCTGTAAAGAACTTGAGAAATGACAGTTCCTCCCTCACAATGGCCACCAACTCCTCATCAACGTCATAGTAGCCCAACTGTCTTCTAGGAACGATCGGTCTCTCGTTCAGCAGGAACCCGCGCACTTTGGCCCTCCTCTTGAGCCTTGGAACCTGTGGCATCTCATGCTCTGGAACTTTTGGCGTCAATGGTCGTCCTCCATACGCCTGTCTGGAGTCTCTATTCATTAGATGCCTCTGCCATTCTGCCATGTCTATTGGCTTCTTGGCATACAGAACATACTTGGTTGGACCAGGTCCAGCCGGGTTAGTAGACTCTGATGGGATCACTGAGTCGATCAGAAAGGCCAATTGCTCCTTCAATGACCTATTGGTGGTGGAGATCAGAGTCGGTTTGGAAATAACCGGCCTGTGATCTGATGCAACAGTCGATGATGATACCTGGGAAGACCCTGAAGAGGCCGTCTCAAAAACATGGCAACTGGCCGAGCTGATTGATCCACCTGATGTATTAGGGTCCGTCGAAATGTCGCTGTGTGGCATCGGGAACTCACCAGTACCTCTAGTCATAACAGTCAGTAAATCGATTAATTTCAGTGCAGGGAAAAATCCTTGAAATAGCCACCGCCGAACTGCCAGAACAGGCACATTTTCCGGACCACGTGAATGGGCAGTGACGAAAATAACAATCCTGGTCGATCTGTAAGGGTCCATATAGCATATGTAAATGACACGTAGCCTTCCAGTACAAAACAAACACCGTAGAGCCACAGCATTTGCGCCGTGGATTCTCTGCCCGCTCCGACTGCCGCATTCAGTCAAACTTTTCTACAATGGACACGCTTTTACTTTTTGCAACATACCTTACACGTTTCACTTGAAATGACCGATTTCCAAGATAGAGAATACCCTAAGACGTTGTGCCTGTTTGATGTCGACGGCACGTTGACTCCAGCACGTCAGCTGATCACTCCGGAGATGCAGAAAGTTCTGAACGCGCTCAAGAAGAAGTGTGCCATTGGATTCGTCGGTGGCAGTGATTTGAGCAAGCAGAAGGAACAGTTGGGTCCAAACGTGGTCAACGAGTTCGACTTCTGCTTCTCGGAGAACGGTCTTACTGCCTACAAGTTCGGCAAGTCCCTGCCAGCCCAGTCTTTCATCGAGTGGCTCGGCCAGAAGAAGTACAACGAATTTGTCATTTGGGTTCTCAAGTACCTTGCCGACTTGGACCTCCCTGTTAGAAGAGGAACCTTCGTGGAGTTCAGAAAGGGTATGGTGAACATCTCTCCTATCGGAAGAAACGCGTCCATCCAGGAGCGTAAGGACTACGAGAAGTTTGACCTCGAGCATAAGATTAGATCCACGATGGTGGCAGACTTGAAGAAGGCCTTCCCAGACGTGGCTCTCACCTACTCTATCGGCGGCCAGATCTCGTTCGACGTGTTCCCAACGGGCTGGGACAAGACGTACTGCCTGAGATTCGTCGAGAACGAAGGATTTGACACGATCCACTTCTTTGGTGACAAGGCCTTCAAGGGAGGAAACGACTGGGAGATCTACTCGGATGACCGCACTGTCGGCCATGCCATCAAGAACCCGGAGGAGACTGCTGAGATTCTCATCAAGACGTTCGACCTCAAAGTGTAGAGAGAATACATTTTAGAATACAGTACATTTTACCTAACTCATCAACCTCACGTACGCCAATATCAACGCGAACGTACCCGTGCAGACACCGAACAGCCATTGTAGCACAGTCGTCTGCACACTGTCGATCTGCACTTTCAAGTTGTAGATCTCCTGGTTGATTTTGGTGTCTGTTTCCTTGATCTTCAAGTCATAAATGGACGATTCCTCACGTATCCGACCTCTTTCAAGCGACAGATCCAGCCGAACACTCGACAGACTCTTGTTGATCTCTTCTTTGAACTTGGTGCTCATCTTTTCCAAATCGTTCTGCATCCGTTCCTGTTCGTTCCGCAACGAATTGAACTCGGACTTGTCAATCATTTGCAACTCTCCTTTCAGCTTGGCAAAGTCCACCTTCTGTTGGTATGATAGCTTATTCAATGTCTCCTTGGTCACCAGATTCGACGCATACTGCTCTATACCGTTGCTGATGCTGTCACTGACGATTTTGACCGCTGCTTGTGACTGTTCCTCCGTAAAGCCCTTATCTTGGAGCTTTCTCACAAACTCCCGCGTATCAAAGTTCGGTCCCCTGCCTGACTCCCTATAGATCGATGTGGCATGCAGTGCTCGTCTCGACCATCTCGGTTGTGTTTGCCGCAGCGGTCCGATCCTGGACACGTTCGTTATAAAAGACTTCAACATGGTGATGGCAAAATGAAAATAAATAACTCACCATGGCTTTAGAAGACCGTCAGAAGAGGCTCGCTGAATTGAGAGAGAAACGGCGGAAACTGAAAGAAGAGGTTGTCGGTGAGATCACAAAGAACGACGAAGTGGAGCTGGCTGCTGAAATCTCCGGGCCGACGACTCCTTCTGGTCCTGTGGATGATGAGTCTATTCCGGAGTATGATAGGTTGATGAAGGACGATACAACTTTGCTAAGGCGGATGACGGACGATTCGTTGGCTCGAATTAGGCGCGAGCAGGCCAGTCAACTGGGAACTGAGAAAAACAGCCCATAGCAGCAGCATCAGCTACACTGCTCTATTTATACCAGATGGTACACTACGCTATGTACGGATATAGCTATTAATAGAGATAAGACCACTAAGGCCAAGATGTATAGGTGGAAGTAGCAATGCCACCAAGGGCAACGTGTAGTGGCGACACAGGCCGGTATGGCCAATAAATAATAAGCAGCACTCGGCTTACTCGATGTCGTAGTAGGCAGAGTACAAGTAGGTAAGCGCAAACACGTAGAACGCGGCAGAGCCTCCCAAGAGAACGGTTCTAACGGAGATCTTAGAAGCCAGGTATTGTCCTCCGATCACAGCCATGCCCGTGCACAGTCCGTGGCCGATAATACCTCCTAAGATCACCTGGATGTAGTCGGATCCGGCAGCCAGAGCGATAGTGGCGATCTGAGAACGGTCGCCCCATTCTCCTAGGAAAGTCATCACGAAGGTCTGGATCCAAGCAGGCGAAAAGATGTGCTCAGCAGTCTGCAACATGACCGCTCTCAACTTCTCTAGTTTGTTGTCAGAGCCCATGAACTCCATCGACTGGTCTCCTTCTTGACGGCCCAAGTCTATAGCGGCGGCCTCTGCCTCGTCGGCACGCATATTAATGGAGGCGGCGCTGATCTCTTCTTCGACTTCAGCCATCTCGCCTTGGACGCCTTCGTTTTTAGACGTTTCCAGACCTTCCTTGAGCAACTTAGTACCAAAGACGAGGAACAGAACGGATGCAAGATACTGAGTGACTCTACGCGACAGAAGCGTTGGTAGAACGTGTCCAACGACACCGCTCAGAATGGTCATCAATGCAAGAGCGCCGAAAGCAGCAGAGAACACGACTTTCTTTGGGAACCGCATCGCCATGATGGCCGCCACCAAGAACGTCTTATCGCCAATCTCACTCACCACAATCATCGAAATACTCATGAGGAACGACTCAAATGGCGATCTTTTCTTCTTCTGTGGCATGTCGTTCGCCTGGCGCAGCGTAGCCTTCGTAGCAACCGCTGTATCCTTCAAACGGGGGCCTTCCTCCTTCGTATCGGACGTGGCCAGGCCCAGATCTCCAGCGGCAGCCTGGTCACTGATTGACCCATCCTCCTGGATGGTCACTAAGTCATCGCCAAGCTCCTTATCCACTGGAACAGGAGGATATACAGCCAAAACTGACGCAACGAGGCACGTATAAATGAGGAATGATGGCTTCATGGAAGAAATGAGTGCGATCTATATCGATGGATATTTATGGAAAAAGAAAACTTTGAGAGAGAGAAAGCTACGAGGCACAGCCAGGGAGGGCCTTTTTTTATCAGGGAAAGTTTTTGCGCGGCAGCCAGCAAAGGAAAGGGACTGAAACACTTTTGGAGCGAGCGGTTTTGTGCACTCAGTACACAGCACAACCACAACTACTATGATAAAAGCACTCGTGTGTAGAAAACGTTAAACAGGTATCAAAGACCGTCAAAGTGCAAGCTCGACGTGTAAGCCAAGCTACTTCTTCAGAAGCCGGCTGACAAAGTCATCTTTACGTCCGGCATGAACGACATCCCATTCGAGCCTGTGGCTCCTGCGCGGTTCAAAAGAGTGGCTCCTGTACATCACTGTATTGTAGCGGTCTTCCTCAAACTTGAGATCTTGATAATTGGCATTGCAGATTAACAATGTCCCCTTCGGAACGGCTCCTGCACGGATATTCCTAGATTCGAATCTGTCAAACCACCACAGCAGTTTTGAGGAACTTTCTGCATACATTTCCAGGACGCGTAGATGTGGCATACTAATTACAGCCTCGTTGTTGCGGAAAATGATGTAAGCATCCATCCCTTTCACCTGTATTCTCTTCAGCGAGTTGTGGTGAACGAAAATCACTTGGGCCAGGATGACTCCCAGTGCAGCAATTGCTCTATCATTCTGCCTCCATCTGACCTCTGCGTTACGAAACTGTCGAATTTTATCTGGATCAAGCATATAGCCAATGCCAGCACTTACCTTCCCTGCCTTGTGATCGGCACTGGGAAATAGACGTAGTGGCAAGCAGTCATTGTAGCATATTTCCAAGTTTTTCAATCCTTTGATGGGCTTGGGTATCCGTACCTGGCCTTCATTTGATTCTAGTTCTAGTTGTTTCAAACAGATTCTTAGACTTTGCAAGCGGCTCGGCAGAGCTGTCAACAGCCTCTCTAAAAGAGGTACAGAACCAAGTGTAATTGACAACTTCTCCAAACGGCTCATTTTTAACAACTCCTTAGATACCATCTCTTCGTTCGCTCGAATATACGGGATGTTGTTCTTCACCACGATGTTTAGTCCAAAGATCCGTTCGTACGATTCATTCTCCTCTAATGATTTCAAGCATTGTTCAGTCTCCCTCGAGCAAGATGAACTATCATTCCAAACCAGTCCAAGCCCTTTCTGACGAATTAAAGTTGCTTGGCATCTCTCGTGTATAGTTGAACAGGTACATAAGAAGTTGACGCTGTCTTTATTGTTCAACCACTCCATAATATTGTCCAGAATCTCCTGAGGAAGTGAAAGTAGACTCATTGTAAGCAAGAAATATTGGATTACCTCGGTTTCTCCTCATTGATATCAAAGTTATATGGGTCCTGCTACCATAATAAAATCAGTCAATTATTCGGGATGAGTGCATCTCCTTCAATGTGATTTCGGATAAGGTCGTCTCTCTCCTCAGGATCAATGTGTTCCCATCTCAATGTGTTCGATTGGCGTTCGTTGAAGGAATATGTATAGTACTTGACCTTCAATGGTAACACGTGCCTGAAACTCATGTTGCACATCACCAAAACGGCCCGAGGACCAGATGATGAACGGACATTGTTAGATTCAAGCCGACCAAACCACCATAACAATCTCATCGTACTCTCACTATCGACTTCGATAATGCGTAGATGTGGCATGTAAATGGTCGCCTCGGAATTGCGAAAGATGATATATGCATCCATACCTCTGACCTCTATGCGCTTCAGTGACTTATAGTGGACGTTAACGATCAGAGCCAGAATACAACCCAATGTACCGATCCTCATGTACTCAATATGACCCCAATTCTGATTGATGCATCGATCAATTTCTSTTGGATCAATCATGTATCCATAAACACTTTTCCTCGAGTGATCATCTTCCGGTAATAGCTGCAACGGTACCTGGTCGCTGTAGTAGACCCTTAGGCTTTTCAATCCTTTTCCAGAAAGGGTCATGTGGAGTTGGCTTCGAAGTGGGCACAGGTACCGTTGTTCTAGGCAGATGGTTGCAATTGATGTATCGAATGGCAGACTTTCCAATTGGATTGTTAGACTTTCCAAGCGACGAGGCAGTGCCTCCAATAGCTTCCGTAGAACCATCATGGAGCCTACGGTGATTTTTAACTCCTTCACAGAGCTCATTCTAGCCAACTCCTCCGAMACCATCTCCTGAGTCAGTGGGGCATAAGGAAAGTGACGGATGCCACGAACCTTATACTCCACCATGACCCTAAGCTTCCGGACCTCTCCGTACGAATCGGTATCCTCCAAAGCGTTCAAAAGACGTGCTGTTTCCCGTGTGCATGCCATTCTGGTATCCCAAACCAACTTCAGTCCTCTCTGGCGAAGCAACGTTTCCTGGTACATGTCGCGTATGTATGAACAGGTRCATAACAGGTTCACACAATCTGTGTCATCCAATTGCTCGATAACCTCATCTCGAAGCTCTTTAGGTAGTGAAAGTAGACTCATTGGGGGTAAGAAATTGGATATTCGTTTTTCCATCTGATTGCTATGCAAAGTGTTATGCATTCTGCTACCATAATAATTGTATATCAATGAACTTGTTCTGCAGAGGATGGCTCCTTCAGGACGCTTCGAACGAAGTCATCTTTATCGCCAGGCTCTATTTGAACCCATCTCGGTCTGTTGCCTTTGCGCTTGGTAAAGTAATGGGCATAGTACTCCAATGGCTGGTTTGTGGCCAACTTTCCAGTCCGGTGACTCATGTTGCACATTAGCAAGATGGCACGAGGAAACCAGCTAGGCGATTCACGGAGAGTGACAGGCTCCAGATCATTAAACCACCATAGTAGTTTAATAGCACTATCGCTGTCAAGCTCAAGAATACGCAGATGTGGTACACAAATCACAGCATTGTCATAACGGATGATGTTATACGCATCCATCCCCTTAATCTGGATTCTTTCGAGGAAATCCCGGTTTTTGTAAATCAACTGGATCAGAATACTGTCCAATAGAAAACACCTACCCTGCTCATGTTGCACGTATTTCCCATTCATATGCCCTTCAATCTCCATAGGATTTGTCATATATCCGTATTTACTTCTTGTCGTGCGAGTCAGGTTAGTACCATAAGGTGACAGTAATGGTTGCGGGTCGTTGTACCAGATTTCCAAACTTTTCAATCCTATTTTGGGAGTAGCAATCTGCACTGTGCGGCAGACCACTTTCCAATGTCCTAGTTCTACACGGAATGTGGAAGCTTCGCCCCTCCGTGATGATGGTGGTGGTGGACTTCTCAAACGGATCGTCAGACGTTCCAAACGACTAGGCAAGACTTGCACAAGATTCTGCAGAACTAGAATAGAGCTAACTGTAATTTTCAAATCCTTCAAACAACTCATTTTTGCCAACTCCTCAGACACCGTCTCACCATATAGTGGAGCATAAGGGACGTGAGTGATGTGAGGGATGTTGTTCTCCACAAAAATTCTCACCTTATGGATCTTTCTGTAGTAACTATGCCTGTCCAAGGAGTCCAAAAGTCGTACTGTTTCCCGTGTGCATGCCGTTCTGATATCCCAAACCAACTTCAGTCCTCTCTGGCGAAGCAACGTTTCCTGGTACATGTCGCGTATGTATGAACAGGT